>BLSH010418757.1:1753078-1770633 GCA_018402905.1 Glandirana rugosa | reverse complement strand
CCCCCGCCCCCCCCCCCCCGCACTTACCCCATCCAGCAGGCAGGATTCTTGTTGCAGAGATTCGGCATGCGAGAGCGCGCTGGGTCTGCAGAGTTCGGCACACGGAGAGCGGCTGTCGCCCCCTCGTCGGTCCCGGGCGGTCATGGTCTCTGTGGGAGCAGAAGTCACCCCCGCTGCCACAGTGACCTGCCCCGGCCCCTCATCCAATCACCCTGAGCGGAGGCTCAGGGCAGCCAATCAAGCTATGAGTGTGCGCCTGCTCAGCGCACACTCATAGCTTTTAATTGCCAACCAATAGGCTCACTACTTGGCTGTCATGTGACAGCCAAGGAGCCGAAAAAAAAAAAAAAGAGAAAGTCAATGTACCGGCGCCACCTGCAGGTGGGCGGGGTTGACTTTTTTTTTTTTTTCCTCTTTTGCCGGCGGGGAGGCGGCGCCCCTGTGGCTGTAAATTAATAATATCCTTGTATAACTGGCCCTTCATGTGGTGAAATAACACGACTTGTAAAATAGCCATAATAAATGGAATGTGTTTGCAGGTTTACTCTAATATTGCCTTGTTGCCATGTTTTGGGGGATTATACGATTCTGGAATTTCCTCAAGGCAACAAAACTGCAAAGAGACATATATTAAAAAAAAGTTTCAATGCTTGGAATGAAAAGCAACATGCTGCAAAAATAGATTTTTAATGCTTTCTGTGATACAGTGAAACGTTGTGTATATTGCATACTTTCCAGCTTTGATGGTATAGGTACAGTAGGTTCTGTGTGGGAGGTATTGCCATAAATATGTGCAGTTCCATCAAATTGTAAGGCTAAATGGTTCTGAGTGGAAAGTATATGAATTATGGGAGGGTCTGCTACAGTGCCGGATTTCAGATGTTGCTAGCTACGTCATATGGGGACTGTATGATAGCTGCAAAACTGAGATATACACTAGAAAAATGAAGGACTTTGAACATTCCTACATAAATATTGTTTGCAATCTCTTAGGCTCGGTTCACACCAAGGCGATCCGAAAGCGACTTCAGCGCGACTTACAACGCGACTCCATGCCAGGCAACTTTGCCTGTGGCCAATCAGAGAAGGGAGGGAGGAGGTTGCCTTCAAAAATTATTTTCTTCTTGTGAGATGCGGGAACTGGCATGATTATACAGCCGTTTCCCGCATCGCTCCTCTCCCGCAGTCCGTTCACACTGCCTTCTGCAAACCCCTGGCGGGTGACATTACAAAGTTAACGACACCCCCAGTTTTCTTCACAGATTGCAGTGCGAACTCACATGAATTGGATCACATGGGTGAGAACACCTAAGCGATGCGATTCCACTGCGGGAAAAAAGGGTACATGTACCTTTTTTTTTGTGAATCTAATGCGAGTTCAGCCATACAAGTGTATGGCTGAACTCGCACTGCTCAGAGATCGCATGTGATCGGCACCTGCAGTGTGGGTGCGAATCACATGCGATCTTTGAGGATCGCATAAGTCTGAACCCGGGCTTAAACTGTAAAGTTGCTTCAATATAGATGGGGGATCCGACTTGGAGGCGACTTCCATTGAATTCTATGGCAGTGTTGCCAACCTCCCGCAGCATTTTTTACTGACAAAACATGTCAAATTTACTGGCAGAGCACATTTTTTACTGAAAACCTGAACAAATTACAGAACTCCTATTAAAAACTAAGACAACTGCTATTTAAACAGTGTAAACACAATATGGAACCATTGACAATACCCTTAACAAGTAATTTGCATGGTTTGCATTTAAAAAGTCCACACAGTATTACAAATTATCACCCCTGATATTTACAGACAGTTGTAAAAAAATCACTGATTTTTACAAACTGTCCCTAAATTTACTGGCGATTGGCAACCCTGTTCTATGGGCACAAGTCAGGATAGAAGTCGCCTTGAAGTAGTACAGGAACCTTTTCTGAAGTGTCCTTAAAGTCGGAGCGATTTCAGTAGTGACGGCTCCCATTCATTTCAATGGGATATTGGATGTCAAGCGACTTGAGGCGACTTGGAGCGACACACGTCGGATCGCAAGTCGCCTATGGGAGAACTGAGCCTTATTTTTCCAGGCGTGCATTAGTCATAAATATGCTAACTTTCTAATGTAAAAGGTTTTGTTTTACATTTTTAATTTCTGGTCTATTGCAAGTCACTCTATCTGTCAGTTTCCTAGGCAGCGGTTGGTTTTGGTAAGCTTGACAAAGCACAGACAATTAAAGCTTTTTCATAATTTAATCAAAGCACATAAAATATCTAAGAACAATGCTGCAAAGTTAACTACATTGTGCTCTTGATGTTTTTATGCTACATGAAAATTCACATTGAACCATACAGAAAAAAAAATCAAAGACTCATGACCTGCCTGGAGGTCATTATACAGTGTCAGGAGGGTGAAACTGACACTGAGTAGTGCAGGAGGCTGATCGTGTGAAAAAATAAGTACACCCCATGGAATTTGTTGACCTTTTTTAAGCATTTTTAAACAAGGTGGATTTGATTTAAATCAAGTTGATTTAAATCCTGATTTAAATCACTACTATAAAGGCTTAATTTAAAGCAACTTGATTTAAATCATATGTATTAAAGAGCAACTGTCATCTCTGTCCTGCTGCAGCTCCTCCTCTGACCTGCTGCTGACACACCGACAGTCCTATTCACTTTAATGGGATGGCTGGTGATGCGGCAGTGACACAACAAGGTGAGGGACGTGGCGGTAGCAGGTGAGTGGATGCCCGCTAACAGGCGCTGCCACGATGGATCTGAAATGACAGGTGCTCTTTAAATGTAAGGACTCATTCTTGCTGGTAGTTAGAATCTTTAATATTTGCAAACAAAATGAAGGTTTCCTATTAAGAATAAGCTGTCAGATTAGTAAAACAGCAACATCAGAACTGATTCAATCATACAGTTTGTAGTGTACATAGATTTACAAAACAATGGGATAAAGGAATATTCCTGAACTTTGTTTTATCTCATGATTACTGTGAAATTGTGTGAATGCATCAATGCAGTGCATATTATCTCAGCTTGCAGAGCTTGGATTCATTGAATGCGTTTACCAAAAATGTAAATATTGCAGAATATACAGCCTCATGCTACATAACTAAGCTCCATTTCATGCTGAATAAATTAAATTATTAATGTCTCTTAAATAGAAAACTATCTTTTGATAGATTTTTACTCCAAAAGCATTTTATTAAAATAAATTTGATAAAAATCAAAAAAATCTGATTTAAATAAAAAAAATTTTTAATTATTGATTTTTATCCCCCCTGTTTTTAAACAAGCAAACGTCAGATATTCATTCAAATGGTGTCTACAGATAAAGAGTATATACTTAAATAAAATATACAAAATATGTGCCTTTTCAATAATTTATTTACGAAAAATATCAATAGATGTAACTGTGTGTTGTGGAAAAAGTAAGGATATCCTTAGCCCTAGAAGCAGGTATTGCCCTATTTAGCAGAAATTACTGTATAACTGTCCACCAGTCTCTGATATCAACCCTGTGAAACTTTTGACTACTCTTCCATAAAAAACAAAATTGAAATATCCATTATTAGATCAACTTCAACTTTCGGACAGATGGCCAGATGGATCAACAGATCAAGTAAACTTTGACTTGTTGCAGAACTCATAAATGACTAAATGACTGCAAGCTACCCAGGCCTTAAAGTGGTTGTAAAGCCGCCCCCTACCCCCCACAAAAAAAAAAACGTGCAAAGCAAAGGCATAATGAGCTAGTATGCTGGGCGTGTTCTAACTGTGGGGTGACTGCCCTGGCTGGGGAAGGGAAGCGATCACAGCTTCCATGTAGAGGAAGGCTGTGATCACAGCCCTTCCCCCTCTCACAGAACGGAGGTCCGTGTTTACTTACACGGACCTCCGTTCTTTCACTCCGGGGGGGGCATCGCGGGTGGCCGGCGGAGATCGAATCCGCCGCACCCGCTCCCTGGCCCTCCCCAGACACTGGGCGCGATCTCGCAGCCACCGTCATATGACGCCGATTTGCGCAGGAGCGCCACACTGTCGCCGTCAATTGCCGATCAGCGGTCGGCAAGCGGTTAAAACAGTCAACTCTTGGGCTGAATTTGCTGGGTCGTCCAGTTCTAAACAAATTAGCAGTCGTTTGAAATCTTCACCACTTAAAGCTTTCTTTCTGAGATTTTTAAAGATCAATCAAACATCAATAGCAAAGTGAACACCAGACCCTAAGTATCTAAAAATCAAATAAGAAAAATTCTGCCGGAATACTCCCTGAGGAGATTTTACTCATTGGAACCTAATCTGGAATACCCGGATCTAATTTGATGGATTTGAAGTGGTGGTACATATAATGGTGTACTACTTTTTCCATGTGACAAATTTGCATTTTCATTCATTTATGATATGAAAAATACATACACTGTGGCAATTTTATGTGTCATTTGTTCAAGTATATCATCTTTATCTGCAGGCACTGTTTGAATGAAGATCTATTTTTTTTGCTTGTTCAAATATGTTGAAAAAGCCAAACATTTCCATGGGGTGTACTCACAATAACATACTGTGCTGGTTATGTAGACCATATAGATTTAAACGTAAAGTTAACCCAAAATTGTTTTTCGCACTCGAATAGATGCAGGGTAGGAAATGGTTTAAAACCCTTGCAATTTCTTTTGCTGTTTCCCTAAATGGGGAGGTTTAACCAAACAAACAATTTCCAATCTTAGTTGTCACTGGAACAAGTTTATGTGCCAATAGCAATGAAAGCATATAGTGGAATGAAGGTGTATCTGATTCTTCTCAAGATAATGATATATCCCACTGGGTGGCAAACCACGTGAATTGTTAAGGAATTCCACGATACACACATGCCCTCTACCGTAATCAAGCCTATTACCAGACGGTTGTAATCCCCAATTACTGGGATCAAACACACATGAGATGGACCCCTCTGGGTGTCTCTAAATGGGATCAGTATGGTCCACTGGGTTTCAACATATGATATTCCCCAATATGGTTAGATCCGAAGTTGGTATTGGAGAATATCATATGTTAAAACCAAGTAGACCATATTGATCCCATTTAAAGACACCAGGAGGGGTCCATAATTTCTCATGTGTGTTTGATCTCTGTAATTGGGGATCACAACCATCTGGTAAGAGGCTTGATTATGGTGGAGGGAATGTGTGTATGGTGGAATTCCTTAGCAATTCACATGGTTTTCCACTCAGTGGGATATATCATTATCTTGAGAAGAATCAGATACACCTTCATTCCACTATATGCTTTCATTGCCATTGGCACATGGACTTATTTCCATATTGAATTTTACCGACTAATCAATTTACTGTTTGATTGTACATTGAAACATTTTCAGTATTTCATTTCTTGCATAGTAACCAGAAGCACACTATTATATATATATATATATATGTTTGTTTTCAAATCACTTTTGGTATTCGGGTGATATATAGGTGAAGCTCTTTGATAACCCATTAAACTAAGCGCAGATACATACTTTTGTTTAAAAACTGGAACAGGTTCCCCTACTGGAAAATATACCTTCTATTTCTATTTTAGTCCCAATGACAATGATCATCCATGCAAATTGAGGGGTTGATGTTACCCAGTGGGGAAACAGAATGCAACAAAAACTTGAGAGACTTATTAACCTGGTGCAGTAATATACAGTAGATATTCACCATAGCTGTATAGACGATTTAACCAACACTCACATTATTTTTCCTACTGAGAGGGATAATGCATTTTATATCTTCAATCAATTTCATGTAAACCTTCACCAAGTCTATCTAAATGTCATTTGGACAAGGATAATCAACCCCACCTTTCAACAATCCCAACAGTTATTTCTAAAGCCACAAACCTGTCATGATGTAAGGATTTGGACAATTTGGATGCGTAGCTCTTTCACCTAAGTATCTTGGGCTGTATTATTTCTAGTTCAGGTTGTACTGGCTATGGTTACTTGAGGAGCTCCCGTGCCCCTGTACCTGCTCACATTTTATGAAACTTGTTTTGCCACAAAATCTATTCTACTCGCCTTATTAACAAACACTGGGGCTTATTAACAAACACCAGTTGCAGTTGGATTGAACTACTGATTATTTAGTATCCAACACATACAGAATACCTGAGGAGTTTCATGGCCAAAAACAAATGTGTTGCTACAGAGAAATGAAACCCATTTCAATCTGACAGGTAGATGGTGACCCCAAGTAGCTGCCTCTCAGATTAGAGCAGAGTCAAGGGAAGTCTTATGCCAGGAATGGTGCTGGTCCCTGGAAACTATTGAACCAGCAAGCAGCACAAGGCTCTGCCTAGCAATCACTGCCAAAAAAAACAAGATGTGGCTGTGTAAAGCAGCCACTGTTCTGGCGGGCCTGGGTGGGACATGTGCTGTAGAGGAGGTCCTTGCAGGCTGGAAGGGGGTGAAAGGGCAATTGGGACAGCAGGGTGCCAGCTATAATGACACCAACTTATTGCCAGGCTATCAGTGTTATAAGCGGGATCTGCCTACAATGCAGATGTGTAAATCTTATTGTCAGGGCTTGGACCTAAAACCGGGAACTCTGCTGTGTCTATCTGTAACTCTTCTTGCTGTTCCTCAGATAATCTTGTCCTGTGCATTGTTCCTTGTGAACCTCGAACTCTTTGCTCCTTCCATTAACTTCCTGATTTAAGCTATGTCTCTGCACTTCCTGTTTGACAGATTATTGTGCTCTCTTCAACCAATATCTTGCTCTTGTCTCTACTGCTGCCATCCTTATCTTTGATACCACTTGTTACTGACCTTTGGCTTGTTCCTTGACTATGCTTCTGCTTGTTCCCAACCTGTAATCACTTGTTACAAACTCTGGCTTGTTTACTGACTATGCTTATGCTTGATAGCTACCTGCTATATCTGCTTCTGGACCCCAACTTGCTCACCTCCTTGTGGGGTAATCCTAAGGACCGTGACTTGGTACGAACACGCAGTAAAATCCATCTCCATTATCAGGAGCTCTAGTGAGCACTGGTTAGTACTTAGACCCCGCATCTGAGGTGAGCCCATGTAATCTGCCAGGGTGACCTGCTTGTTCACTTATACAGCTGGTTGGCAGGAGCCTCTTTACTGCTATAGCTACTAATCTTCGAGCCTGACCCATGACTGTAACCCTTATTTTGTTAACAGTAAAAAATGTGTTAATAGTAAATAATCAATTACAGAATTCACTCTGCATTGCTTACTACTGACCTCTGCAATCTGCGCATTGCTTACTATTGTCCTCTGCACTCTGCATTGGTTACTTCTGATCCCTGAACTATGCATTACATACTACTGACTCCTGCACTCTGCTTTGCTTAGTCCTGACCCCTGCACTGTGACTTACTTACTACTGACTAGAGTTGAGCGAACCCGAACTGTAAAGTTTGGGTCCATACCGAACTTTGGAGTGTCCGTGACCCGGACCCGAACCCGGACATTTGAAAAAAAGTTTGGGTTTGAGTTCTGGATTTGGGTATTTGATCACGCATGTTGAATAGCTGCAGGGCAGCCAATCAACAAGCATTTCACTGGTTTTCCCTTAGAAGCCATCACAGCCATGCCTACTAATGGCATGGCTGTGATTGGCCAGTGCATCATGTGACCCAGCCTCTTTATAAGCTGGAGTCACTTAGTGCTGCATGTCACATGCTCTCTGGGTAGTGTAGGGAGAGGATGCTACCGGTGCTGTGAGGGACAGATTGCAGATATATAGATAGGTAGAGATTACTACTACTGCTGCTTTTAGGGACAGATTGCAGATCTCATCCTGCATTACAGAACGATCTGACTGGACTAGGTAGAGTCTACTGCTTAGAGGGACAGATTATTGTTCTAAAATCATCTTCTAGTTCTATAGGGTCAGGTTCCTGCTGTTGCTGTAAGGGACAGATTGATGTTCTAAAATAATTTTGCAGCCCTCTAGCACTTTCCAGGACTTTTTTACAGTCATTTTTGTGCCGAAAAGTTTGGGTCCCCTTTGACTTCAATGGGGTTCGGGGTAAAGTTCGGGTCAAATTCGGTACCGAACCCGGACTTTTTCCCAAAGTTCGGCCGAACCCACCGAACCCGAACATCCAGGTGTTCACTCAACTCTACTACTGACCCTTGAACTCTTCAAAATGACTTTTAAAGGGGCCTTGC
The DNA here is from genome assembly GCA_018402905.1 of Glandirana rugosa. Classification (NCBI taxonomy): domain Eukaryota; kingdom Metazoa; phylum Chordata; class Amphibia; order Anura; family Ranidae; genus Glandirana; species Glandirana rugosa. Next base: position 1,762,444 of record BLSH010418757.1, on the reverse strand, counting down.
TAAGTCATCTCTTTAAATGAAAGGCTGCTGCACACTGGAGAGCTATGATCTCTTCCATGTTCTTCAGGTAGATCTCCAACTCTCCAGGGTTGCCCTGAGTTACCATGTAAAGAACAGTGCGAATGGGGAAAATATGATTTTCTGTTATATGGCCCAAATATTTTGGAGCATTTAATGGTCTTACAGGTTTGCAGGTTCATTGCCTGATTGGCTGGATTGGAGTTCCTTTCTCTCTATAGGTTTTTTAGAAGTAGAGAATGTATTTCTCCTCAGCCTCCTATTATCTACACATAAGTTCGAGTCAGTTCTGAATTATGAATTCATTGTTGTTGGGGGCAAAAGTGTAACAGCTAATTATGAAGTGCTTTAAGTGAGCAGATGATTTGCTGTTACTTTGCCAAATCATTTTAGTAGCCTCTCTAATGAAGTAAAGGAAAATTTAATGAGTTTGTTTCAGAGTAAAATTAATGTTGTCTTATTAAATCAGGAGAATTAATCTTTCAAGTGCACAGACCCAACATGAAAGAGAATTTGAACAGTGCTTTCTCCTTCAAGTTACACTTCTGTAATTGTTGTTGGTAAAACCACTTCATGATCACTGTGTGTATAAATATGCTACAGTAATTCCTTGGTTTGAGAGTAATTTGGTAAGAGAGTGTTTTGCAAGACAAACAAAATTTTTAAATAAATTTTGACTTGATATACAAGCGATGTCTTGATCTACAAGAAGCTTCACGTCACAACTGAGTACAAAAGAGAAGAGAGGCGCCTCTAAGTGTAGCAACACGGTTACATTTAATGAAGGTACAACATTTAGCAACTCACATGGTAATGATTAAAACATGCACCTCTAAGTATGCAGGCATCCGGGGTAAAGCTGTCCACATAGACCATCATCCGCACTGCCATCGACATCATCCATTCCACACTGCGCTCCACAAGCGATTCAAGCTCTACTTTCAGGCTGGTCTATGTGGACAGCTTTACCCCAGATGCCTCTTTTAATCATCAACCATGTGAGTTGCTAAATGTTGTACCTTAATTAAATGTAACCATATTGCTACAATTAGAGGCGCCTCTTCTCTTTTATACTCTATAGCTCCTGCTGGATTTTGCTTCTAATCCCCTTGTGGAGGCTGCCATTTGTGGATGGACATTTTATGGTTACACAACCTATCACATTGCTATCTTTTTATATGGACTACAAACTGAAAGACATACGAATAAATGGTTGTGGAATGAATCATCTGAGTTTCCATTATTTCTTATGGGAAAATTTGCTTTGATATATGAATGCTTTGTATTACAAGCATGTTTCCAGAACGAATTATGCTCGCAATCCAAGGTTTTACTGTACTTTGTTTTCTCCCTATAGCAGTGGCGGCTGGTGCTCAATATTTTTTTTTGGTGCGGGCTCCTTTTAGCTGAGCCTGGCGCCCTCGCTCGCACTAGCCCCCCCGCGCGGATGGGTCGGACGCCACGCATGTCCTTACCTTAGGAGGTGGTGCTGGTGATCCGGGGTAGGGCTCCTGGAAGCTGCCCCTCCACCTGCTGCAGCTTGCTCTGAACCGGTCGGTTGATTTTCCTCCCAGCCGAATAGGACATGAGTCCTAAGACTCCCTGGCCAATCGGGTCTCAGGACCCACTTCCTGATTGGCTGGGAGGAGAATCAGGAATAGCAAATATTAATTTGCTATTGTCACACTACTGGGTGGGCTCAGGGCGCCCCAAGCCCACCCTTTTTAGAAGCCAATTAGAGCCTCAGGCTCTAATCACATGTTTAAAAATAAAACAATTGAAATCCATGCATCTGGGCCCTGCATGTAGATTAGGGGCTGGGCGCATGGACTAAAGGGGTGGCGCCCCTGCGCCCCATGTGGAGCAGCCACCATTGCCCTATAGACAGTACAAGCAATACTCTGGATATTGGTCTGAATGTGCTGCTTGTGTCCCAATGACCCTGAAATTAGGGTGCACACTATACATCTCTTAAAGTTAAAGGATAAGTTCACCTTTCATAACATATTACACCCAGATTCACGGACTGGCCTCTGCACCTCCCCTATCCCCGATCTTGCAGCTAGTGGGGATCTTCTCCCACCCGCAAACTGTCTCTGCCTGCCCAGCCACATCACTCATTCACAGTGTCCTGTGAATGGAGAGCTACAAGTTCCTGCAGCCTTTGCAGCTGTCAGCTTGTAGTTTTCAATGAACTGCCACGGAGCTGTGGAGCGCAATGGTAGTTCATTCTCTCTTCCTGTCAGATTGCATCTGCTTTCCCATACGGGATGTACAGGCACACAGATACACTGGCTGATCTGCTGGAGGCTTGAATGGCTGATCACTGGTGCAATGCTTAAGAGGGTTCCAAAAATTAAAATAAATAAATGCACATTCGTTTTGGATAGAGTGGAGATGGATTAGAACCCCTGTCAGTTTTTGTTGCTGTCTGTGGCCCCGTTAAGGAGATTCATACTCTCTATTTTTCCTCCAGTTCTGGCATTGCATTTCTCCCGCAGCCAGTTCGCACTGCCCTCTGCGAACCGCTGTGAGTGTCAATACAATGTTAATGACACCCCAGATCAGTTCACAGATCGCAGTGCAAACTATGGAATCGTACAGGAATTGAATCGTGTGAGAACACCCATGCAATCTGATTCCAGTGTGGGGAAAAACAAGTCCCTGAACCTTTTTCTGTGCAAATCCAATGCGATCTCAGCCATACAGCTGTATGGCTGAACTTGCATTGCTCAGACATCGCGAATCACATGCAATGTCTAAGATCGCACTAGTGTGAACTAGGGTTGCCACATGATCCCTTTAATCCAGGACACATATGAATTGCACAGATTCTAAGGCTAATTTAATGCAGATAAGGCACTGAGTGAGTTTAATTACCACCTTAATCAGCCACAGAACAAACCCTTGTAATTAATATGTGTCCTGGATTAAAGGGATGATGTGGCAACCCTAGTGTGAACCTAACCTGAAAGTGAAAGTGAAAGTAAGGAAAGTAAGGAATCTACCAATGGGGACACTAGTTCTGATGACCTGGAGTTCCGCTAATTTACAGGGATTTCCTCTCACTTCCTGTTTGGCTATGGGACAGGAAGTGAAGGGAAATACCCACAATGGGACACAGATAGTGAAAAAAAATATGGCAAGGGGTTATAACCCTCTCTTGCTCTATGTAAAATGAAAAAAAAAGTGCCTATAGTTCTACTTTAAGGCAGCTTTTTATGGTGACATGTCCTTCAAGCTTAAACCTTTTTTAATTTAGTTTTGGATAGACTTGAGAAGGGTTTTTATTGCTGTCTGCTGATCCGTTGGTAACATTCATCTCTCTTTGACCTGTGACAGCAGGACAAAAATGTGGAGAAAGATTGTCCCTGGGATACAAAGACACAGACAGTAATAATAATTTGAGAAAAGCATTTTGTTGCAGTCCTATTTTAAATGAGCAGGTGGAGCTCCCTGCTACTTTTTACATGTTGAACATACTCTAATGTTTATTGCTATTATTATACAGGATTTATATAGCGCCAACAGTTTATGCAGTGATTTACAATATAAAAAGAAGACAGTACAGTTACAATACAGTAAAATACAAGAGGATTAAGAGGGCCCTGCTCAGAAGAGCTTACAATCTAATAGGTTGGGGCAGATGGTACAAATGGTTGTATGGAAGTGGTAAAAGACTAGTTGGAGGCGGATGTTGGAATTTTCAGGGATTGCCTGAAGGCAGATAGAGTAGGAGATAACCGGACAGGTTGAGGTAGAGAGTTCCAGAGGATGGGAGAGGCTCTGGGGAAATCCTGGAGACGAGCATGAGAAGAGGAGACAAGGAAGCTTGAGAATAGGAGGTCTTGAGAAGAGCGGAGAGGACAGTTTGGGTGATATTTGAAGACAAGATTGGTGATGTAGAGCACTGTGCCCTGAGCCCACCCAGTTGTGTGACAATAGCGAATGAATATTCGCTATTTTCACACTGATTCTCCTCCCGGCCAATCAGGAAGCGGGTCTGAGACCCTTTTCCCGAATGGCTGTAAGGAGAAGCATTCCGGGAATGGGGACGTCACACAGGAGAAGCCTGACCTACCAGCTGCCATGAAGGAGCGCTCTATAGGCTGTCATCTCCCTCCAGCCAGAGCTCAGTACAGAAGCGGGATATCTATGTGCTGTGCCCACTGTACCCATTCCCTGCCAGGGTAGGCTTCAAGACAGAGAGGGGAGACAAGGAGGCAGGGACACGGAGGGAGGAAGATGCCGCTGGTGGGCCAGCACAAGGTGACAGGTGCACTCTGTCGGTATTAGGAGTGCACCGCGAAGGTAGTGAACCCTTCGGCTGACTACTTCGGATGGAGCTCTGGATTGTTAAGGAAAGTGGGGCCACTGGAGCACTGACACGGATTGCACTGAGAGCATAAGATTCCCCAGGGTGTGGAGTCTAAGAGCCAGCAGGTATTCACCAGGGCGTCTAATGGTGAAGATGGACTTTGCTGCAGCTGACTATAGGTCGCGGCCCCCAGGGTCTCACAGCTCACGCTCACGGCTGGCTTCTGGTGGATAGGAAGCAGCAGGCAGGGCTAAGGTTAAGTCAGGAAGGCACGCCAAAGGTCAGGGTATCAGGCAGGCAGAAATAGTCAAAACACGCCAAAGGTCAGGGTATCAGGCAGGCAAGAATAGTCAAAAGAACAGGCCAAGGACACGGAAACAAACAGAAGCACACGGCAGGAATACACACAGGGAGCCTAGACACACTATTGCTCTGGCAAGGCTTGGCTTGCACTACACGAAGTTAAGTACTCTTTCCTGTGGGCAGAGCCATGCTGGTAGGAGATTACTTAATCAATCAGGTGTGAGGGCTTGGTCCCTAAGCTGAAACACAGGGCAGAGAGGTAAGCAAACAGACAGGACCTGAATTGCTAGTGCAGATCCATGACAGTACCCCCCCCCCCTACGAGGCCTCCCCCTCCTTCACTTGGGCCTAGGCTTGGAGGGGAGCTTCACATGAAACGTCTTCAAAAGACGAGGTACCGACACATCAGATGCAGGGATCCAAGACCTCTCCTCAGGGCCAAAACCTTTCCAATGCACGAGGTACTGAAGAATGCCTTTACATAGCAGGTAATCCAGAATGTGACTAACCTCGTACTCCTGATTATCCTCAGAGACCAGAACCAAGGTAGGGAGAGAACGAAAGAATTTATTGAGGACCAGAGGCTTCAGAAGAGAAACATAAAAGGAGTTAAAGGAGAGATCCTGAGGCTTTTAGGGATCTGAAGTTGAACACAAACAGTATTTCGTTTAGAAGTTATAGTGTACGGGTCAATGAATCTAGGGGCAAATTTCAGAAAAGGAACCCGAAGCTTGATGTTCCTGGTGGAAAGTCAGTCTTTGTCTCCAGGCCGTAGAGAAGGTGGCTTACGCCTGCGACGGTCGGCAACATTTTTAAATTTATCGGCAGCTGCCCAGAGGGAAACATGAACATCACCCCAAATGGAATTGAATGATCGCTGAACTGTAGCCAAAGCTGGAATGTCTGGAGAACAGGTCATAGAAAGAGGAAGCTCAGGGTGTCTTCCATAAACTGTGAAAAAGGGTGTCTTCTAAAAACAGACGTTAACATGATTATTGTAAGAGAATTCTGTCCACGGGAATAGAGAGGACCAGTCATCATGATGAGCAGAGACTAAAGACCTCTAACTCCCGATTAACCCTCTCAGTCTGTCCATTGGATTGAGGGCGGTAAGAAGAAGAGAAATCCAAGGCAATATTGAAGGATTTTCAAAAGGCTCTCCAAAAGCGAGATGTAAATTGGACACCCCTGTCAGAAACAATGTTGGAAGGGACCCATGGAGGCGGAAAATTTCTTGAAAAATGGGGACCAAAGCATGAGCAGAAGGGAGACCAGGAAGAGGAACAAAATGAGCCATCTTGGAGAACTAATCGATTACCACCCGTGACTGTATTATTCTCAAACGGTGGAAGATCAGTGATAAAGTCCATGGCAATATGAGACCAGGGCTCCTTAGGAATGGGCAAGGTCATGAGAAGACCATCAGGAGCTTGTGTGGATGACTTGGACTGGGCACAGACATGACAAGCTTTAACATAGCCTTTGACATCCGAATGGAGAGTGGGCCATCAGTAGTGGCGACTAATGAGCAGAAAGGATCGGAGGAACCCATCATGGCTTGCCACCCTGGAATTGTGTCCCCAATGAAGGATGTTAGCTCTTAGTTCAGTGGGGATGAAGATCTTGCCAGCAGGGATTTTTGACTGCAGAGTGGTAGAATGGGCAAGAATGCATGAGGTCAGAATGATCGGCTCAGGTTCAGAGGTGGGTTCCTCATTCAGAGTGTCAAATGACCTAGAGAGTGCATCAGCCCAAATGTTGCAGGAACTAGGTTTGTACACAATAGTGAGATTAAAACGGGAGTAGAAAAGGTTCCACCTGGCCTGTCTGGGATTCAATCGTTTGGCATTCTGCAATATTTTTATGGTCACTGAAGATTGTTATGGAGTGAGGGGAACCTTCCAAGAGATGATGCCACTCTTCTAACGGCAATTTAATTGCAAGAAGTTCCAGATCGCCAATAGAGTAATTTTTCTCTGCCTGAGAAATTTTTTTGGAGAAAAACGCACATGGTTGACGTTTCTCCTCAAAGTATCGCAGAAGCACTGCTCCCACCCCGTTCGAAGAAGCGTCCACTTCAACAAAAAATGGATCCCCAGGATTAGGTCTCCTCAAGAGAGGTCCAGCAACAAAGGCCTGTTTCAAATCATGGAAAGCAGAGACAGCTTCAGGAGGCCACTCCTTGGCATTCGCACCCTTCTTGGTCAAGGCAATAATAGGCACAGCAATTGAAGAGTAATTCTTAATGAACTGCCTATAATAATTGGTGAACCCAAGAAATCGCTGTGTGGCCTTGAGGCTGGCAGGAAGAGGCCAGTTGGTAATGGCCAAGACCTTTCCAGGATCCATACAAAGCCCCAAACTGGAGACAAAGCATCCCAGAAACAGGACCTCAGAACACTCAAAAGAACATTTCTCCAGCTTGGCATACAGATTATTTTCTCTAAGGAAAGGACAACCCAGACAAGCAGATTTTCCGAAAATATGAGAATGTTGTCCAGATAGATTACAACAAATTGATAAAGCAGATCCCTAAAGATTTCGTTGACGAAGTTTTGAAATGCAGCTGGTGCGTTACACAGCCCAAAATGCATAACCAAGTATTCGTAATGCCCATCTCTAGTGTTAAACGTGGTTTTCCCTTCGTCAACCTCCCGTATCTGTATCAGATTGTATGCACCCCTGAGATCCAACATGGTAAAAATTGAGTCACCTTTCAATCTGTCGAATAGTTCAGATATTAAGGGTAAGGGGTATCGGTTCTTTATTGGCACGATAATCAATGCAGGGTCTTAAGGTACAATTTTTTGGGCAACAAAAAAGATTTCTGCTACCACAGGGGATGAGGATTTCCAGATGAACCCTTTCTCTAGGTTTTCAGCTATATACTCTGACATGGCCTGGGTCTCTGGGATGAACAGGGGGTAGGTACGACCCCTGGGCAGAGTTGCTCCGGGAACAAGGTCAATGGCACAGTCAAAGGACCTGTGAGGAAGAAGCACTTCAGCTGATTTCTTGCATAACACATCATGGAAATCGTTATATGCAGCGGGAAGGGCAGAAGATACTGAAGCGATGGCAACAGGAAGTCTCTCTTTAGGGGCAACCTTGAGTAGGCAGGACGAGAAACAAGAGGAAGCCCAAGCCAGGATCTGCCCAGAAGTCCAGTCAACCTGTGGAGAATGGAGCTGTAACCAAGAGAGACCAAATACAATGGGGGTAGAGGCCTTCGGTAGGATAAGGAAGGATATCCACTCCTGGTGGAATATCCCTACCGACAGCTTAACAAGAAGGGTCTGAAAGCGAATAGGACCCCCTGGAAGAACAGTACCATCAATTGCCGAGATCACCAGTGGAGTGGTAAGGGACGAAAGAGTAAGCTTCAAAGAAGATGCAGTTCCTAAGTCCATAAAATTGTTGGCGGCTCCAGGATACAGATATGCCAAGACAGACATGAGATGAACTACCAACATGAAGGGATACCTAAAGAAGAAGGCATGAAGGTGATGTTTCTGGGTCCAATGCTCCACCTTCCAGATGTATTAGACCCAAGCGTTTCCCGGATGCAGGAGCAAGTGTCACGAAAATTATCTTTGCCCCCACAGTAGAGACACAGGCACAGGGTTCTGGGCCTAGCACGTTCCTCTGGAGATAGCCTGGTCTGGCCCAGCTGCATAGGTTCCTCAGCTGGCAGGGGATGCTCCATGGGTCACAGAGAGGAGAGCTCAGGCTGACTAGGGACCAAGGGGTGCTGGCGTCTCTTTTCTAGGGTCCTCTCCTGAAAGCGAATATTGATTTGGTTATAGAGGGAGATGATATCGTCCAGATCAGCAGGGATGGTTTTTCCTGCCAATTCATCCTTCACTCTGTCAGAGAGGCCATTTACAAAGGTTGCAACTAAGGCCTCATTATTCCAGTGCAGCTCAGCAGTTAGTATGTGAAACTGAACAGCATATTGTCCCACTGAAGATGACTCTTGGCGGAGACGTAAAAGGGAGCTGGCTGCTGAAGAGGCCCGAGCTGATTCCTCAAAGATATTCTGAAAAAGCTTCAAGAAGTTAGATAGGCTAGAAACAGCTGGGTCATTTTTCTCCCACAGAGGGGCAACCCAGGCTAAAGCCTCGCCAGACGGGAGGGAAATAATATAGGCTACCTTAGCCCGATCAGACAGGAAGTTTTGAGGCTGGAGTTCAAAGGGGATGGTGCACTGGCTGAGAAACCCCCTGCAGGTCTTGGGGTCTCCAGTGTAACGGGATGGAGCTGGTAAGTGTTCGTGGCTGCGACTGTGATTGGAACCAACGTAGCAGCAGACTGCAGTTGAGGTTGTCGAGCCAGAGGTCCTAAGGAGGCCAGAAGCTGTTCAAAGCGGGAAGCCAAATCCTGGAGAAATCTAAACCATAAAGTATGTTGCGCTAATAAACTATCGCACACAAAATAATAATAAACATATATATGACAATCCAGTGAGTTTAGTGGAAGTCCATGTGAAACATCAGTGATTGACTGGAAAAAACATCCACCGTATCCACAAAATTTATTTTATAAACATGTATAAAGCAGTCCAATAAAATGGTGAAAATCCATGTGAAAAATAAGTAAATAATTGATTGTAGAAAACATCCACCATATACCACCACCAATGTGATAACACAGCCTCCAACTATTAGGATATGCTCTTACCAGAGCCCCGTGACCACCTATTACGGGGGGGGGGGGGGGGGGGGGGG
>BLSH010418757.1:1742860-1753068 GCA_018402905.1 Glandirana rugosa | reverse complement strand
GGGGGGGGGTCAGGGAACACTTGTGTGGACACAACCTCTACTGGGCAACCAGCAATCAAGCTCCGGACAGAAATCTGGTCACAGCGTCCTGGATGTAAGACTCCAGATAGATGTAATTCCGCTCCACAGGTATATCCAGTGCATAGAAATGAAAGGCCACAATAGTGTAATACCGTTTAGGATGGTGGATTTAATAGAAAGTATTGCACTTACATTTAGGCGAACAAAGAAAGGCACCAAACAGCATTAAAAACATTATAAGCATAAACAAGTGAATCGCAATATGATAATCAGCTGTAAACCTGCATCAGATACTAATAATGTATAAAATATACATATAAATTGTGCATATAGTATAAATCAGTGTATAAAATATACATATAGATTGTGCATATAGTATAAATCAACATACAAAAGCACATAAAAAGTATAAAATTAGCGTGCATCAGGCATAAGCAATATTGTGGTGAAAGTGCAAGTGCTACGACCAAATAGTCCCACTGGCTGTAAACAGTAATGATAAACACTGTCCTTTAAAGTGCAGATGAGAACAAATCCTGCTCTGCAGGAATGATGGTCGTCCACATCAGCGACTGTGCAGAGTGAAATACAAAGTGCTCCAACCAAACAACTGTGCACACCTCTTTCCACCACCCGGTGTCACTAACTGCTCACCTCAAGGAGCGACCCCACTGATGACCCTTGATGAAGTCACAAGACCTAGTGACGAAACGCGTCGGGGAGGAGCCTATGGTGACGCTCAGAACATTGTTTGGACACTTGTAGCCAGCAGCCGTGGATTACTTTATATATACACATGCAGCACCCGAGTGTACCGGTAGAGGTGCACCTGCAAATGTGAGTGTATTTTAATACGTTTTTAATAAAAAATCCCTATCTTTTAAACGATTCAACACCATGTCAGCCCTTCTTTTTATCCTATAAACGATACGATATTGCTGAGGTCCACCTGCGGAGTAGGATATTTACCCCCAGAGGGGACTGCGCTACTAGACCCAGTGGGGTCGCTCCTTGAGGTGAGCAGTTGGTGACACCGGGTGGTGGAAAGAGGTGTGCACAGTTGTTTGGTTGGAGCACTTTGTATTTCACTCTGCACAGTTGCTGATGTGGACGACCATCATTCCTGCAGAGCAGGATTTGTTTTCATCTGCACTTTAAAGGACAGTGTTTATCATTACTGTTTACAGCCAGTGGGACTATTTGGTCGTAGCACTTGCACTTTCACCACAATATTGCTTATGCCTGATGCACGCTAATTTTATACTTTTTATGCGCTTTTGTATGTTGATTTATACTATATGCACAATCTATATGTATATTTTATACACTGATTTATACTATATGCACAATTTATATGTATATTTTATACATTATTAGTATCTGATGCAGGTTTACAGCTGATTATCATATTGCGCTTCACTTGTTTATGCTTATAAGATTTCTGTGTCAGTGGGGGGTCACTGATTGTAGTGTGAGCAGCAATATACTTCAATTTCTTATATATTTAGATATTACCTTTTATACAGGTGGCGCGGTATTAATTTGTATATATAGCATTAAAAACATGCGATGGCTAGGAAACAGCACTTCCGCCCCTGGAGAAATCGCATCACCTGGGTCTGATTAGATACCTGGGTCTCGAGTCTATGGACTATGCCTTGCAGCTGATCATTGGCAGGTAGAGGCACATCAGCCGGGTCCATATCCAGAGCAAACTATCAGGTCACCTGAGGTCAGGTGACAGATGCATTGCTTGGTATTAGGAGCGCACCGCAAAGGTAGTGAACCCTACGGCTGACCGCTTCGTATAGAGCTCTGGATGGTTCAGGAAACTATTCAATGCCCCATGGGACTTTGAGTGAGAGATGCATAAGGTCAACACACAAAAGGTGTGTAGAATTAAACAAATTTTATTGGCAGATGTAGACATCATAGTATTGCATGGATATACATGTGATAGTCATGAACAACAACCTGGTACAAAATTCTTGCAGTCATATTCGTAAATAGGTATGATGAGGAGTAAATATATACGTATGCATCTATATTCTCGATGCGTTTTGCCTTATGATGACCTTATGCATCCCTCACTCAAAGTCCTATGGGGCATTGAATCGTTTTGTATATGATATAGGGATGGCGGTATGCATAAGTAGAGGTTACACCAGACCACCCCTTTTCATTTAAGCTGGAACACAGAGCAGAGAGGTAAGCAAACAGACTGTTAGGGGAAATTGGTGCCCTTCACGGACTTCCGCGCTTGTGTGCACGCCTGTGCGTGCGCGCTGGAAGCCGCCCCGAACGGCCCTATTTCAACCTGCAAGACCCAGCAGCCAGTGCTGTTCGTTCTACAGCGATATTGTGTTCCTGAGAGCAACCTGTACTTTGAACCTGTATCCTGATCTGTTCCTGTGACCCGGCTTGTCTGACCTTGATTGACCTCCGCCTGCACCAACCCCCAGCTTGACCACGACGACTCTTCTGCCTGACCCCTTTGTACCTCGCTGTCTGCCTGTTAACAACCCTGCCTGTACCTGACGATTCTTCAGCCTGCACCTTCTGTGCCGCTTGCCTGCCAATTGCCGACTTTAGCCTACCTCACTACTCTACGGATTGCACGAGCCACTGACGGACCCATCTCACCATCAGTGTTCCTGTCCAGCCCACGTGCTCCCCTGTGCTCTGGAACCCTCTGTCTGCTCTATCAGGGGTTCCCAAACCAGGGTCGTAAGAGTGGTTGCTTCCTGCACAAGACAGACTCCACCACCAGGTGTGTGACACAGACAGGACCTGATTGCTAGTGCAGATCCATCTTACAAAGGTAAGAGAGCCAGCAATTGGGGGGGGGGGGGTGAGTATCGTGCGCTGTGGCGGGTTGGAGCGATGGGGGGTATCCGTGGTCAGGTCCTGGGCAGGATGGAGTGGAAGTGCACCGTATTGAAGAGGTTAAATGTTGATTGTGAGACTTTTTATTATAAGCAAAAATGGCATCCTAAAAAAGTGAAGTAAAACTGACTCAATTCAGTACAGTTTCCCTTTAAGGCAACTACAGCTACTCTAAAAATGAAAGTGATGCTAAATATCCATATTCTCCAGAAAAAATCATACACATCCACTATTATAACCAATTTTTCATTGTATACTGTTTTTCTGCCTCTTCGTGACATCTTCCATGAGCTCCCGAATCTCTCCTTTTCCTCTTGATTTCTGTTTGTTGGCAACTGTAGCACCCTCTACCATAGGTAGGTGCTTAGAGACAGATTTTTGTGTTAGGTGAGGTAAATTTAGTCGGGCCTGATTGTTTTGATTTTGGGTCAGGGAGTGGCCTAGGGAGTGACTGGTGACTACAGGTAGTGACACCCCTTGGTAACCCCTCCTTTCTGGATTAGAAAGTCCTGGAACAAAGGGTGGGCAAGAGGATATGGATCTTCCTGAGGTATGTTAAGGAGCTCTGACCAATCCCCAACTTGGGTTAGCTGGGGACAGGCCTCCTTAAATACCTGGGGTCAACCCAGTCTGGGAGGAGAGTTTGGGTGGAAGAGATGGAGATGCAGTGGTGCAGAGGCTGTCTGGGCCTTGGGGTGCCCCCGTCTGGGGGGTGACCTTGCCCTGGGAGAGCTCAGGTGCAGCCAGGAGGAGAGAGTGAGATCCTGCAGGAGAGGCACAAGGGAGAGCGGGAAGGGACAGCGGGAGAGAGCAATATCGGAGGGATCTCCAGGAAAGGAACTACAAGTGACAGGCATCTGTGAGTGATGCACTTCCTGGAAAGCTTGAAGAGGTACACCGGAGCAGATTGGGGTGAGAGACAGTCTGAGAAGGGTACAAGAGCCAGTTGGGACTGTGGTGTCACTGTGGCAGTGGAGAGGGCCGTTGCAGCCAGGAGGGCTGGCAGGGCCTGGAAGAAGATGGGCTGAGAGCAGTAGTCCATCAGGCTATCTAGTACCTTATGTACTTTGCTACACTTTGGGGGCCCACGGCCTCACCATGTGCTAGCTAGGCCGGGAAACCAAGTTTTGTGCAGGAGAGTGGAACAAGAGTGCTTGAGAAGCAGGTGTGTGCTGGAGGAAGAGAAGGAGTGTATATACAGGATGTGTATATAGATGGTCCAATTCAAGTTGGAATCAGTCCAGTGGGCAATCCCATAAATACCCCAATTCCTATCCAGGTTCAATCCTCTAATAAAAAAACAAAACAAAGTACTGGTTTCGTGACTCCAGATGGAAGGAAAAGTGTGATTGAGGGCAGTGTGAAGGGTGGAACCAATACATTCAGCAACCCCCAAGGGGGCAATGGCTACATTTGGTGGCTCGTCCGGGATCCACCTGATTTACATAATTCTGCCAGTTGTTACACCTAGCAACTGAAGTGAACTGAGCCAGGGAACTGTTTTCTTCCACAGTTAGCAAGGATTGAACCCGGGAAAAGCACTTATGTGATTTGCCTGCTATCCAGTACAAGAAAGTAATAAGTGCCGTTACCTGTAGCAACCCGCGGGAGCTATCGCTAATTACTGCTGCCTGCATGCCCAGTGCCCCAATAAGTGCTGGAGCGGACACTCACACTAGTCTTGCAATTCAGTGACTTTGTTCCATGTGCTGTCACCTGTGGCAACCACAGCGGGCGATCGCGCCCATGGATTACAAATATGTCCAGCGTCCTGCAAATACTGGACATTTCCCACTGGATGACAAATATGCCCAGTGCTCTTCAAAAACCGGGCATCACAAACTTTTGCTCCAAACTCCTGCTTACAGTAAAGTGTGCCTGGAACTGTTTCCTGTTGCCTGGGGTGCTCAGGGTAAGCCTGTAGGTGTCTGCGGGCTGAACTGTGTTGAAAATGTTCCCTTCAGGAAGACAGTGGCTACTAAATTTACTGTTGCTAGCGGCAACCCCCCAGAAAGGTCAGCATGTCTGGACAAGTCCTGCTAGCATCAGCATGTCTGCAAGTTTGCATCCTTCACACAAGGGGTTATAGCAGCGTGATGGGGAGCAAGCCTGCTTATCAGTACTTTTGGCACCAACTCGTCTGGAAATGAGGGGTCAGTGCCACACCTTGGAAGAGTCTCAGTGCTTCCTGCTAGCATCAGACACAAGAAGACAGTGGAAGATGGCAGAAGGTGGCTGTTTAATCCCAGTGCTGACATGGTTGCCGGAGAAGCCTGAGCGGACACTGGTGGACACTGGTGTCCAGCTGGAGCCCTGGGAGTCATTGAGGGAGCTGAGCAGCTGTGCCTAATCTGCCCGGAATGTCGGATTCCAACCGCGGAGGTCACTGCCTGAGTCCGGTGTGGCCATTATGACGAACCGCTAAGCCGGCTGGTATCCACACTGCAGGAACCATGATACTTCACCATGGACCTGCACACAGTGCTTTGTCGCCTGGAAGCTCCCGAAGGCCGGTGAGGGCCTGATGACATCACCCAAAGGCGGGGTAGAGTTGTGGCCTGGCGACTCCCCTGTGAATGCGGCAGACATGGGGACGGAAGAGACTGCTGTGACCCAGGCCTAGTAGCCCCTGAAATGCTGGCCCCTAGTATGTCTATTGCTATCCTTGGTCCAGCGGAGTTAGTCGAGAGGGGAGTGCGCCCTCTGGAGAGCCGAACAGGGAGTGTATGGACAGGGTCATTAACTTGGGTTCCCCTAGACTGCAGGCCAAGTTCGGGTCACTAAAGAGGCTGACAGAATGGTCATCCCCGGGTTCCAGCTCAGATAAAGAGGAGGAGTGGGAGACTGGAGGGTCGAGCATCCAGGGACCCCAGCCAGAGATAGAGCCGGAACTCATTGTGACACCTGAACCTAGTGTAGGAGCCCTAGTTAAGCTACAGCAGTGCTTTTTACGCAGGCCTTCTACCACCCAGACCAGGGCACCCACTTAGCATCAATGGGTGATGAGATCACCATAAACTGACATTCTTCCTGGGAGAGGGAACGCGAGAGAACTGCCAAGGCTGACCCAGGAGGGAGGTGCAGCGGACGGTAGCCTTGGAGTGGGGTCTGGACTTTACCTATTTCCCATCCCAGACCATGGAGATCATAGAGAGCTGGAGAGTGGGAAGATGATTTGGTGTGGGATTTTCTGCATGTTCCAAAGCCGCAAAGAGGGCCCGATAGTGAACTGTGGGCCCGGTTCCTGGATATAAAGAAGGAATGGCAGATCGGGAGAGCTATTTACAGAGACCGAGTACTAGTTGTTAAAGTGGGTTGGCCGACTCAGTGTTATTCAGTCTCTTGGGAGACAGAAGAAGGGGGCCGAAGACGGTTGCCGGACCCTCGGTTTTATGCATGAGGACTGTGAGGGTCAAAAAGTTGCATAAAGCCCAACCACCAGGACTGCTGAAGAATGCAGCAGGGTTGTTTTTCTTGTTTTTCCCTGACTTTTCAGGAACAAGCCAGCCTGCCACCCTGTGGGGGAACTGTTCTGTTTAAAGGACGCTGGGTTGAGGCTTGTACTTGCACTATTCAACCTTTGAAGAGCCTGTTGTTCGGAGAGGGGCTCCTCCCATCAGGAATTTTAAAGAAGGACTGCTAATTTCCTATGTGTTTTCTCCTTTTTACTGTATCTGTCAGCAGGTTTTAACCTCCTACTGACAGACCAGACAGGAAAAAGTGTTATAGTGTGAGTTCATGTTTTACTCTGCTGGTAGGTCTATAACCCCCTCCCAGCAGAGTATGTGTGTGGTTTAGTTAGAATGTAGTTTAGGTTATTCTTATGTCTTCTCTTAGGATCCTCAGGATGGGACGACTGTCCATCCTCTTCTGGCGAGAGTCAAGACCTTCTCTACAAATTTATGAGCGGAGTACTTTTCTCTCTCTCTCTCTCGAGAGAGAGAGAGAGAGAGAGAAGTGCTCTGGCTCGGAAATGTATATTGATTGTGTATATAGTGCTAGTTGTAGGGACCTCTAGCTAGGAATGTTTAGTCATACTGTACAGGTGTAAATAATTTATGGCGATATGTCTATTTTTGTACTTAAATTATTTGTACAGTCCCCATCCAAGTTCATTCCCTTTTTCCCTCCCTTTTATTTTTTCTGGGGTGCCCTTGCTCCTGGGCCCAGGAGGCATTTTTTCTAAATTCTCTCAGCTGGGGACCAGCGGAGGTTTGGTGGGGGGTGAGTGTAGCGCCCTCTATCATAGGTAGGTGCTTGGAGAGAGATTTTTGTGTTAAACCCAAAACCAAAAATGTAAAAAATATAATATGATGCAGCTTACCAGTATTTAGATGTGGTGGCTATATTAGTTTTCTTTCTAAGGCTTTTTTCCAGGAGTCAAGTCCTGGGAAAAAAGTGTTACGATTCCTGCCCCCTCCTCAAAAATAAAAAAGTGTGTGTGTGTATATGTATATATATATATATATATATATATATATATATACACACAATGTCCTCACGCCGTCTGTGTTGATTGTGCATAGTGGGGTCCAGGCCCTGGGCTGCTCACTCCTCAGTGGCCATCAAATACAGCCTGATCAGTGCCCATCAAATGCAGCCTGATCAGTGCCCCTTCAAAGGCAGCTTTATCACTGCCCAACAATGCGGCTCTACCAGTCCCCAGCAATGCGGCCTCACCAGTGCCCAGCAATGCAGCCTTACCAGTGCCCAGCAATGCAGCCTGATCAGTGTCCCCATCAGTGCAGCCTGATCAGTGTCCCCATCAGTGCAGCCTAATCAGTGCTCCCAGCAATGCAGCCTGATCAGTGCCCCCAGCAATGCAGCCTGATCAGTGCCCCCAGTAATGCAGCCTGATCAGTGCCCCCATCAGTGCAGCCTGATCAGTGTCCTCATCAGTGCAGCTTGATCAGTGACCCCAGCAATGCAGCCTGATCAGTGCCCCCAGCAATGCAGCCTGATCAGTGTCCCCATCAGTGCCCTCAGCAATGCAGCCTGATCAGTGTCCCCATCAGTGCAAAAAGAAGAAGGGGTTGGGGGATAGTACTGGTGTTCACTTAGGGTATTCTATTGTCACCTGTATACACAGTTCTGCCGTGTCACTCTGACCTAAACTACCAAACACTATAGGATGTCCCACCACAGCTGGTGGAACCAAAAGATGGTCAAATGAGTGACACTCAACGGGGTCAATGAATACAAAATGATTTTATTAATTGCAAAATTAACTAATTGAATACACCATGCTAAGGACTCATAAAAGCAGGGTCCAATTGGCCCTTTACCAACCAATGACAACCATGTAAGGACAAACACTAAGTGACAATACACATGACAAACAGTAAACAAATCATCCGGACGCCAACACACCTAGGATAACCCACGGGAATCCCCTGTATATTATATATCAATACTCCATGTATCAGTGTCCCTAGTGTGCATCTAACCCCTGTGACTAGAGTCAAATTGGGGAAGAGGGGGGCTGGGATGGAAGGCAGGGGAAGGGGAGAGAGAAGGGAGGGAGGTATTAGGGCAAGATCACAGTTGTAAATCTTGGTAGGTTGTGAGGCAGAGCCAAAGTGGAAGTCCACAGTTCATACAGAGGCCCACAACATATGCATTTCTATAAATAGTGCAGAGTTATGGCTGAAGCAAGGTGACCTACAGTCCCATCTATTCTTATTGCAACCACTCAATAGGTGTATGATCAGCAGTTCATCCAATGTACACTATTTATTTGCCAGGCTGTTAACATTGCACTGCTTGCAAGGGACCGGAACAATATCCTCCTGGTTCTTTTAATGCCAGCCAACCCAATCCTTGTCACCAACATTCCATAATTGTGTATTCAGTACATCACCTGGTATGCATCACTCATTTGCCAGGCTGCTGTTGCTGTGCTGTGTACACAAGGATGGGAGTGAGCACTTACAGGTTTGTATTGCTAGCAGATAGAGCAGTGTAAGTTCTCGCCTGGTGCCTGCATGTGCTTAGCGAGTATGATGCGGGTAATACCTCTGGTGCTGACTTGTCATGGCTCCTCTCCTTTGGATGATGACACCATATAGTGTCGATCACCGCGTGCAATACACCCAGCCTGCCTCAGTTCTCCTTCACTGCCTTCTTTAATACGTTCATCCCACGGCTCCTCTCTCCCGCAATTCACCATCCGAGAGACATTGCCGGGGTATCGCGGGCGGCGGCACGTGGCGCTGATGTCGCAAACTGAAAGGTGCATAGCTTCGTCTGGATATAGTCCCATCAGTGCAGCCTGATCAGTGTCCCCATCAGTGCAGCCTAAACAGTGCCCCCATCAGTGCAGCCTAAACAGTGCCCCCATCAGTGCAGCCTAATCAGTGCTCCCAGCAATGCAGCCTGATCAGTGCCCCAGCAATGCAGCCTGATCAGTGCCCCCAGCAGTTCAGCCTGATCAGTGTCCCCATCAGTGCAGCCTGATCAGTGCCCCCATCAGTGCAGCCTGATCAATGTCCCCATCAGTGCAGCCTGATCAGTGTCCCCAGCAATTCAGCCTTACCAGTGACTACGGGGCGTCAGTCTGCCCCGGGTGCCACACACGGGGGGGGGGGTGCCATCCCAGCGCGCTTACCCTCCCTTCCCTCGATCCTCCTCCTCCTATAATACACGCCGGTGACACCGGCATTGTTCCGCCTATCACTGGACTCTAGGAGGTGGAACCTTGTTACAGGAGCCACTGGAGGAGGAGGATCGAGGGAGGGGAGGACGGGCATGCTGGGATGACACCCCCCCTAACTAATGTGTGGCACCCCCGTTGGCACGGACGCCCTGCCCTTCCCGCTCACCCACACTGATTGCCACAGCTAGCAGTCCTGTAGGACGCGGCTGCTAACGGGAATAACGTTCCTGCTTTGAAAAAATTGCAGGAACATCGTTCCCATGCGTTCCCGCAGGACTCGAGCCCTGTTTTTTTTCCTCTGTTTTCACCATCCTCACTGGGAGAAGACAGTGACAATCGCAAGAGAATCTGGCAGGCTGGTTGTTCAAAGAAGAGGTTTCTCTTATGCAAGTCACAATGTGCCAAGTTTAGAGCCGACCAAGTCGTCCTTAGCCGGTTCTAAGTTTGGCAATTACCCGTCCGACTTACATGGCTCAACTAACTAGATAATTGTTGGTCGGACGGTCTAAGAGAACGCTAACAGTGACAGAAGAGGGTCACTCCTACCACTTTTGTCTCCTTTTTTTTGTCCCGAGCTCAGGACGCCCTTGCGTACCCTTGCTACAAGGACGTTAAAAAAGTTTCGTCCTTGCAATAAGGGCAATCG
>BLSH010418757.1:1723543-1741179 GCA_018402905.1 Glandirana rugosa | reverse complement strand
GCCGGTGACACCGGCATTGTTCCGCCTATCACTGGACTCTAGGAGGCGGAATCTTGTTACAGGAGCCACTGGAGGAGGAGGATCGAGGGAGGGGAGGACGGGCACGCTGGGATGACACCCCCCCTCCCCAATGTGTGGCACCCCCGTTGGCACGGACGCCCTGCCCTTCCCGCTCACCCACACTGATTGCCACAGCTAGCAGTCCTGTAGGACGCGGCTGCTAACGGGAATAACGTTCCTGCTTTGAAAAAATTGCAGGAACATCGTTCCCATGCGTTCCCGCAGGACTCGAGCCCTGTTTTTTTTCCTCTGTTTTCACCATCCTCACTGGGAGAAGACAGTGACAATCGCAAGAGAATCTGGCAGGCTGGTTGTTGATAGATCAATCAACTTGGTACATTCAGCCTGCCCATTAATGGTTTGAATCTTGACCGATTCCTGCTGGACCAGCCGAGATTTGAACCGTGTAACACTGAACGTATTCTCTTTGGAGAAGAAACGCTTGAGAGGGGATATGATTTCAATGTACAAATACTGTACTGGTGACCCCACAATAGGGACAAAATTATTCAGACACATGGCCATTCACTAAAACTAGAAGAAAGGCGGTTTAACATTAAACTGCGTAGAAGGTTCTTTATGGTAAGAGCAGCGAGGATGTGGAATTCTCTTCCATAAGCAGTGGTTTCTGCTGGGAGTATGGATAATTTCAAAAAACTATTAGATGGGCACCTAAGGGACCACAACATTGAGGGATATACAATGTAATACTGACATAAAAGCGCACACATAGGTTGGACTTGATGGACTTGTGTCTTTTTTCAACCTCACTAACTATGTAACTATGTATGGCTGGCCTTATACTACAAAGTTGATGGTAGATTTAAAGCAGATTGTACAATCAGATTGTATGGTGCATGGTCACTTTTACACTAGCAAAATGTAATGTTAGTGTCACTACAAATGAGATTGAAAAAAAAAACGAAAAACAATATTGCGTTGTAACGCCGCATGGTTTAGATCCTGTAGAAAAGTTTGGTCAGAAATCAGGAAATTTAAAGGAAGTGAAAATAATTTGTGGAGAATTTACAAATCATATACATCAGATTCACACACACAAATCAGGTTATTTAGGTAAGTAAGTTAGGTAAATCAGTTATTGTTAAGAAGTCATCTTGAAACTTTGTAAAGGACAAGATTAGAATGTTTTTCCTCCAATAACTTTGAGTCCTCTATTTTTTCATTTGGTTTACAAAGTAAATTTACACTCAGCGATAAAAAGGTTCAACGTATAAAGCTAACTTGTACTAAGAAAATATTTAGGATGCCAATAATGAGCTAATAAAACTTGTAAATGAGTGTCTATTCCTACAATGAATGAAGCTAGAGACAGAACTTACATACGGATGATGGAAATAAGAATTTCAGGCACCAGAGAAAAAACTAGCAACCCTCACTCACAGACTCAAAGTCGAAAAAATAAGCCACTGCACACACCGGAGACATCCACGTTTATTGTATGGAACATCCACAGGCTTTTCAATGACTGTCCCCACTGGTGTGTGGCGGCCTCTTTTTTCTACATAGAAACAGAACTTAATATGTTTCCCGTTGCTAAGGCCAGAGCAGTGAATTTTCTGTATACATCTATAGAAATTCAATGATACACTCTGATCAGCGTTGGGGATCTGAGCAAAACATTTAGAATCCAGTTATTATATAGTCTTAAAGTGAAAATAAATGATATCCTTATTCTCCAAAAAAAAAAATCTATTCACATCCAGGGAATCCAAAATCCAGGAATTTTTTTTAATTATTTCCCACATGAGAAAATTGCTTAGAACCCCCAAACAACATTTACGTTTGTAAGCAGAGGCCCTGTAGAATAAACTTGTGGCTGTTGCAATTGTTTTATGTCAAATGATACTTGTGCAGCCATTTATCAAAAATAAATGAAAAAGTGGTGCTGCGCGCTGCTAAAAATTCTAAATGTGATATATTTTAAACCAGCCGCTGCAAACACTGATTGTGTTTCCACAATGATGAGTGCTAAATAAAAATATTGTAAGTTTGCATTGCTAATGCAATTAAATAACCCCCTGGGTTACAATAGTCCGACAAACGGACCGACATTAGGAGCACAAGTCGCATTACATCATGAAATGAATGATTCCCTATGAGAGCCGTCTTAACTGGTCCGGACTTTGAAAAAGGTTCCTGTACTACTTTTGTCCGACTTTGATCCTACTTCAGCCCATTGAATATCATTGAAGTCGGATCAAAGTTGGATCATTGTCCTAACTGATCCGACTTTGGCATGTGACTTGTGCTCTGGGGATCTTGAAGGCGAACTCCATGCCTCCTGAACCATAGTAGGCCACGTGCCCTCAACATGGGGGGTGGGTGCTTTGGGGCAGGGGTACCTTGTCCCCATAGTGATGAGGACAAGGGCCTCTTCCCAACAACCCTGGCCGGTAGTTGTCGGGGTCTGCAAGCAGGGGGCTTATCAGAATCTTGAAGCTCCCTTTAAAAAGGGGGCCCCCAGATCCCGGCCCCCCACCCTATGTGAATGAGTATGGTGTACATTGTACCCCTAACCCATTCACCTAAAAAAAAGGTGTCAAAAATAAACACACTACACAGGTTTTTAAAGTATGTTATTAAATCAGCTCCGGCGTCATCTCCCTCTGATTTCTTCTCCCCTCTCTGGTGTCTTCTTTCTTCTGCTCTTTTGCGGGGTCTTCTTTCTTCTGAGGGGTTTTCTTTCTTCTTCCGATTCTTCTCCCTCTACACGCCGTCTTCTGCTTTTTTGCCGGGTCTTCTCCGCGGTCTTCTCCCTCTGTTCTTCCTCTGTTCTTCTTTCCATGTTGACCCGACGTGATCTCCCGCACGAATGCTGGCTCCGCTGTGTGCAAGGACTTATACTGGCATGGGGCGGGGCCACCCGCTGATGTCATCCGGAGGCTCTGGCCCCTTGTGACGTCACCAACTGGGGCATGATGGGGCGGTGACATCACAAGGGGAGCGGCCTTCTTGAGGGAGATCACGTTGAGTCAACATGGGAAAAAGAACAGAGGAAGAACAGAGGGAGAAGACAGCAGAGAAGACCCAGCAAAAGAGCAGAAGATGGCACAGAGGGAAGAAATGACAAAAGAGCAGAAGACGCCGTGGAGAGAGAGAAGAACTGGCAGAAGAAAGAAGAGCCTGCAAAAGAGCAGAAGAAAGAAGACACCAAAGAGGGGAGAAGAAATCGGAGGGAGAAGACGCCAGAGCTGATTTAATAAAATACTTTAAAAACCTGTGTAGTGTACTTCCAGATTTCGATAAGCCAACCCGCCCGCAGACCCCGACAACCACCGGCCAGGGTTGTCGGGAAGAGGCCCTTGCCCTCATCAAAATGGGGACAGGGTGCTTTGAAGTGGGGGGTGCAGGGCCCCCCTGCTGCAAAGCACCCACTCCCCCATGTTGAGGGCATGTGGCCTGGAATGGTTCAGGGCGGGGGCGCTCGCTCGTCCACACCCCCTTTCCTGACCTGTCGGGCTGTGTGCTCAGATAAGGGTCTGGTATGGATTTTGGGGGGGGACCCCACGCCGTTTTTTTCGCATGGGGATTCCCCTTAAAATCCATACCAGACCAAAGGGCCTGGTATGACCTTGGGGAGGAACCCCATGCCTTTTTTTTTTTTGTTAAATTTGGCGGGGGGTTCCCCTTCAAGATCCCCAGAGCACAAGGTGCCTGATATTGTCGGGATCAAAGTCGGATCCTGTTCATAGAAGTTGGACTGATGTAGGTCCGATGTAGGACCCTTGTAGGACACATGTAGCAGAGCAAAGTAGGATCAAAGTCTGATTGTTGACGTGTCGGACTAGTGTGAACCCAGCCTTGAAACAAAAACTTAAATCAGCACAAAATAAAATGAACTAAATATCAACATAAAATGACAACCAATAATACATTATATAATGAGGGAAAAAAGTCATTGATCCCCTGCTGATTTTGAACGTTTGCCCACTGAAATGATCAGTCTATAATTTTAATGGTAGGTTTATTTTAACAGTGAGAGACAGAATAACAACAAAAATATCCAGAAAGTTATACATCGATTTGCATTTTAATGAGTGAAATAAGTAGTTGATCCCCTATCAATCAGCAAAATTTCTGGCTCCCATGTGTCTTCTAACGAGCTGAGATTAGGAGCACTCTCTTAAACGCTTGCCAACCAGTTTGACGGCGGCAGGTTGACACACCTGAGCGAATCGCCATAGCTGTATGCCGGCGACCCACGATCGCCTGTTACAGAGGCAGAACGGGGATTCGCCGATGTAAACATGGCGGATCCCCATTCTGTCAGGGGACATGACAGAGATCTATTGTTCCCAGTGATTGGGAACAGTTACATCTGTCATGCCCCTGTCAGCCCAGCCCCCACACAGTTAGAACACAGTGAGGGAACACACTTAACCCCTTGCCCGTCCCCTACAGTTTAACCCTTCCGTGCCAGTGACATTTATACAGTAATCAGTGGCTATTTATAGCTCTGATCACTGTATAAGTAGGAAGGCCAGTGTGCTGGCCTGAATTTATGGGAGGAGCCCGGAGGGTATTTAAGCACCCTCACGCTCCATGCTGTTTGTCGGTTCCAGTGCACGATAGCACATGTTACTGGGTCGGCTCTCCCCAGCTCACTTCATGTTTGTGAGTCTGTGCGTTCGATTACCAGTGGGTTGCAGCTTCTCAGTTTGTGGTCTTCGTTGGCGGTTCTCATACGCTGTTGCAGGTAGGATTCTAAAACTTTCATTTCATTTGCGATGTTACAATTCATAATGTTTCCTATCCTGCATCCCTTTTGTACTTAGCTGCCTCCAAGTTGTTGTCGGTCGTGTCCCAACATCATACGGCACAGGCATAGTAGATTTGCAGGTTCCCTCTGCCTATTTTACAATTCATTCTCAGAGCCAAGCCTCGATGCAGGCTTTGTTGCTCACAGCATTCACTGTCTATGGGGGTTGCCATTGCATCCATTGGGTGATTAGCATGTATTGTTTGCACAGCTTCTGTGACTGGATGAGGTGGTAGTTAGACCCACCTGGGCCTTGGCTGCACTCAGTTAGCCTCGGGGGTTGGGTGGTTGGTGTGTTCAGTTGAGGCCATAGTGTACTCTACAACCAAACTCGTATCAGATTCGTTTCATGCATGCTACAACCAATTCATATCGATCATGCCATTCACCTCACAATCGATTTGTACCGAATCCATTACATACTCACCACAATCTGATTCAAGCCTAGTCACAACGGTTTGTATCGGATGCATCACACACACTGATTCGCATCGGACCATGTCACTTACTCTCTTTGTATTATTACCCTATCTACCAATTTGTATCGGTTCATGCCTTCCCTTCAACCGATTTTGGTCGGCTTATGTCATTACTCCGTTCATGTCATTTCCCTGACTACCGATTTGCATCAGTGCATGTCCTACCCCACAAATGATCCATATCAGATACTTACCACAGTCCAACATGTACCTAGCTACTGATTCATACCGGTCATGTTGTTTACCCAGTCCATGTTATCTTCCCGATCGGTTACCCTTCCTACCGACTCGCACCAGTTCATACAATTTTTTCACTACCAAATCGCAACAATTCACGTCATTCCTTACTACCGAGTCGCATCGGTTCATGTCAGTTCCTACTACTGACGCATGCCAGTTCATGTTATTCCACTACCGATTCGCAGCGCTTCATGTCAGTTCCTACAACCGATTTACATTGGTTCATGTCACTTCCTACTACCGACTCATGTTGGTTCATGTCAGTTCCTTCTACCGAGTCGCATCGGTTCATGTCATTCCACTACTGAGTCGCATCGGTTCATGTCAATTCCTACTACTGATGCATGTTAGTTCATGTCGTTCCACTACCTATTCGCATTGCTTAATGTCAGTTCCTACTACCGATTCGCAGCACTTAATGTCAGTTCCTACTACCAATTCGCATCGGTTCATGTCACTTCCTACTACCGACTCATGTTGGTTCATGTAATTTCCTACTACCGAGTCGCATCGGTTCATGTCAGTTCCTACTATCGAGTTGCATCGGTTCATGTCAGTTCCTACTACCACGTTGCATCGGTTCGTGTCAGTTCCCACTACTGAGACACATCGGTTCATGTCAGTTCCTACTATCGAGTTGCATCGGTTCATGTCATTTCCTACTACCGATTTGCATTAATTATGTTAGTGTTCTGTCCATTCGAATCTGTTTGTGTCATGCCGCTAATTATTGTCAATTTATCTATCGATTTGCGTCGGCTCATTTTATTTCCTACCACGGATTTGAATTGAAGCAAACCAGTTCACATGTAATTTAAGTCGACCCACATTTTGCTAAAGCCCACTGCCGATTCGCATCGGTTTGTGTCTCTTCCTTACTACCGATTCATATCGATCTATGGCATGGGTTCAAGCTCCATCCACGCCAAGCACAGTTACGGCTGGTTCAGCCACAATACACCCCATTTCTATTTTTTTATTATCTTCATCCTTCACCTGTCTATAGGTCAATTTTGCAATCGCTGCAAATTTATCAGTACAGGCTCTTGCAATCACTGCAAGCACGCCTTCGAGTGCATTACACCTGCCGATCACTGCAAGCACAGAACGAACAACACCTTATAAAGAAAAAACTTCCAGCGACATGTTTTCCCCCACGCTCAAGTCACTTACTAATCGCAGCAAACATGCATTTGAGCACCACGTCTTGCAATCGCTGCAAGCACAGGTATGTGTTGCTCCATACATTACAGCAAGCAGGCATTTCGCTGCAAGCACGTGTTGTCATTTAAGCCCCTAGCAAATGCTGCGATCACATAACTATACAAACCCCTTGCGATCTCTGTCAGCATGTACAAACACAAATTTCTTACAAACCTTGCAAGTATGCTTAACTAAACGTCTTGCAAATCGCTGCCAGTACACATTTTTGACACTCCTCGCAACGCTGCAAGCATGCATTTCAAACTTGAACTTCTTGCAATCGCTGCATACACATATTTTTGTAACTCCTTGCAAGCGCTGCGAGCACGCATCATCGCAAACCCCTCGCAATCACTGCTAACACTCACTGTCTAAAACTCCTTGCAATCGCTGCATGCGTGTATTTACATAAATTCCTCGCAATTGCTGCGAGCACGCATCAACCTAAATACCTCGCAATCGCTGCGAGCATGCACAGACTAAACTTCTTGCAAATCACTGCAAACACACAATTGCATAAACTCCTCGCAAGTGCTGGGAGCACGTATCACCAATTGTTTCGAGCAAGGACAAATACAACCCCATTACAAGCACATTCTCAATGGCACACAATCAGCCACACACCATTTTAGTGGCACTTAATCGGCCACTCGTCTCCAGTGGCATTAACATACGGGCCACTCATCGGTTTCTCTGTCATTTCTCCTTAGGTCAGTCGAGTTCAGGTCCCATCCTGCATCAGGTTGGACATTTTCCCCCCAAAAAAAACAAAAAACAAAACCCTCCTAACGTAGGGATCGCTTCTTCATCAGGGCCACCCGCATAACAAGGCCGGGACAGCCCGTGTAGGAAAATAAAAGAGAGGTGACTTTTCCACTCATGTCACCCCTACTACAGGTTCGATTCATACCAGGACCTTAATGATAGAGCGTTAGTCAGGTGTAGTGTAGGGTCTTTTCTGTCACATTATTCTGCAGCACTCTGTCACTAAATCTTCGATTTTACATTCACCATTCCGCATACTAAGGTTGGGCTTTAGTTACTGTCACATATGTCTATGCATTACACTCTCTTTTTGGACTCTCCACCTCACAGACAAGGTCGCTGAACATCAACTTGATGACAGTGCAAGAGTTAAGCAGACCGAGCATGCGTCATAAATCTACAGACCAAAACATTCCTACATAGGCCGTACCAGACTCCAGCTGCTTGCCCCAGTACATCCTGGGGCTCTAGTCCACATGTTTGTGCTCAGCACAGACAGGCATCTGAGCTATCGGTTACCTGGCCAGTCACCTCCTGGCTCACCTCGGGTGCTACGCATTTTCTTGAGTTTTCTAAATTTCCACTATACACTGTTCTATGACCGTAGAACACCTTCGGCTCTATCTATGCCTGTCATTTTGTTCCTGTACTTCTTTCCTCATTCTTGAATTTCTGTATCCCACTCCATTCTTTTTCCCTCTTCCACATCCCATTTTGACACACACCCCCTTGTTTTGTCTCAAGACCGACTTGAGTGTCACCGACATGGAACTCTTTTTCGCCACTTTGCTGGCCTATGCTCCCCGCTCTGTGCTGTCTGCCAGCCAATTGGCCACACTGCAAACTGGTGCACAAATGTGGCCACAAGTTGCCCCTCCAACCCCCCCGCCACCTCAGGATTCAACACCGGCCTCATCACTCTACCTCTCTCCACGCACGAGTGCAGAAAACCTCCAGTCAGCAACTCTCGACGAACAAGCCATTGATACCCTGCTACAGGCCAAACTAGACAAAGGATCTGTGATTGGCCCTTTCCCCTAGTAACCTTCCAAACCTCGAGACTCAGCCCTATTGGGCTTGTCAAGGGCAAGTTCTCCAATAAATTTCGGTTAGTGCGCAATTTTTCTGCACCTCATTCTTCGCACATTCTTAGCTTGAATTCCTTGATTCCTTCCAAGGAATTTTCCTTGAAATGTACATCAGACGACGTAGCTGTCCAAGCAGTCTTTTTCGCTGAGCCTGTCACACCGAGCCCAGTGTCAGATGGTTATCCATTACCTAGATGATTTTCTACTCATCAGGCAACCAGACATACCACTGGTAAACCTCGATAGGTTCAGAGTGGTGTTCAACAACTTCAACGTTCCCATACCCGAATACAAAGTGGAAAGCCCGGCACAAGCCATCACCTTCTTAGGTGTCACTTTGGACACATGTGCCATGCAAGCCAGCCTGCCTCCCAATGGACTAGCCCATATCAGGTCGGTCGTTCATGACTTTACTCTCTCGCAATTGGTACTAGGAAACAGATGCAGACTTTGCTAGGGACGCTCAAATTTGCAATAAGAATTATTCCTCAATGCCACTCTTTTATTTCCAAGTTTTCCTTACTCATGTACAAGGTGCTGACCAAATCATTAGGTTAGACCCGGCTGCCATAGCCGACTTAGCAATGTGGGATGAGTTCCGCACAAATTGTTACGACATATTAAGGTTATCCCCACGGCACCGGCTGCATCACCACAGGTAGTCACAGATGCTGCAGCTTCTACAGGCTTTGCTGCAATTTTCTGGCCATCACTGGTTCGCAGGTCCTTGGCTGCCAGAAATCCTGTTAATTCTAGGTTTCTCTGTCATCCTGACTTTTCGAGCTTTACCCAATCGTGGCAGCTGCTCAGGTCTGGGGCCACACTTGGACAGGACAAACCATGGTCTTCTCTACTAACAACCAGGCTACGGCCAAAAACGTAAACAAAGGTAGATCGAAGTTTCTCCCCATTCGAACCACCATTTAATATACCTGTAAGCATATCCAAGGCAAAGCAAATCACAGCGGATGCGTTATCACGTTTCAATTTTGGCTCATTTTTGCAGCAGTATCCTGCAGCTGACCTAACGTCCCATGTCCATCCCTCCTTGGTCACAGCTAACCATGGATTGAAACGGCCAATAGCAAACGCTTGCCCATTACAAGCACCACCTTTAGAGACATGTCTAAAGTCCTCGCACAATCCGTGTTCGGGATTCAGCCCAGTCTAGTCATTCAAGCGGCCATCTACCTATCCTACTATGTTTCTTTTGCGGCCTAACAAATTCACCATCAGTGGCGCTAGCAGCCAGGTATCATACAAACGCCACTTAACTAGTTTCCAAAACCATTACGTCCATCACCTAGAAGTCTCCAAACCCATCAGATCAGACCCAGGGTCGACATCAGCCTCTTCCTCTCTGCTTGATTGCTACCGACTCACCTACCCAGTCTCTCCGACTCTAGCCCGTTATTGCCTTTCCCTATCAGCCCATCAAGTGGCAACCAATTCATCAGGTACGTCCGTCAGAATCTTACTGTCCAACTTTGGCCTTGACCCCTGCCGGTACTCCGGACATTCCTTTCGGATCACAGCAGCTTCAGCAGCATCTCAGCATGCATTATCAGACCACGTGAGCAATAAATTAGGCAGATAGAAGTCCGGCTGCTTGGCTAGATACATTCCGAATCCTCAGTTGGAGATGGCACAAGCCTTCGCCAAGCTTGCTCATTGATCATTGTGCCAATTAAGGACTACTTCCCTAAACTGCATATTTTTGCCCCCTTCACTTGGCATACCGACCAGATAACCAACGCACACCTCAGGTCTATTTATGTTGTAAGTCTTGTTGCGTGTTTATGTGATCCACATCTATCTTCGGTCAGAGGGCCACGACCATAAGTAGGAAGGCCAGTATGCTGGCCTGAATTTATGGGAGGAGCCCGGAGGGTATTTAACCACTTGCAGCGTGACGGCGGCAAGGTGGTTTGTTATCACTAATCACCGTCAGGGGACAGCGGCCGTGATCACGCACTGTGAGCGTGCACTGTTGTTTGATTTGACACAGGACCGATCACTCTACAGGGCCAGGCCAATGATTTTTGGCCTGGCCCTTCCAATCGGTCCTGCCAATGACATTGCTCCTCTGCCTCTGAAATGGAAACAGAGGCAGAAGAAGTTAGCTCCACTTCCTCCCTGAAGCCCTTTTCGGTTTCAGCGAGGAAGATGGAGCATTAAAAAACATGAGTTGCACAAACAGCACACTGACACCAGGTCACATAGGCACATTTAACCCCTTGATCGCCCCCTGATCACCCCCCAGTTAACCCTTTCACCCCCTGTCACAGTATCATATAGTGCAGCGATCTGATTTTTACCGATCGCTGTACTTGTGACCCTTGTGACACTAAATCAGTGCTAGGGTAGATAGTATTAGGCCTAGTTAGGTGAAAATACCCCCACTTGCCCCCCCAATAAAGTTTTTAACCCCTTGATTGCCCCCTGTCACCTGTGATCACCGTATAAGTGTCAAGGGTGACGCTAGCTAGCTAGATCATTTTTTTTCAATCAGATTACCCGCCGTATATTATTTTATTTACCTTTTATAGGTTTTAACCCCCGATCGCCTGGTGGTGAGCCCAGTTAGGTTTGTGCGTTAGGGTCAGTGTAAACGCCAGGCAGGGCCAGTTAGTGAGGTACTCTGACACGCATGCACGCACATTAGGTAGGTGTTAGATATTATTGTAGTATCTGATCAGAGCAATATCTGCGATCTGATCAGATATATATTAGCGTCCCCACTAGATTAGGGTTCAGCCCAGCCCACCCAAGTGCAGGATCAATAGATCGCTGTCACTTACCAAACACTTTACACATATCTGCAGCCTTCGCAGAGATCACGCCCGATCCCTGCAAATTCTGACAGTGATTTTGGTAGCGTTTGAAGCAGGCTCTGACAACCAGGTGCGCTTTTTTGCCTGTGAGTCACGCTAGTGTACGTTGCAAATTTAGAAAGCCCAAAATGTCTGGCCGCACGTACACTAGCGAAGAGGCCTACAATATGCTGAGTATGACAGATGAGAGCGATGGGGAAGCCTCACTGTCAGAATCAGGCTCAGCATATGAACCTGTAGACAGCAGCGGCACCCTAACAGATAGCTCTGACGACGAAGTTGTGGTCCCTGCTAGTGTCAGGCGTACCAGACCCCGTTCTGCTGTCACTGATGTGCGTGAACCGCAGGGCTCTCGTATGCAGCAGAGAGCCAGTACTAGTGCCGCTACCCATTCTGGTGACCTGGCAAGCACCAGCGGCCTAGTACATCCTGGACGTAGACGAACCAGCACTGCAGTATCACGTGGTGAGGTGGCGAGTCCCATAAGTGCAGTACAAGCTGGTGTGGCTAGCACGAGTAATGCCCCGTAGCCACGAAGAAGACAAACACAGGCCCGCAGATCCCATAGTGCCCTTCCTGATGCGCTTGCAAACCCTGATTGGCAACCCACCACTGATGCAGCGCCCGTTACGGACATTGATTTTTATTCGCTGTATTTCACGGAAGATCTCTATAGATCTATTGTGGACCAAAGCAATTTATATGCTGGTCAATTTATCGCCATTAATCCCCATTTGACACTTGCCAGAGACTGGAAACCAATCACGGTTCAAGAATTTAAGATCTTTCTGGGCCTTTCCTTCCTCATGGGCATAACTAATAAATCTGAATTGCGGTCATATTGGTCCATGCACCCAATTCACCATATGCCCGTGTTCTCTGCTTGCATGTCCAGGACACGATACGAGCAGATTTTGCGGTTCATGCACTTCAGTGACAATGAACTCAGTCGTCCACGGGGTGACCCTGCATTTGACCGGCTCTACAAAATTCGGCCCCTCATAAACCACTTCAACAAGAAGTTCGCCGCACTTTTTATTCCCAACAAAGTTGTGTGCGTGGACGAGTCCTTGGTTACATTTTCTGGCCGTCTTGCTTTCAAGCAGTACATCCCCAGCAAGCGTGCCAGATACGGGGTCAAACTGTATAAGCTCTGTGACAGGGCCACAGGCTATACACATAGTTTCATGGTTTATGAGGACCTAGATAGTCACGTAAAGCCGGAAGGATGCCCAGACTACATAGGGAGCGCTGGCAAGATTGTGTGGAGCTTGGTGTCACCCTTATTCGGAAAGGGGTACCACTTATACGTGGACAATTATTACACGAGCGTGCCACAGTTTAGTCATTTATTTGATCATCAGATTGGCGCATGTGGCACCGTGCGACCTAATCGCCGGGGCTTCCCCCAACGGCTTGTAGATTCCCGTCTTAATCGTTGGGAGAGAGCCTGCGCTAAGTGTAATAATTTACTCGCGATGAAGTGGAGGGACAATCAGAATGTTTTCGTTCTGACCTCCCTTCATGCAGATACGACAGTGCAAATTTCTACGGCGACTGGTGTTGTGGAGAAACCCCTCTGTGTCTACGAATATAACCTAAATATGGGAGGGGTGGACCTCAATGACCAGTTACTGGCGCCGTACCTAATCACCCGTAAAGCTAGACGCTGGTACAAAAAAGTGTCTATATATCTTTTTCAATTGGCTTTGCTGAACGCTCATGTCTTATACAGAGCGTCAGGACTGATGGGATCCTTCCTCAAATTCATGGAAGAGATCGTCACAGCCCTTCTGTATCCAGATGGTGCTGCACCCCCTCCTCACAATGTGAATGCAGTTAGCCGGCTGCATGGGAGGCACTTTCCACGCCTCCTCCGTGGTACCCCAGGCCAAAGAACACCCCCAAAGAGATGTCGTGTCTGCAGACGACGCGGATACAGGCGTGACACCCACACTTTTTGCCCCTACTGTCCTGACCAGCCTGGTCTCTGCATCGATGAATGTTTTGAACCCTATCACACATTAGTGAATTATTAGCGTAGGGTGCAGCAGACACAGTGATAGGCACACTGACATAGGGTCTCCAAAGATGCCAGTGCATTTTTGAGAGACCCAAAGCTGGAACCAGTTTGTTTTTAGTTAAAAAAAAAAAGGTGTACCAAAAAAAAAAACAAAAAAAAAAAAATTTAAAACAAAAAAATAAAAAAATGTTAAAAAAACAAAAAAATATATAAAACAAAAAAAAAAAACAGTTGTACGTTTCTTTTTTTTTTCTCTCTCTCTCTCTCTTGTTTTCTCTCTAATCTCTCTCTATTCTCTCTCTATTGTTAATATTTTGTATGCATATCTGTTTGTTACTGTTTTTATCATGTTTTCTTTGCAGGTATGTAATTTTTTATGTTAATGCTTACCTGTAATGTTATATTGTTAATGTGTTTTATAATTTTTGCTTTTTAGCAGGTATGCAATTTTTTTATGTTACTGTGTTTTATTAATTGTTTATTCCTTTTCAGGTACATCATTCAGCTGCAGCACTGATTTATTAATGGTGACAGCAAAAGCGTTTGCTCCCACCATTCATAAAGCAGCGACTCCAGCGATGTTGGTGGTGATTTCACCACCACAGTTAAAAAAGAGCAAATATACCGGAGCATAGGGGCAGTGGGTGGAAATTGGGGCGGATTGCCCCTATGCTCCGGTATATTTTTTTTAAAAAGTTGCTATGCCCACCATTAGAAGTGGGAGGATGAAGGGAGGTTTTCTAATGGTGGGCATACCCACCGATTGATTATTTTTTTCATGAAAAAAAGAACATTACAATATATGCCCAACAAGGACCAGCGACATACTAGTATGTTGCTGGTCTTCTCAGGCTTTCCTGTCCCACCGGGCAAAGCGGGAATGCAGCTGATGGTTCCCCCAGCTGACCATAGAGCTGATTGAAGACTAGAATGGCTCCAATCATCTCCATGGCCTAAGAAACCGGAGGCTACGAGCATTTTGTGACTTTGGTTTCGCCAGATACAAACAGTGCCATTGGGAAATCTGGGAAGCATCTTATCACACTGATTTTGGTGTGGTGAGATGCTTTAAGGGCTGGGAAAAGATCTAGAGTTTAGTAAATCCCAAATTTAAAAAAAAAAATATGCGACAATTTTTATCATGGGGGATATTTAAAATCCCTGTGATAAAAATAAAAATGATAAATATATAATATAAATATAAAATATAAATGATATAAAAATATATAATATAAATATAAAATATAAATGATAAAAAAAATGAAAAGGGACAGTGTAAAAATAAAATTAAAAAGCAAAATGAATAACTAAAAAAAAAAAAAGAACCCCTGCCCCCCCATGCACGCGCGCAAAGGTGGACGCAAGTGTCAGTCTCGTGACGTATGTAAACAACAATTTCACCATGCATGTGAGGTATCAACGCGAACGTCAGATCGAGGGCAGTAATTCTAGCAGTAGACCTCCTCTGCAGATTTAAAGTGGTAACCTATAAAGGCTTTTAAAAATGCATATAGTTTGTTGCCGTTTTGCGGGTGTGCGTCATTTTTAAAGCATGTCATGTTTGGTGTCTATGAACTCGGCATGAGATCAACTTTTATATTTCACAAAAAAATTGGGAAAAATAGTGTTTTTTTGTGCATTAAAATTCAAAAAAGTGTTTTTTTCCCCAAAAATTGTGTTTGAAAAATCGCTGTGCAAATACTTTGTGGAAAAAAAAATTGTAACACCCACTATTTTATTCTGTAGGGCCTCTGCTTTAAAAAATATATATAATGTTTGGGGGTTCAAAGTAATTTTCTAGCAAAAAAAAAAGTATTTTTTCATGTAAACAAAAAATGTCAGAAAATACTTGTTGGTTCAAGTGGTTAGAAGAGTGGGTGATGTTGGGCATAAAATGCCAGGACAGTTAAAAGCCCCCCCAAATGACACCATTTTGGAAACTAGACACCCAAAGCTATTTTCTGAGAGGCATGTTGAGTCCATGCAATATTTTAGTTGTTTGTCATAAGTGATTGAAAAATGACAAAATAAAAAAAGAAAAAACTTACACAAAGTTGTCACTGAAATGATATCTTGCTCACACATGCCATGGGTATGTGTGGAATTAGACCCCAAAATACATTCTGCTGCTTCTCCTGAGTACGGGGAAACCCATGTGTGAGACTTTTTGGGAGCCTATCCGCATACAGGACCCCAACCAATCGCCTCCTTCAGCATTTCTAAGGGCGAAAATTTATGCCTTCACTCCTCAGTACCTCGGCAGGTTTTGGAGGCCGTGAAATGCCCAGATAGCAAGAAAAAAACCCAGGTGACCCCATTTTGGAAAGCAGACACCCCAAGCTATCTGCTGAGAGCCATGTTGAGTCCATGGAATATTTTATATTTTGACACAAGTTTCGGGAATATGACAATTTTTTTTTTTTCACAAAGTTGTCACTAAATGATATGTTGATTGAACATGTCATGGGTATATGTGGGATTACACCCCAAAACACATTCTGCTGCTTCTCCTGAATACGGGGGAAAAAAAATTGTCATATTCCCGAAACGTGTGTCAAAATATAAAATATTCCATAGGCTCAACATGCCTCTCAGCAGATAGCTCGGGTTGTCTACTTTCCAAAATGGGGTCATTTGGGGGGGGGGGGGTGCTATCTGGGCATTCCATGGCCTGCAAAACTGAGATAGGTAGTGTGGGATGAAGGCTTTTATTTTTGCCCTTAGAAATCCTGAAGGTAGTGAAGTGATTGGTTTTCGGGGTTCTGTACGCCGATGGGCTCCCAAAAAGTCTCACACATGGGGTATCCCCATACTCAGGAGAAGCAGCAGAATGAATTTTGGGGTGTAATTCCACATATACCCATGGCATGTGTGAGAAATATATAATTTCAGTAACAACTTTGTGTAATTTTTTTTTTTTTTTCATTTTTCAATCACTTGTAACAAAAAAATTAAATATTCCATGGACTCAACATGCCTCTCAGCAAATTCCTTGTGGTGTCTACTTTCCAAAATGGGGTCATTTGGGTTTTTTTTTTGCTATCTGGGCATTTCATGGCCTCCGCAACTGAGATAGGTAAAGTGGGGTGAAGGCATAAATTATTGCCCTTAGAAATCCTGAAGGTGGTGATTAGTTTTTGGGGTCCCGTACGCGGATAGGCTTCCACAAACTCTCACACATGGGGTATCTGCATACTCAAGAAATGCAGCAGAATGTATTTTGGGGTGTAATTTCACATATACCCATGCCATGTGTGAGAAATATATAATTTCAGTAACAACTTTGTGTAAATTTTTTTTTTTTTTTGGTCATTTTTCAATCACTATTGACAAAAAAATAAAATATTCACTGTCCTCAACATGCCTCTCAGCAAATTCCTTGGGGTGTCTACTTTCCAAAATGGGGTCATTTGGGGGGGTTTTGTACTGCCCTTCCATTTTAGCACCTCAAGAAATGAGATAGGCAGTCAAAATAAAAGCTGAGAAGAAATTCCAGAAAATGTACCCTAATTTGTAGACGCTATAACTTTTGCGCAAACCAATAAATATACGCCAATTTACTTTTTTTTTTACCCGAGACATGTGGCTGAATGCATTTTGGCAAACATTTATGACTAAAATTTAGTTTATTGTATTTTTGTAATAACATAAAGTTGAAAATATCATTGTTTTTCAAAATTTCTGTTCTTTTTTTGTTTATATCGCAAAAAATAAAAAGTGCAGTGGTGAACTAATACCACCAAAAGAAAGCTCCATTTATGGGGAAAAAAGGACGCAAATTTCGTTTGGGTACTGCATTGCATGACCGCGCAATTACCAGTTAAAGCGGCGCAGTGCCAAATTGAAAAAAGTGCTCCGTGTTGAAAATCCTTACTCAGCTTTCATCGAAGAATTCTTGCATGAACGACATCATTAGAAAAATCTTTAAGGTTTATTCTTCAAAACATAACATCAGTTCACATGAGACAAACTTACGTAGCAACATAGTTGAAATCTATAATGAGATATTGGTATGGCTTCAGATGTCAGTCAGGAGGAGGAAGAGTTCTGACAGGTGTTCACGTCACGTGTCCGAGAGTGTAGGCGTCCATCCTTACCTGCGGATGTGAGAGCCTGTGCACTGCACTTGTGGACAGTCTTGAGAAGGAGGAGGACTGACTGTAG
>BLSH010418757.1:1677440-1691293 GCA_018402905.1 Glandirana rugosa | reverse complement strand
GAAATTGGGGAAGGAATGGCCCGTGAATTTGGGGGGAGGACGGGTCTGGTTAAAAACCGAAAGTCGCGACAGCGTAAAACTTACTGTTAACGCGCCAGCACGCTGCAACATGGGTTTATTTTAAACGCAGGAAAAAAAGGGTGTTTATCTCGAAAGAAAACCACCATAAACTAGGGGAGACGCAGTAAAGACTAGCGGCGATATTTGTTTTTTACTTGCGTCGCACGACCGCGCAATTGTCATTCAAAATGCGACAGCGCTGAAAGCCAAAAATTGGTCTGGGCAGGAGGGGGGTTTAAGTGCCCGGTAAGGAAGGGGTTAAAGGAATGAACTCCCATGTATAGAAGATGTTTGGTTTAACCATTTAAAGACTAAATCTTTTCTGATTTTCTGCTTACAAATAAAAATCCAGTATTTTTTGCTAGAAAATTACTTAGAACCCGCAAACATTATATATATATATATATTTTTTAGCAGAGACCCTAGAGCAGTGGTTCTCAACTCCAGTCCTCGGGACCCCCCAACAGGCCAGGTTTGCAGGAAAACTGAAATACATCACAGGTGGTATCATTTGCTGCTCAGTGATTGTAGTGTTCTAGTCTGCATCTCCCCAAGGTAATACTTAAAATCTGGCCTGTTGGTGGGTCCTGAGGACAGGAGTTGAGAACCACTGCCCTAGAGAATAAGATGGCGGTTGTTGCAATATTTTATGTCACACGGTATTTGCGCAGCGGTCTTTCAAACGCAATTTTTTTTGAAAAATTACCCTTTAAAAAAAAAATAAACAGTGCTGTTAGCCCAATTTTTTTGTATATGTAAGATGTTATGCTGCGAGAATCGTGAGAGAATCGTGATCTTTATTCTAAGCAAAAAAATCGTGATTCTCATTTTGGCCAGAATCGTGCAGCTCTGCTGCAAGTGCAGAAAAATACCAATTGGTCCTTTCAGAAATCAATTGAACTCTTTGGCCTCATACACAGGGGTGTATGAAAAAAAATAAGCAAAACGTCGGGCCTGATGTCAGGGAAAAATCTGCGGTTTTTTCAGCGTTTTGCATCGGCGTTAGTGTGCGTTAGTGAGCATCGGCGTCAATAGCTGTTTTTTTTAAAAAAAAAACATCCCTCTGCTATTTTTAACCTGAAAACACCGGTCAACATCGGTACAGCGTTGAGCGGTGAGCGTTTTGCCAAACATTACAGCCTCGGAACACGCTGGCCGTGGGTTCTACTTTCAGCTCACTAACGCCGATGCCATCTACAGCTCAAAAACATCAGCGTTTTTATGGGGCCATTAAATAACATGGAGAGCTGTAAAAAACGCTAAAAAATGTGGCTGTAAAAAACGCCCATGTGTATGAGGCCTTAGGCCTCATGTACATAGGACGTTAAAAAATGTTCTAAAAACGTCAGTAGCTTTGTAGTGAGTTTTTCAGTTTTTTTCAGCGTTTTGCCCTAGTGTTTTTGAGCACTAGCGTTTTGGGTTTTTTTCAATGGATCAAAAACGTCCAAAAACTTTGGTGAGCCACGTTTTTGAGCATGTTTTTTTTTTCCTCAATGGATCGAAAACGCCAAAACCTCCATTGGTGAACAGAGTTTTTGCGTGTTTTTGGGCGTTTTTACAGCTGAAAAACGTCTCTCAGAACCCACTCAAAAACGCCCCACCTAAAAGCAGTTGATAACAGCCTATGTGTGCATGAACACATAGGATAACATGATGGGGAGTTTATTGACAACGCTGCTCCTCCATAGATCCAATAGAGTGAACATTGTCACTGCAGGGCAAGAAGTGTGTTACTGGCAGGATCACTAGTTGAAAAAAGAAAAAAGTCTGAAAAACAGATTAAATCAACAAATATAATGACTGGTAACCTGCAAAATATTACATTTTTGTTCTTGGGCAGAGATGCACCTTACCATGTACTCTAATTTTAGACAAATATATAGGAATTATTTGGGGGAGGACAGTACATCCAATGGAACACCAAATAACTAGTTTACTGTGACATTTTCCTAGAGATGACTAGGAGGTAAAAAATCAAAATATCATGTGGACTATTTTACCGCCTTTTCCCTCTTCCATCATTTTACTTTTAGTTCCAAGCTATTTCAATTCCATACCCTGTAATGTCTGTTTTTGTACTCTATCCTTTTCTAATGTACAACTTTTTGATAAAAGGTAGTGCCTTAATTTTGTAGCAGATTACATATACCTGTATTTTCTATAGATTTGTAATTTGACAGCATTTTACTATATTATTTCACAGCACAACCTTTATGTTATTAAAAATATAATCAGTAACATTTTCTTACTTTCTGTTATTACACACGTAGGAAATTACAATAACGCAGTGGAAAGGTAACACTCAAAGTTCAGAAACAGGGGTTGATTTACTAAAACTGGAGAGTGCAAAATCTGGTGCAGCTCTACATAAAAACTATTCAGCTTCCAGTTTTTTGGGGGTTTTTTTTAGCATTATGGCGTTAAGTTTTGCGTGCAGAATTGCCGCGATTTGAAAATTCCGCAAATCGCAGGACGCCCTTGCGATCCCCGCAATTTTGAATGGCCCCAAATCGCAGTGCGATTTTGAGGTGACTTTGGCCGCCGAATTGCGGTAAAATCGCTGTAAAACACGCAAACAGAATCGCGAGACGCCTGACGCCCAAAAGAAGTTCTTGTACTTTTTTTGGGCGTCCCGTGATTCTGTTTGTGCATTTTTACCGTGATTTTACCGCAATTCGGCGGGCGAAATCACAGCAAAATCGCAGCGATTCCGCCCGCAAAAGTTTAATTATACAAGCTGAAGTTAGAAGCTGATTGGTTACCACGCACAGCTGCACCAGATTCTGAGCGCTCCAGTTTTAGTACAATCCCCCCCACAGTGTTTTGGATGAATGGGACTTTCAAGGCACCACCGTTCACAAGTTTTTTCTTTTTGTATAAAATGCCAACACTTTTATTATTCCAGAATTAAAACATATATTTGTTTTAATTCTGGAATAATAAAAGTTTTGACATTTTATATAAAAAGAAAAAAACTTGTGTATGGTGGTGCTTTGAAAGTCCCATACCTCCAAAACACTGTTTCTATGCTATATATGTAATTTGGGAAGTTGGCACCTTATATCACACCATGTCTTCAACAGCACTCAAAGTTCACCTAGTAATTTAGGGGATTTTTTTTCCCAGTTGTAATGGTATATTGCAACAAACACAAAAAAGCTAAGTCGCTTGTCTCAATGGTTAGTGTAACACAAGATCAAGTCAGGTTTGTGCAGACAGGAATTAACACAGTGGTGCAGGATAAAAAGATCTGGGAAAAATTCTAAATGGTAATGAACACTTGCATGAGTGTTTGGCACACAATCAGTAAGTGCAAATGTCGTCATCAGCATTCAATGTATTTAATACTGTACCTAGGGATAAACTGGGAACAGTTTTTTTTATTTTGTATTTATTTATTGTACTTTATTGATCCATTTATCATTCCTTTTTTTGTTTTATGCTTTTTTTTATTATTAAGGAGCTGGGTCAGCAAGCAATGGCTTTCCATTTGTTATTGTAATCTTCAGCACCATGATTTTACATCATCATTGAGCAGGAAAGTACCCCATAATATCGGACTATGTTTTGGGTAAACATTTTGAA
Source organism: Glandirana rugosa (assembly GCA_018402905.1). Taxonomy (NCBI): domain Eukaryota; kingdom Metazoa; phylum Chordata; class Amphibia; order Anura; family Ranidae; genus Glandirana; species Glandirana rugosa. The sequence goes on along the minus strand of BLSH010418757.1, from coordinate 1,687,648 downwards.
GCTGACGGATTTGCAGAGCCTTCCTTTATATTAGTTGCTCTGATTGATTAATGTCATAGTATTAGGTAGCCTTTCTGAACCTTATCAGCACAGAGGAACCTTTGAAATTAATTTCTGGTATCAGGAAACCTAAAAATTACAATGCTGTATCTACAACACATGATAAATTACTGGAATGGTCACTGGAAAGAATGCTTCTTACACTTGTGGTCATTGGGAAGAAATACCCCCCTTTAAGATAAATGAAAAGATCCATGGTGTCAGTGGGAACATATCTGAGAGGCAGAAATTGCTTGTTGCTCATGGAACTCCTATCAACCTTTGGGGGAACCCTGGTTGAGAAACCCTGGTATAGGGTAAACACTGGAGGGAATTGCACTCTTTCAGCTACCCTTTTTGCCTCTTTCTTTGCCAAGCCCTGTATAATCAATACTTACAGTAAACACTGCCTATGTCATGGTCAGGGGTCAGGCTCAGAGACCAGTAGCTATAGCAGGAGAGAGGCTCCCACCAACCAGCAGGATAGGTATACAAGCAGGTCATCCTGATGGATTCCACATGTCCACCTGAGGTGCAAGGTCTAAGACCTAATTGATATTCACCAGAACTCCTGCTGGTGGAGATGTGTTTTGCTGCGTGTTAGTACCAGGTTGCAGTCCTCAGGATTGCCCCACCAGGAGGTGAGCAGGCTGGGGTCCAGTAAAAGATGTAGCAGGTTGGGATCAAGCAGAAGCATAGTCAACAAGCCAACTGTTGGTAACAAGTGGTTGCAGGTTAAGATCAAGCAGAAGCATAGTCGAGGAACAAGTCAAAGGTCAGTAACAAGCAGTTATGAAGATATGGACAACAGCAGGAGTGACAAGACCAAAATATTGGCTAGATAGAGCACAATAATCTGGCAAACAAAACAGTAAGTGCAGAGACGTGGCTTAAATAGGAAGTTCATGGGAGGAGCAAAGGGTTCAAGGTTCAAGAGAAACAAGAAAAAGGGCAAAGTTGTCTAAGGAATCAGGCAGGGAGCTATCTCAGGTGGCTCAGCTAGAAGGGATACTGCCAGGCAGCAGGTTCAGGTATGGGTCCTAGCAGCCTATCATCTTATGAGCTGTTGATAAATGTAGCTATTAAAGGTGTCTTTGTAATGAGCTTTACAACCTGCTAATCTGTGACTGAGCAGAGTGGAAGTTACAGTAAAGTGATGTATTGGTATTGCATAATTAGATCAGGGTTAATGGTTGATAGTTTTCACTAAAAAGTTTTGCCTAAAAATAAAGCCCAAAGTATTACACTTTTATGTTAAGGGACACCAGACAGGATTTGTCACAAAAGCTATAAAATCACAGGAGAAATGGGGGGATAAGTTCAAGACATTACATTTGTACATTATGAGATATCTATTTTCTTTTGACTTTATTTGCAAGCACATAATAATAGCTACATAAACTTGGTGAAGTTATGAGATACACAAGCTATTATAACATGCAATGACATCAGCATGCCATGCACAGTGATCTCATTGAATCAAAATGACCATATCCTCAAAAATTATTATGTGGATACCTACCTTGTCTCATGGACTCTATGGTCTGTAGGAAAACCCAGTACACAACAACATGTGTATGGAAACTAATGGGGGAAAGTATGTCTATACTTTATACTAATACTCTTTTTGTTAAAGGTGATTGGCTGTGATGGATCATTTTTGTGTTAAAGATGGTCATTTATGAATCCCAATATTACAGCTCTATCTCTATGGGATGTTTTTATACGACAGAGTGACAGGACACAATGTTCCATGTATTCAATCCCATTTGTACACGTCTTAGTCTGCTTAAATGTTCCACAGGCTGGTCCTGAAAAGGAGTGGCTTGATGTTATTCCAGCAAGTTTTTGTTCTTTCTTAAATCTTGACCTTTCCAGAGAATGCGTAGCAACTGGCAATGTAAGTCACTTTGTAAAAATGGCACGCACTAGTAAATACAACAATATTTAACCTATATGCCTCTTCTGAATTTGATTTAAAAAAAAACATCACTTTATACATATCATAAATCCAACAGTCTTCAGGTCAATCACATGACATTACAGGCCTTTTCTCCTTCGGTTTTGGGGGTGTGTAATCCTTACTACTGAACAAAATGGTGCTCATGTAATGACGGGTGAATACTGTTCTGTCCAGTAGTGCTGTGGGCACCTAATTTGGTGTGATAATGCACTCCAAGGGGTGTGTCCACAACAGACTGAAAATAGTTTGAATTACGCTTGTCAGTAAGTCTGTGGGAGAGGGGGGGCAGCACTGGAGTGGAGGTGAGTATTGCAATAAAAGCTTGTTTTAAAATCTGCTGGGCATTTTATTTTTAATTTAAAAAAAGGTGGATTTGGCTCTTGGGGGGGGGGGGCATTATGTAATGTCTGCCCAAATTACAAATGGTTGTGTTTTTTGGAAACCACACTGGGGCTATGTTACATTACCACTTTAGATGTAAATGGTGCTTGGAGGAGTTACCCTTTAAAGAAGTTTGTGGTTCACAAAAGAAAACAAAAACATACAGTGCATGCTAAATGATGCAGCATTGCTGCACCGCTGGATCTAAGTCCAAGAACTGCGATCACATGACCGCTGATTGCTCAGTTCTTAGTCTTCCCAGAGCTCTCTGTTCTGTCCCTCCAGCAGTCACTGGAGCGCCGGGCTGGGGAAAGGGCAGGAGCAGCTGACTTCTGGGCACTTTGTACAGGGTCACTACCATACACATGGGGTACCTTTACTTGAGCCACGTTCACAACCCAGACAGCTGACTAAACATGAACAAACTCTAGTAAACTCTCTTGATGTCTTATACACCAACATGGTCACTTATGCATTTAGGAGGGGCATGCAAAGCCAATGCCTTCTCCATCTGTCCAGCGCATCACTGCTACCTCACTCCTGGGGTCCCACCAGGCACCTAGCATGGACTTTATTTATGCACTTCACTTAACTTTTTCCATACCAGGTACAGGATGAGGGCCCTAGCTGTCACGTACCTAGTGGTAGAGTCTGGCTTATGCGGGGGCAACCTCTCTTGCGGCCCTGGTTCGAGAACCCCTGATAGTGGGAACAGGGAGCTCAGGAGCACAGGGGGGCACGAGGGCTGGACAGTCCTTAGCTGGTAGTCGGAAGTCCACTGGAGCTCGTGCAAACAGGAGAGTAGTGTTTCAGTCCGGGTTGGCAACTAGCGGGCGGTGCGGTACAGCGGGATCAGGCAAACGGATGGTCGGGTACAGGCAGGGTCGGCAACGTGCTGGCAGAGGTGGTACAAGGGATAAGACAAACGGATGGTCGTAGGCAAGCCGGGGTCAGATGCAGGCAGATAGCAACAAGTCCAAAGGGATAGCCGGGGTCACAGGAACAGGAAGTCACTCAGAAATAGCTTGCCGGGGGCACAGATGCAGGAAACACTGTAGTACGGACAGCACCGGGCACTGAGCCCTGCAGGTTTAAATAGGGCCGATTGGCGCCTGTTTCCGGTGCGTGCGTGCGCACGAGCGCGCACGAACGCGCACGGGCGCGCGCACCACCGTGGAAACAGCTGCGTCTTCCTGACATTGCCCCCCCCCAAGGGGCAGCCTCCGGATGCCCATCTGGGCTCTCTTGGTCGGATTGCTTCTCCAAAAGGACTTGACCAACTCCCGGGCATGTAAGCTGTTTTCCGGCTCCCACAAATTCTCCTCAGGACCATACCCCCTCCACTTCACAAGAAACTGTATGCCCCCCGCTCTCCTCCTGCAGTCAAGGATGGATTCCACCTCATACTCCTCCTCTCCGTCTATCATGACTGGTTCAGGTGGGGACGACTTCCGTCCTGGAAACAGGTCTCTGGCTACTGGCTTGAGGAGGTGTACGTGGAATACCGGGTGAATCTTGAGCGTGGGAGGCAGATCAAGTTCGTAGGCCACTTTATTAATTTTTTTCTTCACCGGAAAAGGCCTTAAGAACTTTGGTCCCAGTTTCTTTGAGGGGCAGGACAGTCTTAAATGGGTGGTTGCCAACCAAACCCGATTGCCAGGTTGGAGATCAAGTTCTCCACGTCTCTTCCTCTCAAAGATTTCTTTGTTTCGTTCCTGGGTTTGGGTGAGGGTCTCCTGCAACATTTTATTGTTGACTTCCAGAAATTTTGTGATCTCCAAGATGGCTGGGATTGTACTTTCCGGAATGAAGTCAGGCAGGAATGTAGGATGGTAGCCGAGATTCGCCCAAAACGGAGACTGCTTGGTAGCGGAATGCACGGAGTTGTTATAGGCGAACTCGGCTAGAGGTAACAAAGAGACCCAGTAATCTTGGGAATAGGACGAATAGCAGCGGAGATACTGTTCCAGGGTCTGATTGGTCCTTTCCGTCTGACCGTTGGACTGCGGGTGGTACGCTGAAGAAAAGGCCAACTTGATCCCCAGAATAGAACACAAGGACCTCCAGACCCGGGAGGTGAATTGCACCCCTCTATCTGATACCACATTCTTCGGAATTCCGTGTAGGCGGACAATCTCCCGTACGAATACCTTGGCCGTCTCAGAGGCTGAGGGGGTACCTTTCATCGGGATGAAATGCGCCATCATCGTGAGGCGGTCGACCACCACAAAGATAGTCGTGAAGCTGGCAGACGGGGGCAATTCCACAATAAAATCCATAGAAATTTGCGCCCAAGGGCGCTCGGGAATAGGTAGTGGGTTTAGAAGACCCCAAGCTCTGGTTCTCTCCGTTTTGTTCCGGGCACAGACAGGGCAGGCATTGACATAGTTTCTACAGTCCTCCTTGAGTTGGGGCCACCAAAAGGTACGGGCAAGCAAGTCAGCTGTCTTCCGGTGGCCGAAGTGTCCGGCTAGATGAAGGTCATGACAGAGTTCCAGGGCGGACAGACGGAGCTCCTCTGGCACAAAAACTTGTGTACCCGACCACCATAAACCATCCTTGAGGGAGAGTCCCGTATTTGTGGACATGTTGGTGCCGGCTAACCTTTGCCTGATCTGGGAAAGAAAATCCTCCTGAAGCAGAAGGAAATGATGAGTGGGTAATATGGTGTCAGGAGGAGGCGCTTCTCCGGTTATAGGGAACATACGCGAAAGAGCATCCGACTTGACATTCTTGGATCCCAGCGCGCTTGGCGAGGCCTAAGTCTCTTAGCTGTTCTTAAATATTCCAAGTTCTTGTGGTCCGTGGAAACCAAGACTGGATGAGCTGCTCCTTCCAGGAGATATCGCCACTCTTCTAAAGCGGATTTGATGGCCAGAAGCTCTCTGTCCCCTACATCGTAGTTTCTCTCGGGGGGAGAGAGCTTCCGTGAGAAGAATGCGATTGGATGCAAAGATGCTTTAGGTGCCTGCCTTTGGGACAAAACTGCCCCGACTGCAGTCTCTGAAGCATCCACCTCCAAAACATAGGGCCGTGTTGAGTCGGGGTGCTTGAGCACAGGTGCCGAGGTAAACAATTTTTTCAGGGTTTCAAAAGCGCTCTGTGCTTCCGGAGTCCAGGTGAACCGGGTATTCTGTTTGGTTAGTTGCGTAATTGGTGCAATAACCGCAGAAAAACCTTGAATTAATTTTCTGTAGAAGTTGGCGAAACCAACGAAGCGCTGTACCGCCTTCTTGTCCCCTGGTGGGGGCCAATCCACAATAGCAGAGACCTTCTGAGGGTCCATAGTCGTGCCTGTAGTGGAGATGTGGAACCCCAGGAAGGCAATCTCTGTGCGCTCAAAATCGCACTTCTCGGCTTTGGCGTACAAGCCATGCAACCGTAAACGGCTGAGTACGCTCCTGATGTGCTTCCGATGCTCTTCTAGGGAGGGGGAGAAAATGAGGATGTCGTCCAGATAGACTACCACGAACTGGTCAAGAAAATCCCTAAAAATGTCATTGACCAGGTGTTGGAACGTGGCCGGGGCGTTGCACAGTCCGAAGGGCATGACTAGGTACTCGAAATGCCCGAATCGGGTCCTGAATGCCGTTTTCCACTCATCCCCCTCCCGTATACGAATCAATTGTAAGCTCCCTGGAGATCCAATTTGGTGAAGATGGTTGCAGAGCCGAGGCGTTGAAATAATTCCGGGACTAGTGGCAAGGGGTACCTGTTTTTGATCGTAATTTTGTTAAGGTCCCGATAATCAATACACGGCCGGAGGGTATGATCCCGTTTCTCCACAAAGAAGATTCCGGCCCCTGCCGGGGACGTAGAAGGCCGAATGAAACCCTTCTGTAAGTTTTCCTCCAAATAGGCTTTGAGAGCCCCGAGCTCTATTTCAGAAAGAGGAAAGATCCTTCCAAACGGGACCTCGGCCCCTGGTAGTAAGTCTATCGGGCAATCATACAACCGATGCGGAGGTAGGGTATCTGCTCCCTTCTTACTGAAGACATCTAAGAAGTCTTGATATGCCTCTGGAACAACAAGGCGGCACTCCGAATCCAGGTCAGGGTTAATGTACATCACCACTGGGGATGCTCTCTGGGAAGGCTGAAAGCAGTTGTTCAGGCAATATGGAGACTGGAACTGGACCACTCCCTTATCCCACTCAATGTGTGGGTTGTGTGCTTGGAGCCATGGGAGACCAAGAATCACAGGGAAAAGTGGGGAGGAGATGGCATCCAAGACTAAGAACTCCGAGTGGCCTTTAGCTGTTCGGGCTGGCAGAGGAAAGGTCTCCTGGGTAACTGTGCCAGACTTGATGTCTGACCCGTCGGCCAGGCGGATCGACATTGGCTGCTCCTTGGATCTGAGAGTAACCTGATGTTGAGCAGCGAAGGACAGGTCGATGAAGCAACTACATACCCCTGAATCCAAGATGGCCAAGACTTGGATGCTCTTTCCCGGGAGCTGCAGGCAGAGGAGGAGAGTCAGATGGGGCTGCGAACTTGGCAGCGATAACACCTCCCCTGGGACTGGCCTGGGGGTCTTACTGGTCTTGACCGGACAACCCCTCACCCTGTGCCCAGAACCGCCACAGTAGAGGCACAGGTCATGGTCCACCCGCCACTGGCGTTCCTCAGAGGACAGGGGTAGATGGACAGACTTGGTTGGCATCGGCTTAGGAGGGACAGTCCCCCGATATGACATCCAGGCAGGACGGAGAGATACTGCGGCCTTCTCTGATCTGCGCTCCCGCAGGCGGCGGTCGATCCGGATGGCCTGGCTGATCAAGGCTTCGAGGGTACCCCACACACGTGCCAACTCATCCTTAAGGGAGTCGGAAAGTCCCAGGCGGAACCGGTGGCGGAGGGCGGCTTCGTCCCAGGCGGTTTCTGCGCTCCAGCGCCGGAATTCAGAGACGTAGTCCTCAACAGGGCGGTCGTCCTGCCGGAGGGCGTAGAGCGCGGCTTCCGCTGTGGCCGCCAGGTGTGGGTCCTCATATAGCTGACCCATGGCAAGGAAGAACCTGTCCAGGGTGGAGGTTTCAGGGGCATTTTGCTCCAATAGGCGGTGAGCCCAAGACTGGGGATCATCCTGAAGCAGCGAGATCACCAGACCCACCTTGGTGGCTTCCAAAGAAAACGTGCGGGGCTGGAGAGCAAAGTATAGTCTACAGGAACTGCGGAAAGCCCTGAATTTCCTGCGATCCTCCGCAAACCGTTCCGGCATAGGCACCCTTGGATCCGCGGGCTGGGTTCCTGTTGTGTGGGTAGGCATATGACCATGATTTGAAAGATAGGAGCGGCCAGGTCCTGTACTTGGTTTTCCAGGCGTACATACCCTTCCTGAAGTGTCTTTACTGCTTGGGATAGTCCAGCAAGATGTACACACACTTCCTCCATGGGAGAGGGCCCCGGCACAGACTCTGACATGGCTGTCCGTTTCTGTCACGTACCTGGTGGTAGAGTCTGGCTTATGCGGGGGCAACCTCTCTTGCGGCCCTGGTTCGAGAACCCCTGATAGTGGGAACAGGGAGCTCAGGAGCACAGGGGGGCAGGAGGGCTGGACAGCCCTTAGCTGGTAGACGGAAGTCCACTGGAGCTCATGCAAACAGGAGAGTAGTGTTTCAGTCCGGGTTGGCAACTAGCGGGCGGTGCGGTACAGCGGGATCAGGCAAACGGATGGTCGGGTACAGGCAGGGTCGGCAACGTGCTGGCAGAGGCGGTACAAGGGATAAGACAAACGGATGGTTGTAGGCAAGCCGGGGTCAGATGCAGGCAGATAGCAACAAGTCCAAAGGGATAGCCGGGGTCACAGGAACAGGAAGTCACTCAGAAATAGCTTGCCGGGGGCACAGATGCGGGAAACACTGTAGGACGGACAGCACCGGGCACTGAGCCCTGCAGGTTTAAATAGGGCCGATTGGCGCCTGTTTCAGGCGCGTGCACCACCGCGGAAACCGTGGAAACAGCTGCTCCTGTTGCTATGGGAGATGGATAGTGGCTGAAGGAGTGCTAGCAACATCCCCTTCGCTACAAGATGCTATCTCAGCTGTCACATGTACACACTTAAAAGGATAGTTCACCTTTACAAAAAAACTGCCTATGCAGGTAAGGGATGTTTGTAGATTAAAACAAACTGTGCAGCTCTGACTACAGATGAATATACACCTCACGATAGGTGTAGGCCATTTATACACACACCTCATGAAACCTGACTGGAATACTACCAGCTAAGTACTCCTAGGATGTTGTTAAGCGAGGCCTAGTCATCACTGCTCACCTCCACCATCACAGGAGTGAGCTCTTTCTCTGATTCAAACCCCCTCACATGCTCTTTCTCTGCCTTGATGCAGTAGCTCTGAGCTCAGCATTTGGGATCTCACTCCTGTGATGGTGGAGGTGAGCAGTGATGACTAGGCCTCACTTAGCAGCTTCCTAGGCGTACTTAGCAATGTCCTGTGAGTATTCCAATTAGGCTTTAAAGGTATGCAAATGGCCTACACCTATAGCAGGGGCTTTACTCAACTTTAGCCAGAGCTGCAAAGTTTGTTTTTTTTATCTACAGATGACCCTTTTCTGTAAAGGCAAAGTTTCAAATATTTTACTTGACAAATAAATTAGCATGATGACAACAACAATTGACAGTCCAAGATAAAGTGCAAACATTCCCTGACATCCTTAGTTCCTAACTACAAGCTTGTGGCTGCCCCAGCATACCTGTTCAAGCAAAGTCCAATGTTGGTTGAGTCCATATCTAGAATTAAGTTCCGCTTTCGGAAGAACAGGTCATTCAGACTCCGGCAACACCAGTCAGAGCATCTCTGTATACGTGAGTGTAAGTCTCTCTACTTCCCCCAGGATGCAGGCCCTCATCCCTTTTATAGCACACAGGACTGGGGGGGTCAAACCCAAGAAAAACTTAGTAGTGTAGTGAAAAAAATAGCCTTTATGTAGTGCACCCCCTAATGAGCTGCTGGTGAATTTCATCCTACTTCACCCTTTTTTTTATTCTTCACTGGCTCAGAAAACAGTCTATTGGTTATTTGTTAGGGTTTTTTTTAGAGCAGGAACTTGGATGGGGATAAGGAGCATGGGACATGCATGGTGAACTGTAATTGGAACAGCATGAGCACTCCTCAACTTCTGGCTGCACTTTACACTCATGGCTGTTACCCACTCACTGCTGGCTGCACTTTATTGTCTCACAGGGTTCCTAATACTGATAGGAACCTGTACTCCCTTAGGAGGTTAAAAGCTACACACTCTCACTTCTCCTCAGCATGGGAGGGGGGTCGCTTACTCATTTAGCCACAGGATCACTGGTTGCCTTCTGCCGATATCCACAGGCTCTTCCTAATGAGGGAGATGAAGATTCACACCACCACAAGACAGCTGGATCTCTTCCCACCAACTTCTTCGTAGACCCCCCCCCCCCCAGCTATAAACCTAGCTGGGACCTTGATGTTTTCACCTTGGCTTCTCTAGTTCTCCTGCCCCATTCACAAGTGTCTCCTCCTACAGGACTTGGCCTAGGAACTCTGCACCCTGCTGTCCAGACCTCAGACTACTTATGGCTCTTCCTCCACCTTCTGCGTACACCTCCCCAGGGATTGGTTGAAGTCCCACAAATACTCAGGCTGCCTATTCTGCTCTGCCTCCCACTATACTTCTAGAAGCCTCTGGAAGACAGGAGGGAGTAGTAGAACAGCGGCCTGTGAAACGCTGAGCAGTCCTGAGCAATCAACCCCTGCTCCACAGTTTACGGAGGAGCCAAACTAAATTTTCCTAGCAGCCCACTCTAAACTGAGGAGGCATTTGACACCTCGTCCCCAACT
>BLSH010418757.1:1647677-1670905 GCA_018402905.1 Glandirana rugosa | reverse complement strand
GTAACTTATTGAATATCACCGTCTAATTTGAATAAAATTCTAGACCAGACGGTCATTCGAGATAAATGTATGTATGTAAATAGAGCTTACTGGCAGACCAGATCTTAAAATAAGTTTAATCTGCCACTATAAGTTATTCAATGTATATGTATTCAATGAAATATGCATAGCTGATGTTAAATTCGAATTAACATATTGTAAAACAAGCTCTAAAAGGGTTACTTTGTATTCATATTTTGTTCTGTATTTGGAGGGATTAAACATTTTAGCATGGAAGGTCCCCCATGGTTACAAAAGATTAAATCCAGGTTTGACCTTTATCCTGTTTGCAGGAGAAAGTCCAAATCCGACAAAGTTATGTATTATAAAAAGTTCAGGTGAAATAGTTCACCCAGTTTCAAGTCGGTTAATAAATGTCTGTGGTTCAGAGAGATTTCTGATCCATTACTCAAACAATCACTTATTGTAGAAATGTTAACACCAACACTTGTTTTCAGTGCACCATGAATAACATGTTTGCACTCGGCACTGCTTAGAAGGTTTAGTCTGATCACCAGTTTAATTGCTAAGTAACGCAACTGAAAGATGATAATAATGAGAAAAAGAAGTCAACTTTGACAATTTATTAAACTATTAATGTCACGACATATAGAGTAGAGTCTCATAAACATTAAAAAAGCTTACTTGTTTTTTCTTTTTTAGACTGCTGTCTGTTCAGATTTTTCGATTTATTTTTTGTTAAAATGAGAGGCACAATGCAGTAGGTTATCATTTTTATTTGACAGTAATGGCCTTCTGGGAGCCCATAAGTTCATTTTCCAGGACCTTTATTTTGTCCATGCCTGTTAGAAATAGTGTGAGTTATAGGCAGGCCACAGAATAAAATGGAAAACGGCTTGGCAATATCAGAAAATGACTGGTTTACACCATCAGTCTTGTGGGAAGAGTGGAAAGGCCAAGCTTGATTCTTTTTCTACCAGCATACCTGTTTACCGGGTACAGGGCTGGCATCGAGTACCCCCATCACACCTGCATGTTAAATACGATTTTAGGCAACCACATGGGCCCTCTGGTCTGACCACCATCTTTTGTCTATGTCTAATAATAAAGTGTTTTTAATTATGGATGAAGGGGCCTGTTCAATGATTAAAGGGGTTGCAAAGGCAGAAGTTTTTTTATCTTAATGCAGTTTAGGTAATTATAACATGTTTTTTTATTGTTAGGCCTCATGCACACAGGACATTAAAAAAAAAAACGTTACAAAAATGTCAGTAGCTTATTTCAGTGTTTTTGCATTAGTGTTTTTAAGCGTTTTTTTTTTTTTTTAATGGGATCAAAAACGTTAAAGGCTGGTGAACCTAGTTTTTGAGTGTTTATCTGTGTTTTTAGGGGTTTTGGGCGTTTGAGCATTTTTACAGCTGAAAAACTCCTTCCAGAACCCACTGGTCTTGGGGTTTTTTTACAGCCAAAAAATGACCCAGCCAAAAACAGTTGATAACAGCCTATGTGTTCATTGACACATAGGATAACATGCAGGTGAGTTTATTGACTGTAGGAAAAAATGTCTGAAGCCAAAAACAGCTGCTGTAAAAACATCCAAAAATGCACTGTGTGCATGAGGCCTTATAGCATAAAAAGGAGACTTTACAATCACTTTAACAATCTTCAGTTCACTATCTTCAGTCGCAGATTTGTGAATTCTAAGCCTAATCCAAATGTAGTCACACTTAGATGGACTAATTATCAGAGCTGTATTTACCTGAAACAAACATTACAAGTTCAATTGAATAATCTGAGGGAAGCCAATAATGACTCCACATAAAAATTATAGTTTTGCTTTCGCCATCATCTCATCCCTCACAGTTATTATCTTTTTTATCAATTGCTCCTCCAGCTAGATTGTTTTTCCTCAAACCCCCTTGTCTTGAATTGTATTGTAACTATACTGACTCCCTGTATTCTGTGAAGCACTGTGCAAATTTTATGACGTCCTGTATAATGTTAATATTGTAGCCTGGTGTGTGATCCCCAGCTGCTAGGCTCTGTGTGTGCAGAGTGGCGCAGCTGCTGGCTGTGTATGCCAGCTCACTTCTTCCATCCCCCTACTGTACAGTGACAGAGTAGGTTGTGTATGCTCAGCGGCTTCTCCTCCTCCCGCTGGTTGTGCTGCAGTATGGCTGTGTGTGTACCTACTCCTCTTCTCCCCCCCCCCCCCCGCCAGAGGTTCTATAGTGGCAGCGACCAGGAGTCAGATAGGGGCTGTGTGTGGACTGCCTTCCTACTCCTCCATCCCCCTCACTCCTGTAGCCAAAAGGGATTGGGGAAGTGTAGTCCTGGCAGAGCAATGCTCAATCCAAATGAATGGGCTGCAGAACTGCAATGCCACAATCCTCCAGCAGCCAGAGGGGAACACAGTCTTTTTTTGGGGCCATTTTACCTAATGCAGGGAGCGAGAGTGAATGGACTTGCTCTGGTCCACCGGAGCCTGTGAGAGACTTAGCTTCAGAGAAAGTCGCTATTTCCTGGGGAACAGAGCTGAGCTCTGAGCCTTGTAAGGACCAGAGTTGAAAGGCTGAGCCTTGTGTCTGCGAGCCTTGTGAGGATCACAGCTGAGAGACTGAGCCACCAGAACTTGAGTTCAGAGGACAGAAAACCTCCAAGTGATCTGGACTGGATTTCTGTGTACCAGATGTGGTGAGCTGAATCATCTGTGATTATCTCAACACTGACCCAGTTAATGCAATAGAGACGGTTCCTTAGCAGCCCATCAGCCATCCATTGCACACTCCTAAAGAGCCAGCTTCATGTGCACCACCTTTAGAAGGGCCCCAGTGATAGTCAGCTAATACTGATAATTAGAAGCCAGGTACTTTATAGGGGTACCATCCGTGGGTACACCTTTGTCAGAAATGCATACACCTACTCACTCTTTACTATTTATTTATTTATTTATTTATTTATTGCAGAGCTTTTGGGGCTGTATGTGTAGTGAACACACAAGGATATTTTTGGGGTTAGTTACAATGTTTGTTAAGCCACTTGTATAAAAAGTTCCTATCCGCTCTGTATTATAACAAGGAGTTGCCCTGTGCCTGTGTTATACCATAAATATAGTTCTCTGTATAGATACTACAGTACACCTTATTAATAGGATCAGTTGTCATTTTTGTGCTTTTCTCTCTCAGCTCAGAAGTCCTGAGGGAGGGGCTAAGCACTGCTGCTGACATCAGCTGGAGAGAGAGAGCCATGCTGTGTTATCTATATAGATAAGAATATTTCTGATATAACACACAGGGAACTTATTCTTCTAATACAGAGGGATAGGAGCTTTTAGAGTTAATTATGAGAGCAGAGAGGAGAAGCTACGAGAGGAAGAGGGAGGGGGGAGGAGAGGGGAGTTGAAGACAGGCATATAGGAGATAGGAGAGCTGGGAGTGACATAGCCTGCATAGACCACGAGCTCTCAGGATAAGCTATATGCAGGGGGAGTCAGTACACAGGGGGGACGTCATGACCTGGCATTATCAAACAGATATTTTAGGGGATACAGAGGGATCATTTAAAAAGCAAAAGCACCATGCTGCTAATTGCACATTAAGGAGACAGGAGCAGCATTTTATTTTTTTTGGGGGGGGGGGGGTTAACAAACGCTTTAATTACAACATGTTTTAACCCTATTTGCATTAATTAAAGTTTGGTATCACTTTATTGTAGTTAGTAGTTAATTGCCAAATTATAGGCTAGTGTTCACCTTAACCAGTACAATGTCTTTAAATGTGTTCAGTTGCCTCTTCACTGATTCCTACATTGTTTAACTGCCTTGCTATAATACATGTAATTAATTTGGTATTCAGTTACTTGTGGCCTATTTCTGTATACTGTAAAACAGTGGTAGCATACTAATGCTTAAGTTGCACAGATGTGAGCGGCCTTCAACCTATAACCAGGTGTGTCAGTGGGGAGCTAGCAGCTTAAAGATTCATGGCAGAACAGAGAACCCATCATCTCAAGCAGCTCCTGCGGGGGTAAGAGCTACAATATTAATAATCTTCTACCTAACTGAATATATTTATTAAATCTAAGGTAGGCTGTACAATTGTAGTGTAATGTGTGTAGTCATTTTTAGGCAGTAGAGCTCTGCTGTATAAGGCAGAGGTCGCGAAACATTTAAGTATTAGGGTCACACCGTATATTTTACAAATATACGCAGTTCAAAAAATATCATATGTACATTTTATAAATGAATGAGTCCCCCCTTCATCAGGGTCCTCATAGAGTCCCTTCTTACATCAGGGTCTCCATCAGAGTCCACCCTTACATCAGTGTCCTATCAGAGTGCCCCTTACCACTTACCACTGTAAAGCATCCCATACATTATGCATTTTGTTCAACCAGCAGGTTGAAAGAATAAAATGCCTTGATTCCCCCATCCTCACATTCGATGTGTATGGGGGAATCCCTCCCGCTGTGGTATTGTATTCTGACTGTGATGAGCCTTCCCTGCCATCAGAATACAATGATTAGTGTTGCCAGCTATAGACGACGGCACTGATCGTTTGAAAAAAAGCCCAACAAAACAAGCTGGTTGCACACAAGTCGATCAATAGATCAACTTGTGTACAACCAGCCTGCCCATACATGGATCAAAATTCAGCCAGTCCCTGCTAAACCTACCAAATTTCAATCCATGTATGGCCAGCTTAATGCTTCCATCTTCCTATGAATTCTGGGCCGAGCACATCATTGTTTGCATGATGTGGCAGTGCAGTGTGAAGGGGGGGGGGGGGGCTGCCTGCACTGGAAACTGCAAGGAAAGGGGGGGTTGGGGGGGTGCAGGGATCATGGCAGCCTCTGCTGACCTGAATCCCCAATCTATGGTCAGATTCAAGTGTATCTAAACCCCAAAATACAAATGTAGTATTTTGCAGCTAACCAAGTCTTAGATGTGGTAGCTGTGTTAGTTTTCTTTTTTTTTTTGTTTCTTTCTGCTATATTTGTTATATTGGGATATTCTTTTTGCTAGGTTTTGATAAATCTAGAGGAAATTGTACAAGAAAATTGTCTAATGCAGGGTCAGCCTTAGATTTAGATGTAACTAACAAATTTCAGCTAAATGCCAGCTAACACTTTATAAGCAGTTGCAGAAACAGTTTTTTTTTTCTTTCAGAAATAAAGGTTTTATGTAAATGAATAAAGTTTACCATTGTGAGTGCCCTGTCAGTGTTAAATGGTCCCAACCTTCTAACTGACACGTTTGTTGAATAGCTTGGTCTGTTAAAGGAAGATGAAAAAACATGATCAACAGGTAAAGAAAGTAAGTCACACTGGGACTGAGAATTACAAAGACTGCTTTGATAGTGCTAGTGAAAGACTGAATCATATATTGGTTTTTGATTGTGCCTTTAGTACCATTTTCAGGCCAAGCACTTCCCATCATCCCAAGGCTCACATAACAAGGATTCTGGGTTGACTTAACCACAGCAGTTGTGTACTTTACCCAGAAAATCTCTAAAATATCTGCTTTTCATATGTCCACATCATCAGGTTATGTTTAGACCAAGTTGATGTCCTTACAGTGTAAAACAACAAGAGAAATTTTAATTGGAATTTCAGACACCTAAACCAGCTTCTTACTAAGCCAAAAATCAAATTGCTCTCATCAATACATGGGATACTCATTGATTTTATTGAAGTAAAATGCAATTTACAGCAAAATTACATAAACTTAAGCTAACTAATGAATTTATTGACTTCTTAATTGCTTACAAACAAATTATAGACATTATATTGCAATTATATGCAGGCTTGGCCCATAGCATGGAGGGAACACTGAGATGGACCCAAGCCAGATACTATTAATTATGAGCCAAACCTGATAAATGGCTAACAGCTAATCTCAGATCACATTTTTAGCCTTTTACCAGAAATTAACCAACCCATAACCCCTGACAAGACTCAGTGGAGAAATGTTGACAAAAACACAACTAGTCCCCACTCGCTCAAGCTTCCTAGGGAGTGATCCTTAGTGAAGCTTAGTGAATGAGGTGAAGTTCTGCTGACATCCATCTTCCTAATACGGTGATACCTCAGTTCACGAACGCTTCTGTTCACGAACCACTCGATTTGCGAACTGAAGAGTTCGCAAAAATTTGCTTTGGTTCACGAACACGAGCCGTGGCCATGTTCCCTGCTCTGACACATTCTTATTGAGAAGAGCAGAGCAAGATGAGAGTCTTAGGAGAACCTGTCCACTCAGATAGGGGTTTCTGCCCCCTGACTACCATGAGGATGGGCTCACTTGATTGGGAACCATGGAAAAACAGTTCATATGAATTCTGCAACTTTATCATGCCTTCAGATGATCTTTTCCTGGATGCACAGTGCTGTTTTCTGGCCCCTAGATTAGTAATTTAAATTGGAGTTTGGGATTATTTCAAACAAGGATTAAAGAGGAGCTATAGTTTTTTTTTCTTTTTAGATGTACACATGAAAGAGGTCAGCTTAATGTAAAAGCCTGTATGTAATACATGTTTAAAATCCTTTTTTTGTACATACATTTCATCATTTTACTGTATATATAAACAAAAAAAGGTTCAGAACAGATTAACCTGATTTACATTGAACCCTATGGGAAAATTTGCCTTGGTTCACAACCAATTCATTTTGCAACCAGAGTCGTTTCACGAATTAAGTTTGTGAACCGAGGTACCACTGTATGTGCAAGAAAAATACTGTTAGACTGTAGAAAAAAATACAGAGGTGCTCTCTCTCCACATTTAGCCTGTTGATTGGACAGTAAAGTAGCAACAACAGACAAATAAGGTAATACCTCTGCTCATGGACGTCCGCAGAACTTTTTTCGGGGTGGGGCATCATTTTAAGGTCACCCATGCTCTGCCCCTTTTTGACAATGTCATGAAGGGGAGGAGCTTAGTCATTATCACATAAAGCACCGGCCAGGCCAGGGTCCCCCATATAGATCCCCCTTTAGAGCAGACCAGGCCAGGGCAGGTCCCCCATAGAATAGATACCTCTTTACTTAGTCTTCTTACTCTTACCTTTTTTCACCTCACTGTGCCCATCAATACTGCCTCACTATGACCATCAGTGCAGCCTCACCAGTGCCCATCAAATGCAGCCTTATCAGTGCCCATCAAATGCAGCCTACCAGTGTCCTTCAAATGCAGCCTCATCAGTGCCCATCAAATGCAGCCCCATCAGTGCCCACCAAATGCAGCCTTATCAGTGCCCACCAAATGCAGACTCACTTTGCCTATCAATACAGCCTCACTGTGCCCATCAAATGCAAACTCATCAATGCAGCCTCACTGTGCCCATCAAATGCAGCCTCACCATTCGCCATCAAATTCAGACTCACTGTGCCCCTCAAATGCAGCCTCATTGTGCCCATAAATGCAGCCTCACTGTGCCCATCAAATGCAGCCTCACTATGCCCATCAATGCAGCCTCACTGTGCCCATCAAATGTAGCCTCACGGTGCCCATAAAATGCAGGCTCGCTTTGCCCATCAATGCAGCCTCACTGTGCCCATCAAATGCAGACTCACCAGTACCCATCAAATGCAGCCTCACTGTGCCCATCACATTGAGCCTCACTGTGCCTATCAAATGCAGCCTCACGAGTGCCCTTCAAATGCAGCCTCACTGTGCCCATCAAATCCAGCCTCATTGTGCCCATCAATGCAGCCTCACTGTGCCCATCAAATGCAGCCTCACCAGTGCCCATCAAATGCAGCCTCACTGTGCTCATCAATGCAACCTCACTGTGCCCATCAAATGCAGCCTCACTGTGCCGATCAAATGCAGCCTCACTGTGCCCATCAAATTGAGCCTCACTGTGCCAATCAAAGCAGCCTCACTGTGCCCATCAAATGCAGCCTCACCAGTGCCCATCAAATGCAGCCTCACTGTGCTCATCAATGCAGCCTCACCAGTGCCCATCAAATGCAGCCTCACTGTGCCCATCAATGCAGACTCACCAGTGCCTGGATCATACAGCGGGTATCTCCCACTGTATTATGGAGCTTGCGTCCAAATTATTTGGCGGTGCTGTAACAAAGTCCTGCCTCTTAGACCTCCTGTTCCGTCTAGCACAAGAGGAGCCACCATTCTGGGAGACTGGACTTTGTAACAGCACCGCCGAAGAATCCAGACACAAGCTCCGTGACATGTGTGATATATACAAGAAGAGGAGGAGGGAGGGAGGGGAGGACTCTGCACTTGGATCGGCCCTGGGCGCTGCTGCAGCCAAAGCTCAAAGTGGGCCCAGGGCAGGCAGCCTAGTGCAAGGACGGACACCTTGCCGATCCCTGATTATGGGGGGGAGGGGCGCTTGCCACCCCTTGCGGATGCCCATGCCTCTGCTCATTACTTCTGTCAGCATGTAGCTTGTCAGCACATGTGCATGCAGCACATATTTTGGTTCCCAGACATGTTTCTCCCTCTTTCAGTGTGTGCTATACAGGAGATTGCAAAAGCCTGAAATCAAGTCACAAGCAGGTACTTAAATATAAAGGCTGCATATAAAAAAAAATAAATGTAATTTTTTAATCAATACAGAGATGTACTAATCTCTGTCTTTCATATCTGCCTCAAGATTAGCTTTAAAAGTCAAAATGTTTTTTTAAGTTATAACGTGTGGATGAGTTAAAAGCTGTGTCAGGTTTTATAGCATTCTGTGGAAAGATTTCTTCATTAAATTTTAAATAATGCTGGATGAAAATATTTCTGTAATCATAATGGGTCACTTTAAGAAAGTTTGGCAGTCATAGCTGGGTTATATTGATGTCACAGGACTAAGACATAGCAAACTCAACACAAAACTCTTTTCGTTTATGCAATAACAATTGTAGTATTTTGCCAATAAGCATATTCTCTTCAGACATATTCTCTTCATATTCTCTTCAGGATGTTTCAAACAGTTTTTGATATACAGTTCTCTTGGTATTTTTTGTGTTTTAACTTAGTTCTGAATTGTATTTGGGCTTCTACTTATCGTGAATTCACTTTTTTTATGTCCCCTGTGTGGCGTAAATAGCGGACCTTTTTTAATTAAAACTGTACGGATTTGCTAATGCTGATGACGCTGTAGTCATTTTATTAATTGTTTTAAAGCGGTTTTAAACTCAAAAATAAAAACCTAATATATTGCAGTTTGTTAATTCTTAGAGTGATGGCTGCATTTGTTTTCTTTTTTATCCTTTATTTCACTTGGTAATCTAGCCAGTGACACTCTCCTGAGTGCCCTGCCAGCAGTGACCCCTGTCCTCTTCCCTACTGCCCCCTGCCTTGCTGACCCCTGTACATTGCCCTACTGACCCCTGCCCTCTGCATTGCCCTCCTTACTGCTGACCCCTATCCTCTGCTTTGCTGCCCTTGTCCTCCGCTCTCCTCACCCCTGTCCTCTAAATTGGCCTCCTTACTGCTGAGCCCTGTCCTCTGTCCTGCTGCCCTTGTCCTCTGCTCTCCTGACCCCTGTTCTCTGCGTTGCTGACCCCTATGCTTGGCTCTGCTGACTCCTGTAGACTACCTTACTGAGCCCTGTCCTCTGTCCTGCTGCCCTTGTCCTCTGCCCTGCTGACCCCTATCCTTGGCTCTGCTGACCCTTGTACACTACTCTGCTGACCCCTGTCCTCTGCACCACTGGCCCTTAGTTTCTGTCTGCTGACCCCTGTCCTCTGCCTTCTGCTCCCCTTACACTGCCCTGCTGACCCCTGTCTTCTGCCTTGCTAACCTCTGTTCTTTGCCCTACTGACCCCTGACCTCCGTCCAGCTGACCCATGTCCTCTTGCCTACTGACCCCCTGCACACTGCCGTACTGAGTCCTGTACACTCCCCTTCTGACCTTCCATCCTCTGCCATCCTGACCCCCTGTAGACCGCCTTACCAACCACCTGCACACTGCCATGTTGCCCCTTTTCTTCTGCCCGGTTGACCCCTATACATTGCCCTGCTAACTGCTAACGCTTGTTCTCTGCTCTGCTGACCCCTATCCTCTGCCCTGCTGACCCCGTTTACACTGTTCTGATGACCTCCCATCCTCTGCCCCCTGACATTTTTTGACTACGGCCCCACATCAGACAGGCTATATACGGCCCTGTATGGCCATCCCCTGACGCACGTTTGCAGTTTCTGACCACTTTCTTTAGCATTACATTCACTTAATTATATGTGCAGCTCTTTGGTGATTCCAGGGGCCCCACTCGAGGCCCTCTATGTTAGGTAAGCTGACCACCAATGGTCTAAACATTTTTAAAGTACCTATGAATGTACAGCAAATAACATGCATTATATTTCAGGTGACCAGGGAGCAGTATGATGCCTTAATACTGCTTTGGTCCTTCCAGAATTGAATGTTTATTTTCAAACGCTAGTATATAGGAAGGAACATTTTGCAAGTTGAATTTGCATGCAACGTCCCAATGCATCCTGTTGCATTCCACTTTAGTGATGTTGGATAAATGTATTTAAATATTAAAATTTAGCAAAATCCCTGTTTATCTAACAATGTTGGTGTGGGTGGATTTGGTAAATGCTTGCTTACCCTATTACCCTTAACGAAAAATGACTGAAACTACTATTATAATCTAAAAATATGGCGCGCTAGTCAAAACACAATTAATTCATCATTAACATGCAAAAATATGCATTTAAAGTGCTACAGCAATGCAATCAATCAAAATATAACCATACATAACTTGTGTAAAAAAACAAATAAAGTGCTACAAAGTAAAGTCCACTCAATAAAGTTCTCCATTTTTTGCATTCAAGTGAGTACTGTGACAACAATCCATCGACATAAAAATGTGTGCACTGTGAATCCTCCGCCACAGTTATGGAGCCTCTTACCGTATCATCTGATCTAAACACAAGGGAGATCAGTTAGCAATTTTGTGTGTATTGAAAATAGCACTGGCCCCGCTGTCATCCATCATCCAGCACACATAGCCACCATGCCAAAAGTAAGATGAGAATCCCTCCAGCAACACCTTTAAATAATCCCTCTGAAGAGAACCAAAGGAGACGCAATAGTGTTATATCATTTCAAAATCACTTAATTTAAAAATGACAGGTGCTTACAGTATCACAAGAAACGTAGGCATGTAACAAAGCAAAATGCTGAGATACCAGTTCCAGGAAGCATGTGACATCACCAGCTAGTCTCCTCCCAACATGTTTCACCACAATCAGCATCATCAGGGATGTGGTGCATGAAGCATACCCTATTACCCTTGATAAAGCTTATTTTTTAGAGTAGGTGATACCACTTAATATTTTTTTTTAAATGTGGAATGGTTGATTTCTTCCTTGACAATTGAGATGAATCTTCTGTATAATTACTAATCATGTTGTTTTAGGTAACATTTGGAGGTCACTATGTAAATGTTGATAACTCGAGTTTTATATGTGTATTTGTTATGTTTGTTTTTCTTTAAAAAAAATAAAATAAAAAGCTAATAATAAGTATCTCTTAGAATAGATTTAGCCACTAAAATACTGATGGATTTATTATTTTTTATTTACATCGAACAGCCATTACTTTATGCCCACTGACAGGTTAAGTGAATATCATTGATGATCTTGTTACAATGGCATCTGAAAGTCAGTAGAATATATTTAAGGTAGCAAGTAAGCATGTTGTGCATGAAGTTTGTGTCGAAAACAGAAAAAATGGGCATCGCAGTTTGTTGTTGGGGCTGCTTAGCTACACATCGGTCAGGGTACCAATGCTGACCCGTGTCTACAGCAGGACAAAAGTGTCTACAATGGGCACGTGAGCTTCAGAACTGGACCTCTGAGAAATGAAAGAAGGTGGCCTGCTCTGATGAATGACATTTTCTTTTACATCTTGTGGATGGCCGGGTGTGTGTCCATAATTTACCTGAGGGAGAGACGACACCAGGATGCAGTATGAGAAGAAGGAAAGCTGACTAAGGCACTGTGATGCTTTAGTCAATGTTGAGCTGGGAAACTTTGGGTCCTACCATTCATGTGGATGTTACTTTGACAAGTACCACATACTCAAACATTGTTGCTGGCCAAGTATACCCCTTCATGGAAGCGGTATTTCCATCCTATTTCCTATTTCCAGGATAATGTGCCCTGCCACACTGCAAAATGGTTCAAGACTGGTTTGAGGAACACAACAACAAGTTTGAGGTGTTGATTGGCCTTCAAATTTTCCAGATCTCAATCGAATCGAGCATCTGTGGGATGTGCTGGAAAGTCCAATCCATAGAGGCCCCACCTTGCAACTTATAAGACTTAAAGGATCTGCTACTGAGGGCCTGGTGCCAGGTACCACAGCATACCTTCAGAGGTCTAGTGGAGTCCATGGCTCTATAGGTCAGGGCTGTTTTGGTGGAAAAACGGGGCACCTACTCAATATTAAGTGGGTGGTCATAAAGTTATGGCTGATTTGTGTACTTTTTTTTGGTCTCTGACAGGGGCGTTGCTAGGTCTACAAAAGATCTGGGGCTAGAGCCCATAGCAGCAAAGTAGAGTCATACGCTTGAGCGGGCATACACATGTATATAATATACATGTTTGCGTGTGTGTGTATATATATATATATATATATATATATATATATAAAAACATTGTTACATTTCTGAGTGCGGATTCCCCTTACATCAGTATCCCCAGAGTCCCTTCCTTACAACAGGGTCCCCAGAGAGGCCCTTCCTTACATCATGGTCCCCAGAGAGCCCCTTCCTTACATCAGGGTCCACAGAGAGCCTCTTCCTTACATCAGGGTCCACAGAGAGCCCCACCTTACATCAGGGTCCCCAGAGAACCCCCCTATACACCAGGGTCCCCAGAGAACCTGTCCATATATCAGGGTCCCCAGAGTTCCTCCCCATACATCAGGGTACCCAGAGAGCCTCCCCATACATCATGTGGAGGCAAGGGCCGAGCCGCAGCCCGTGCTACCACGGCTCAGTCTGCCCCTGCCTCCTGCATTCCGGACCGAGACATACCCGCAAATTGCAGAACTGCACCCACCCGGTAAGAGACTCGGGGCTATAGGCCCCAGACTCGGGGCTGTAGCCCCAATAGCCACCCCCTAGCAACGCCCCTGGTCTCTGAAAAGGTGGAAGCATCAAGAAAGATGTAGCAAGGACATAAGTCTATTGCTAAATAATATTGGCATTCAAAACTCTATGCCTATTACATCTCAGAAAATATGAAAAGTCTAATTATCCAGTTCTACCCCTGGTAATAGCAGACATGAAGGCAGTCTGAGATCTGGGGATCAGACACAGAGACAGGGGATCCCCAAGAGATATAAGAAGCTGATTGGTAACTGACCCCATGGCCAACACCCAAAATAAAAATATTAATTTGGATGGACTGAACCTAAAATCTGTGTTGGCTATATATAGCTGAAGAATGATGCAGGCATTTCATAACGCAGATGCTAGCATTGGTCTCTGGTATGAGGAAGTAAGTATTACTTTTATCATTGCATAGATACATTTTCCCTTGGGCATTTACTTGCAGTTCATAGACCAATTGTAAAGCTACCAGCAGTTGAGATATAAGTATATTTCAACACTAAATTCACGTGGTTAGTCAAATTGCAACAGCAATTTTGTTGCATTTCATTCTATAAGTTTGGTCATATGGATGACTGAGCAAGTCAACCTAACTTTGTTGAGAAAAAAACATTCCCCTCTGGATGATCTATGTACATTACAAGGATCTTAACAAACTTTGTTGCAAATTCCTACCGTTTGTTATTCTGAAGAAATCTTTGTGGGTTTGTCTGTGTCCACGTGGGAAAGTGAATCTAATGGGATTGATTTCATAATTATCAATCAGCTGCTGCACCTGCAGGGCACTAATGAAAAAAGCTGCTGGGCCTGCATCCCTTTAGATGTGATTTCCTATGGGGGGTATTTCACCAAAAATAACAGCAGGAAATTACGTTTCTGGGGAGCGTTCTGTACACATTCTGTATACAAAACACCTCCAGGTAGCCATATTGCATTGGTTTTACTAAAAATTACAGAACTGCAAACTGAAAAGGAAAGGTAATTTTTTAATAACATTCAATTACAATTTGACTTGTATTGCAATTGTATTGTATAATATTGTTATTTTTTCCCAACAAAAGTGGAGTTACCCTTTAAATTGACACTCAACTATATCCTTATTCTCCAAATATAATTTATAAACATCCACTATTTAATAGCCCTGTAAGCTATTTTCATGAAGTTATTTCTTACTATGTTTTTCTAGATTCCTACATACAGTGGGACCATGCAGAAGGAATGTAGAAACCCTCTAACATTTTATATTATGATGGTGCAACAGAAACATCCAGAAATGTAGCGATGGCCATATATTAATATAAAGAAAAGACATCAACAACAAATATATTTGCATCAAATCCATGCCTTAATCCAATCAATCCAAACTGGTAAAATGGAAGAGAACCAAGTGACAGCTTGTGGTCCCCTGATGAAGTTGATGACATAACGCATAGGAAGGAGCGCTGCACCTTCACAGTCTTACAGAGGAGAGAACTTGTTCTTGCAGCAGCCCATCTTTGCTACATGAGATCCTGAGCTGTCAGTCTGATTGAACCAGAGCGGTGAGCCATGGGAAATGACCCTGCTCCTTTGTACTGTCACTGAGGAGGTGTTTTTAATCTGAGTGAGTTTTAAATAAACAATTTGGTCTCAAGGGATATACAGACAGCACTATGTTAATTTTTTTCTCTTCTTGAGTTGCAATGCTGTATAATTTTCCTTGAGCTGGCTTTAATGCAGGAGAGAGTTTGAATCCTTCAGTGCAGTGTAGCTGATTTAGGGGAACTTGCCCATTTGACCTTTTAAACGCTAAAGATCCAAGTAAGGAGGTGAGAGCTTGTCCTTTTGACCTCATGGTGGTGACATGGACACTTTTTTCTTTGCAACAATCAATCTCCATGGGTTTTTGATGGATGGATTCAGTTTGTATCACCACCAAAGATTTCTCAATGGATTGGATTACAGTAAAACCTTGGATTGCGAGTAACTTGGTCTGTTAGCAATTTTTTTTTTTTAATTTTACCTTGATAAACGAGTGAGGTCTTGCATAACAAGTAACGTCACGTCACAGCTGAGACTCCAAGTCGCGTGACGTGAAATGCCATTTTAGTCAATGAGAGCTGTCTTAATCAGCACTACTGAAGTCGCTCGGACTTTAGAAATGGTTCCTGTACTACTTCAAGGTGACTTCTATCCCACTTGTGCCCATAGACTTTAATGGAAGTCGGGTCCTCATCTTGCGGTTCAAACTTGGGCGATCTGTCAGGTGACTTGCCAGCTGACAAGTCGTGCTTCCTTCAGTGCAATCGAACCGTTGTAATATTAGCGACTAAAAAAAAAAAAAAAGGTTCCTTTACAACTTGGGGCGACTTCGGAGTGGCTTGCGTTGACTTCTATACAGAAGTCGTTTTGCAAGCCGCCCTGAAGTCGCGCTGTACGGGGCAGCTTCAGAGTCAAGCGACTTTGAAGCTGCCCCTTTGTGAGCCGTCACTTATTGATGTGATTTGGATTCAACATTACAGGAAATTTACCCAGGCTTTCCCTGAAGTTGCTTTAAAGTCGCTTCAAGTTGCACTCAATTTGCCTGGCAAAGTCGCACTGTAAGTCGCGCTACTTTCAGGTCCCAGCAGTGTGAATCAAGACCCTTGAAAAAGTATTTATGCCCCTTGAAATTTTCCACATTTTGTCATGTTACATGCGACCATCCCACTTGTGCCCATAGACTTTAATGTAAGTCAAATCTTTATCTTTATTGATGTGATTTGGATTTGACATTACAGTAAGATTACCCAGACATCCCCTGAAGTTGCCTCCAAGTTGCTTTGAAGTTGCCTGGCAAAGTCGCGCCGACTTTCAGGTCATGGCACTGTTAATCGCCTCTCTTCTCTATTATACTCTGTAGCTTCTGAAGTGCAGGTTAATTTGTTTTATTTTTACAGTACACTTTATACTGTATTTTGTATTGCTGTAATCATTCTTATATGAATAAATGGTTGTGGAAGGAATCATCTAAATTTCCGTTATTTCTTATGGGGAAATTCACTTTAATATTGCTTTGGATTACATGCACCTTACCCGGAACAAATTATGCTTGCAATCCAAGGTTTTACTGTATTATTTATTCTAATTTTGTAAACGTTTGCACTGAATTTATGAGTTGGGTTGAGGCATGGATTTGATGAAAACGTGTTGTAACTGTATATTATTGGGCACATTTGGTAGGTTGATGCAGTTAGTATTTACAGTATAGTGCAGTACAGATTTTTCTTGTGTAAGTGAGAAAGTTTTTTTAAAGCGGAGGTCCGGGCTAAAAAAAAAAATTAAAAGTCAGCAGCTACACATACAGTAGCTGCTGACTTTTAATATTAGGACACTTACCTGTCCTGGAGTCCAGCGATGTCGGCACCCGCCGCTGATCTTCGGATCGGGGGACGGGTGCAGCCGCCTCCATCGCGGGTAAGGGAACCCGGACGTGTAAGCAGTACAGCTTCACGCCGGGCACCTTACTGTGCATGCGCGAGCTCTGCCGCACTCTGCTACTGGCCAGGCGGCCAGTAGCAGAGCGAGCAGGGAGGAGGGAGCCGGGCTTCTGACGTCAGCGGCCGCGTCCGCCGGCCAGAGCTCCCGGAAGTGTGGAAAAGGACACCTGTCTAAAGACAGGTGTCCTCTTCCCCCTCCCCCCCGAAAGGTGCCAAATGTGACACCTGAGGGGGGGAGGAATCCAACCAGCGGAAGTTCCACTTTAGGGTGGAACTCCGCTTTAAGAACTTTGAGTTCTGCAGCATTGTATTTTGTCACTGTTGTGATGAGTGTGACTTTTGTTTTTATATATTCATATATAAATATCATTGCTCCACCTCTTGTAGCAAATTTTATAATATATACAAAAGTGACTGGTATGCTTTGTAGGTTAGAGTTGATGGACAGAACTAGTCAGGTGCTGATGCGTCCTATTACTTTATCACTGATGCCTAACCAAAATAAACTGATATTTTTGGATTCGTTTAGCATGGAGATTCATTGGAAATGCTTCATTGTATCACACAAGCAAGCATGCTATCCTGTTCCTGGTTGGTTTTAATTAGCAATCAGATAAGCCTAAGATATTTCAGTATTTAATGCAATAACACATTAAGTTAAATGTTAGCTGCTCCATCAGCATAGTTTTTTTCATTATTATTTTTAAGAGGCAGTGCAGGGATATTTATATTTAATTTAATGCAATTGACTTTCATTCTTTCCAAATTGTAAAACAGTGCTGCCATCTTGTGGATGACTGCCAGAGGTAACTGGGAAACAGTTGCTGAGTCATGCTCTGATTTGATCATTTATTAGTAGAAAACAGGTGTGGTCTGATAAGATATGCCAAAGCAGTACAGTGACATCACTGAGTATAAATATAAAGTGATCCTATTGGTTATCAGATCGCTCTGAGAGTTAACAGCTGCAGCAAGCATTTATGTGTAAGCTTATGCATAGGGGAGAAGGGATGGGCTGCCTGATGCTAATGGCATTGCTTATTTTGGTGTGGGTGTGTGCGTGTCAGTGTGTGTGTGTGTGTCAGTGTATGTGTGTGTGTCAGTGTGTGTGTGTGTGTCAGTGTATGTGTGTGTCAGTGTATGTGTTAATACCATTAATGACATTTTTCAGACTCTCCCTATTCAAACCTTGCACACAACCATATTAGGCACAAGTAAACCACTTGTACACGAGAAAAATGACATTTCCGAATAAACTCACACAAGAGTTTACAGGCTTAGAGCAAGTAAAAGTGATACTAAAGCCTTGTTTTATTTCTTGTTTAAAAATAACAAACATGCTATACTTACCTGCTCTGTTTAATGGTTTTGCACAGAGCTGCCCAGATCCTCCTCTTCTCAGGTCCCTCGCCGGTGCTCCTGGCCCCTCCCTCCTGCCGAGTGCCCCCAGAACAAGCAGCTTGCTATGGGGGCACCTGAGCCGAGCCGCTGCTCTGTGTGTCCATTCAGACATGGAGCCGGGGATCGGCCCCGCCTTCTCTCTCTCCTCATTGGCTCACTGATTTTGATTGACAGCAGCTGGAGCCAATGGTGCCCACTGCTGTGTCTCAGTCAATCAGGAGGGAGAGTCCCGGACAGCCGAGTCTCTTGTGCAACATCACTGGATAGAGATGGGGCTCAGATAAGTATTAGGGGGAGCTGAGGGGGGTTGCTGAACACTGAAGGTTTTTTGTCTTAACGCATAGAATGCATTAAGATAAAAAAAAACTTCTGCCTTTAGAACCACTTTAAGTTACATCATAAATATATTATGTTCCCCAGGGGACAAAGTGCATGAAGCACTTTATCTTATTTTTTTAAGTTTTGTGGCTCCAGAGCTAATGTGGTCTACAGCGTGCCCTCACCACTAGTGATAATGGTGATGAGCTATCAGTGCCCACGCAGCCAGTGTAGCAGCCTGGGGATTTTAAAACCCCACTCTTTTTTCCCCTCTTTCTGTAGGGCTATCAGGATGGCCCAAAGCAATTCTGATTCGTCAAAGCAGTCACCAATCAGAATCACTCTGATCTGTCCCAGAAGCCCAACAGAAAGAAGGGAAAGAAGAGCAGAGGTTTCAAATCACTGGACCACTACACCAGTTGCGTGGGCACTGACAGCTTATCACCCATGGAGGTAAGTACAACGGGGACTGGGGGGGAGGTGTAGCGTGTTCACCTTTTTGTTTTTTAATAGGCGAACTAACCAACCCTTTAATGATAAAAGCACAATTATACACTGTTCAGGACGCCACCAGGGGTGGGTCCTGGATGGGAGATACAGCATGCATCCCCATTATTTATGTTGTAGTCCCATTAAAAGGGACGATAAAAGACATTTTTGAAGTACTCAGTGGTTCTCACCCATGCAGGGCAAGCGGTTCTGGGGTGATTCAGCAGAAATGTGAAAAATGACTTAATTTCCCCAAGATTGATAGTCCTTACACAGGACCTGGAATTCAGAAGCTCAGGGAGATTTTTGAGTGCTAAAGAGCCTCCAACACTGACTATAGGTACCTCGGCCCTGTAATGGCTATCCCTTCTGTGAGAGAGGTCTGAAAAGTGTTGGAAAAGCAACAGCAAGTAATGCTTTACAGTACTGTGACTCTGCATATGCATTATACCTGTCTATATCAGCAGGTGGTGCTGTAGTATTATAGTGTATAGTTCATGTGTAGCTATGATATAATGTAATGGGAGGAAGTACTGTTTTTCCTCTGTGTGCACTTGTATCCTCTTTGTTCCTGTTCATGTTTCTCATGCTGTAAGACATGTTATGCAATTCTCTATGAAAGATAAAGCTGTTTGCTGTATACAACAAGCTTTCAGTGCATTATATCAATACTCTGCACAACAAAAAGAGCAGGAAGCAGTCAGCGGGTGTCTGCGAGGTGTTGAGTGGAACAGGACACAGCTCTGTGAGGGTTGTGGACTGTGTGGCTGGGACACTGCTGAGCTTTGGTGACCTTCTTGGTTGACCATGAAACAGACAGGGACTTTGAAACCCTGTTAAGGAATAAGGGACAAGTCTTAAAAGCGGTGGACCCAACATTTATTTTGTGTACCAGGAGTATGCACTATTTCATTTATTTTTCCATACCGTAAAAGGTTGTTTTTGTTTATCTTTTTGGAAAATAAAGACTGTTGCTTTCACCAACATGTCTGGCTGGTGATCCTGGGCTCTCCCATATCACAAGACTAACAGACATTGATTGTAAATGGCGCATATAATAAAAATTCTAAGGAGATTTTAAAGTCATCATCCTTCCATTACCTGAGACGGGATACAGGTGATGCAGCTGGGGATGAGGAGCAGAGGACGCACTCACAGGAGGTACAGATGGCACCCTCGTTGCTGATTAGTGTGCATCGTCTGGGCAAAAAAAGCAAACAACTGGGTGCCTGCTACCTGGCAACACATTTTATAGGAACTCCTACCTTTTTCAAACCAATAGCAAGGTGTGAGAGCCACAGCTATAAACAGCCATAGTGTAAGTTCAGGACACTTTATGATGAGCAGCCCCTTTTCCTTAAGGTAAGCAGGCTTTTCGGTACTAGGTTGTCACCATAGATAAATACACAAAACTATATACTCTCACTGTAGAATGTCACTAGCAGACCCAAGATAGAAGAAAGATAGATAGATATATAGAAGATAGAAGAAAGAAAATGTATTGTATAGTGAAGAGAGAAACAAAATGGAAGGCACTCGGGAGGAATCAGGCTGTAAAAATAGCAAAAGTCAGGGCGCCTGGCAGACAGAGAAGAATTCCTACATGTAGCAATATTAAAGGCAGGCAACAGACAGTAGAGGTATTAGTGAATGTAGCAAAGGTCAGGGAAGATGGCAGGCAATACAGGTACCTGAGAATGTATCAGAGGTCTGCAACAGGAACAAAAGAACAATCAAGGCAGGTGCACTTGGCCAACAGGAAACACTATCACAAGCACTGAATCACATCCTGATGCACTTTAAATAAGCTAACACTTGGGCCACGGACCAATGGCAGATCTTTGGGGGTGGGGGGGGCATGTGATCTCCCTGATTCTGACAGGAAAGACAGGAAATATAGGACGCCAGTTTGCTAGCCAAGCAGAAGATTAGCAGTGCTACTTTCCATTGCCTAGCAACTCGGAAGTCACAGTTGGGAGCCAGACAACAAGGTCTACTGGCATATAGGTAAGTATGCAAAATGCCTAACATTACCCATCATTCCTTGGACCTTTAGGAGCAGGTTTCTCAGGATGAAATTAGTGGAAGTTTCCTATCAAAAGTTTAGCATGAACCGAAGTGGCTAGGACCCAGGAACGTTCTTCAGGGCCGTAGCCTTGATAAAGCACGGAAGAGAGCTCCTGACCCTTCTGGAGTCCACAATGCTTTGATGCTTTGAAACTCAATGCTCTTCTTATCCATCCACAAGTACAGAAGATCTGATGACCACAGTAGTTCATTGGGTTCATTGGTTTCAGTAGAGACTCTAAATGTATTGAGAATCTTAAATGATGGCGGTAGTTTGAGACAAAAAGACACAAGATTTATGGACACAGAATTTATATTCTAAATAATGCGGTACAGGTCAGTGAACTTGGGTGTGAGCTGCTGCGAGGGCTAAGAGAAGTGTTTAGTTGAAAACGACACTGAGTAACGATCTTGAATACAGGAAATGGGAGACAATGAGCATCTTCAAAGGTTTTCTGGGTGGATGTTGCAGATGTTAGATTTTCATGAACATTTTTCTAAAACCTGAGTGAAGTTTCAGAACACCTTGGTGACACTAGGGACACTGAAAGATGGATTGGAAAAAGACCAGAACTTCTTATGATATCTGTAGACACAAAAGAAAGTTGATTTCCCAGAGGTTGAATGAGAGTGACTATTATAGTTGAATTCTGCCCATAAAATGCCCATACCTCTCATTCTGGCCATCTGAGTGAGGGTGATAGGCAGAAAGGGAAACAGAGTTCCCCAGCAAAGGGCAGAAGCTTGCCAGAATGTTGAGGCTAACTATGAAGCCCAGTCAGAGACAACATCTAATGGAATGCCATGCAACCTGAATATGTGTTGTACAAACACAATTTTCTGTAGAAGTTTACAAAAACAGCAAAGCACTTTATTGCTTGTACTAGAGGATCGCCAAAACTGCGTCTGTACCCATGGAGATTCTGGTGTCCAAAATTATGTATTCAAAAGAGACTTGAGTTTGATGAAAAATACATTTAGAGAGTTTTGCATAGAAAGAATGCTCATGGAGTTTGGCTAGGACAATGTGAATGTGTTTGACGTGTTCTGAGAGAGAGGAGTACATGAGTAACTTGATTCTTGGGCTTGGAAAGAGGGCAACATTTTGAAGTTTGGTGGAGTATACCTGGTATTAGATAGATGGGATAATCATAAGGCCTGTGAGGGGGTAAGACAGTGGCTCTTTCACTGAAAACATCAGTATAATCGAATAACAGGCAAGAATAGAGGTAATATAGTACTCTGGAAGTGACAAGGGCTTATTGCTGCAGGCACATTTGAAAGGAAGGATTGGACCACAAGAGGGTCTGAACAAGTGCCTAGTCAATTTGTGGATTGTGACATTGTATCTGTCACAACATACTTGGTCCTGAAGCCGAAATGCTGAGAGGGCGCTCCTTGTGGCTGAGTGCTAGCGGTCCCTGAAGGTGGAAACAGGGAAAACGAAGCCCAGAGAAGCTGGGATTGCTAGCTGTGCCACAGATAAGGAATGCAGGTGTGGTGATCTCTCTGCAGATGGATATCAGATGAGGTGAATAGTAGGACCCAGTGGAGCTGATGGTGGTGCGGAATGCACACAGCAGGAAAAAGGTTGCAGTGGAAAATGCATCAGGCTGGATACAGCATGTAGGTATTGCAGGCTGGAGCAGTAGGTAGGCACCAGGGAGGATCACAGCAGACAGGGCAAAGCAGGAGGCATAGTCAGGGATGGATGCAAAGGTCATTAAGCCAGTGGTCAGCAGACAGGAGATGTCACGTACCTGATGGTTGAGTCTGACTTATGCGGGGGCAACCTCCCTTGCGGCCCTGGTTCAAGAGCCCCTGGTAGTGGAGACAGGGAACTCTGGAGCACAGGGGGGCACGAGGGCTGGACTAGATCACAGATGGCAGGTGATGGTCCGCTGAAGCTCGTGCAGGTGGATGGTCGGAGATACAGGCCGGGTCGGTAACGGGCTGGCAGTGCGGTACAGGTGGTGCAGGCAAGCGGGTAGTCGGGTACAGGCAGGGTCGGCAACGTGCGGGCAATAGAAGGTTCAGAGGATCAGGCAGAGGCGTAGTCAGAGGCAGGCAGAAGGTCGGGGCGGGTAGCAGGCAGACAGGTCAAAACAGGAAGCCGGGGTCACAGGTGCAGGAAGTCTTTCAGAATAAAGCCAGGGTCACAGGAGCCAAACGCTGTAGAGCGGACAGCACCGGCCAGCAGCCTCTGCTGGCTTAAATAGAGCCGCCAAGCGTTGTTTCCGGCGCGTGCGCGCGCACGTTAGCGCGCGCGCACGCGGGTGCGCGTACGGGCGCGCGCACACGCGCACAGGCGCGCGCGAACGCGCACAAGCGCGCGCACCACCGCGGAAACCGCAAAAGACCTTTTTACTAACATTGCCCCCCCCCAAGGGGCAGCCTCCGGATGCCCCACCGGGCTC
>BLSH010418757.1:1602161-1643183 GCA_018402905.1 Glandirana rugosa | reverse complement strand
AATTTTCTCACTAACACCGAGTACCTGTAACGACTGATCAGAAGTCGAAGGACAAGGACACAAACGAATACGAAGACTAGTGGACAATGACTGAGTCGAACGGGAACTTATGGAACAGAGAGAGGGTCGAGACTGAAACCTAACGGGTGCCTAGACGAGAACAGAGGACAGGACACATACTGGAACCGAACAGATTGGTACAGAGACAAGAGGACAATCATTTTTCCAGAAAACGCCAAAGGCGCCACCACGCGCGCGAACACGCGCAAGCGCGCGCGGACACGCGCACACGCCTGTAGAGCGGACAGCACCGGCCAGCAGCCTCTGCTGGCTTAAATAGAGCCGCCAAGCGTTGTTTCCGGCGCGTGCGCGCGCACGTTAGCGCGCGCGCACGCGGGTGCGCGTACGGGCGCGCGCGCACGCGGGTGCGCGTACGGGCGCGCGCACACGCGCACAGGCGCGCGCGAACGCGCACAAGCGCGCGCACCACCGCGGAAACCGCAAAAGACCTTTTTACTAACAGGAGAACAGAGACATGGTTAGACAAGCCAAGGTCATACACAGGACAGGAGACAAGAGCAGATCCGTGGGCAATCCAAAGTCAGAGCTGGGAGAGAGACAAGGTATTCAAGGGCAAGCTGAGTCAGTAACAGGTGATCAGAAGCATAAGCAAACACAGGAACAGGAAGCTGAAGACTAGTCAGCAATGTCCATGAGCCACAATCACTCTTTTAAAAGCCAGAGGGTGCCAGAATATGTTGCGAATTGTGTGCACTGGCACGCACAAGTGTGCACCATGATGAACGTGCACATTTGACTCGAATACCTGTGCACGCATTCCTGTGCAAATGGGCGCGGCCATATTGAAAATTGCCCACTGTGCCAGGCCTGTGGGCAACTCTCCTTCAAATCTTTTCTTGCAGGTGCAGAGCTGCAATCTTTAGGGTGAGGTATCATAGGATGACTGGCCCAGATGACAACAGAGAGTTATCAATGGCAACCAAAAAGTATGGACACTCCACCTGGGGATGTGGGTTCTGAAGGAGCTGAGACAAGGCTAAATCCATAAAGTTACTGGCAGCACCTAAATCGAAGAAAGCCAACAAGACAGTCCACCTAGTCTTATTAGTCTTTATTTTTTGAGGACTTTAGCTGGCTTGGCTAGAGGGACAATCTCAGTTCTCTATAGTCCCTGGCTTTTCCCAGCTTGATTGAACAGTTAGCCACATGATGCCCCTCGGCTTCACAGTAATAGCAGAAGTCTAAAGAACATCAGATAAGTCTTTCCAAAGAAACAGGTGGTTCCAATTTGCATAAGCCCATTAGTACTGGCAGCAGCAGCCCCTGGGGATGATTCACAAATAGGGAAGAATGTCAGCACTGGATTACAAATCTTCCTCTTAAAAGGCAGTCAATAGGTTTTATGAGGGCCATGACTTCCTCTAAGGTGACAGGAGCAGGGTAATGACCAAGTGAATCCTAAAATCCGTCAGTATAACCTAACCTGAATTGGCTACAGAGTCTGATGGACAATGCTGGAATTCAGAGGAGTCCTGTTCAACCGAACATTTGTCCTGTCGGATGGATGACAGGACAGGCGAAACCCTGAGGTAAAGGTCTTGAATCTGGCAAGTGAGGTCTTTGAGCTACCAAGCAAATAGTTGTGCCTGAGTAGGATCCATCCACAATCGGTGTCTGGCATGTGATAATGTAAGGCCTGGATGCAGGCACTCCATTCATATAGCAGATGAGTGTAGCTTCACCTTCAGCAGCCCTCCTTCCCTTAAAGTGATATTAAAAGCTATACTTACCTGCTCTGTGCAGTGGTTTTGCACAGAGCAGCCGAGATCCTCCTCTTCTCAGGTCCCCCGCCGGCGCTCCTGGCCCCTCTCTCCTGCCAAGTGCCCCCACAGCAAGCAGCTTGCTATGGGGGCATCTGAGCCGAGCCACTGCTCTGTGTGTCATATGATGATGCTCTACTGCTCTGGTGACAGAATGTAAAAAAAAAACAATTAATATACACTTATTGGTATTTTTCTCTTTACCAAAGAAATGTAGCCGAATACATTTTGGCCATTTGATTTTATTGAATATGTTTTATAGCACAAAATAGAAAGTAGTTTAATTTTGTTTTTTTCCAAACTTTCAGTCTTTTTCTGTTAATATAGAAAATCAGTGGTGATCAAATGGCACCAAAAGAAAGCTCTATTTGTGTGAAAAAAATTATATAAATTTAATTTGTGTACAGTGTTGCATGACCACACAATTGCCAGCTAGAGTAGCATAGTACTGAATAGCAAAAAATGGCCTGATTATGAAGGGGTAAAACCTTCCAGAGCTCAAGTGGTTAATATATATATATAAAAGAGCTGCAGTTGTAAGGTTAAACAAATACAAAAGTAAACAAAAACAATAAAACACTGGTAGTAACAGTAAGCATGTAAACACCGATCCCAAGATTTTAAAGGATCACCTTTTAAAAAATTAAAAAATAAATGCACATCTTTTTGCAGGTAATAAAATGTACATTTATTATATTTTGCAGGTGCAGGTGCAATGCAGGGCTCTTGCAGACTGTCAGTGTAAGATGTCTGCTCGTACCTCGTATGAGCAAGCAGTTACTGACAGGAAGCGTCAATGAACTACCTAGTAGTTCATGGAGAACTACAGGCCGACAGCCTCAAAGGATGTGTTGGTAGCTGTAGTTCTCCCATTCACAGAACTCTGAGCCCTGCACGGATGCGTCATATTTAAATTGTGGTGAATTTATCCTCCAAAGGAGGACTGTGGACAATAATTATATAATCATTCTGCATAATAAAGAAATCAGGTGAAAAATCACAATGCATACAAATGCGTAAAAGTAATGAAGTTGTTCTGTGCCACATAATATGCCCAGCAGGTATACGGTGGAAGTGGTATACCTAGCAGGTTGACACCTGGGTGGATTATACTGCTTGGGCAGATTGTGTCAGGTTAGGGCAGTATAGTGGCAGGCTAGGGCAATATAGTGACAGGCTAGGGCAGTTTAGTGACAAGCTAGGGCAGTTTAGTGTCAATCTAGGGTTGTGTAGTGTCAATCTAGGGCTGTATAGTGTCAAGTTAGGGCAGTATAGTGTAAGGTTAGGTTAGTATAATGTCAGGCTAGGGCAGTATAGTGACAGGTTAAGACAGTATTATGAAAGGCTAGGGCAGTATAATGTCAGGCTAGGGTAGCATAGTGACAGTCTAGGGCAGTATAATGTCAGGCTAGGGCTGTATAGTGTCAGGCTATGGTAGTATAGTGTCAGGCTGGGGCAGTAAGGTGTCAGGCTAGGGCAGTATAGTGGCAGGCTAAGGTTGTATAGTGTCAGGTTAGGGCAGTATAGTGGCAGGCTAGGGCTGTATAGTGATAGGCATGGGCAATATAATGTTAGGGGCAGTAGCAGGGGCGTAACGATAGGGGTTGCGACTGCAACCGGGCCCATGCTTCAGGGGGCCCGTGTGACTTCCTTGTACACCTGCATAGGAGGGATGGTGGGGGCGGCATTTAGAAGAACCATTCTCCTCCATTTTCCTCCTAATGGAGGAGATTGGTACCTCTATATGCTGCCCCCGCCATACCTCCTATCCGGTTTACTTGTCTTCTGCTGTTCCCAGGGTCCCTGTGTGCTTCCCTGGTCCCTCCACAAAGCTGCTGTCTTCCCCCCTCCTTCCAGCTGCTGTAGAAGATGTGTCATGATAGAGAGATGGGAATGGGTCGGTAAATTTGTCATTTACCAGCTCCTTCCTTTTTTGAATGGACAAGTGATTGGTACCAATTGGTTCATTCATAACTGAAGCATAGTAAACTGTTTTTACTATACTTTCATTTCTGAATGAATGCGGGGCTCGGTACTCAACTATTGCTGTCCATTCTTTCTGTGCAGTTGAGGTTACACAGATGGAGATTGAGGGCTGAAATTTGTTTAGAGCCCTGATATCTCATCAAAGCCCCCTAACACTGCTCCTAAAAAAAAATAAAAAAAATAAAAATAAAATAAAAATAAAATTGTAAAGGAAATAAAATGAAATGGTAAAAAAATAATAAAATTAAAATAAAAATGAAAAACTACTGACACCGGTGAGAGAACTATCAGGATTGCAAAGCTTGCAATTGCGACCGGGCCCTGGCATTTCACCACCATGGGGAGGCCCGAAGATGGCAGTAAGGGGGGTCCGCTACAGAAATTGTGAAAGGGTGCGGCTGCAGGACCGTAATAATGGGACCCACGATGGGAGTAAAAGGCCCCAGGATCAGCGGGAAGAGCCCTGGCCGAAGTCGGGGGGGCCCTTCATAATTTCTTGCACCGGGGCCCTGAAGGTTCTAGCTACTCCTCTGGGCAGTAGTGACAGGCGTGGGCAGTATAGTGGCAGGCGAGGCTATAAAGTGTCAAGTTAGGGCAGTATAGTGTTGGCTAGGGCAGTATAGTGACAGGGCACACAGCCACTTACAGCATGGCAGCCATCAGTGGGAGGAGTGGAAGAGGCAGCCACACCCCTGTTCCCGCCCATCAACTCTGGCAACTTGGTGAGATATTGAAGAGCCCCAAGAGACAACCTAACCTACTAGGAGGACAGGGGAGGGCTATAGGTAGCCCATCTGCGGGACTGGGATCACGGGATACAGCCCAGGACAAAGCAGTGTCAGGACAGCTGACCAAAAGGTAGGACTGTCCTGCCAAATCCGGGACTGTTGGCAAGTATGCATAATAATAGAGATATAGAGACATAACTGGTAATATCAGTGCCTAGAATTTGGTGTAACAGGACTGGTATAAAATAAAGATGGAATAACTAATGAATAAAAAGCTGAAATGAATAATGATATGAGAATGATTGATAAATTGCTTAAATGAGCTACGGTAAATAGTAAAAAAAATTATCTGAGTCGTAAAATAGCAGAAGCATAACTCAAAAAATCAGCACTGTGATACGTCTTAGGAATTAGTAAACTGTTAAAAAAAAAACTGAAAAGTAAAACATATTTTGTATATACAGTAAAAAGAACATGGTTTATGCTGGCTGCTGTCCACTAGATGGAGCTACAGTGTATATTATGCATGACAAGTACATATTAAAAACATAGCATCTTAGTTCTCAGTGGGGCAGCTCTTAAAGCTACAGTTCACCTATGCATCACCCTTTTACATACTAATGAAGATGAAACTTCAGTTTGTTTCACATGTTCTTGCACTTTAGTGCAGCAGGTGTATTAAGTGCAAACTACTGCATTGCAATGCATACCTCCCAACATTTTGAGATGGGAATGAGGGACATCTACTAGCAAATGTATGTAGGCATAGGACACACCCCTTAAAGGAGCATTAACCAGAACAAAAGTTAATTAAATCCACAAGGGATTTTTTGTACCACTATTGTACCACTATTATTCCTTTATATTGGCTTTTAAAATTTACAAATGCAGCAATTTAGAATTTGGAAGGTTTAGCAAACACTTTTTGAAAGATAAAAAGTGCATTTTATGTACAACTTTATAGATCAGACCAAAATGAGGGACAAATGAGGGGGAAAGAAGGACAGAGGGACATTGCTCCAAATCAAGGACAGTCCCTCAAAATCAGGGATAGTTGGGAGCTATGCAATGTCGCTGCAGTGAATAGAACTTAATGAAATGTCACTTTTAATATTTCAATAAAGTTCTAACAAAAGAGAAAAAAACATTAAACCATGTGATACGTCGGGGCCAGGGGCCACGCATTGAGAATGGTTTGCTAGTGTAAACAAGCCTCTGGTGTTAGCTGTAGAATGTGCGATTCCTTTATGCAGATTTCCCACATATAAGACTTTTCCGTTGGAGTTTAAAACTAGAAATTTGCAAGTCTTGGTAAATGATTTGGCACCTTCCTGCTGTGGTGGTTTCACATGTAAAGTGAAGGTCACATTATGGGTGTGAGTAGAGGCTGTTAACGTTGCAAAGTGAATGTTTGTAGTAGGGCAGAGGTATCAAACTCCATTTCATCGCTGGCAGAATCAGCAGTATGGTTGCCCTCAAAGGGCCTGTTGTATCTGGGGTGCGCTACGTACAGAGTGCAGAGTTCAGGAGGATGTTATGTACAGGGTGCAGGGGTGCCCTATGCTGAGTGCTGAGTTCAGGGGAGTGCTACATACAGAGTTCATGGTTTAGGGGGGTGTGCTACATAAAGAGTGCAGGGTTTAGGGATGCACTACGTACAGAGTCCAGGGTTTAGGGGGTTAGTATGTACTGAGTGCAGACTTCATGGGCATACTGTGTACATTGTTGAGCCCAGGGTTTAGGGGTGCACTATACACAATGTGTAACACCACCCCCCCACCCCCCCACCATCTATTAACTCCTTGTGTAGGTGGCTCTAGTACTGACCTGTGTAGGTGGCTCTCTCTACTACCCGTGTATTTGGTTCTCTTATTCCTCCCTGTGTAAGTGCCCTGCTGTGAGGAATCTGTTACATCTGGAAACCAATGAAAGCAAAGCAAAGCAAAGCTGTCCCTTGTAAACACAGAAGGCTTCTGTGTTTACATGTAACAGTGTGGAGCAAGGGGTGAAAGACGGAGGTGGAGGAATGCAGTTTTGTTACGTTCCGGCTACAAAACTGGGTGGGATGGCCACCTGACAAGGCTTGGTGGGCCAGATGTGGCCCACGGGCCTTGTGTTTGACATATGTGTAGTAAGGTAAAGGTCTGTTCACTTTAAATACCCAATTAACTGTAAGGAAAATGAAAAAACTGAATTGTTGCTAGTACAACATCATTTGATTAACCACTTCACGCCCAACGACGTCATATGACGTTGCAGACTTTGAGTGGGGATATCTGAATGATACCCTCCTCCCGCCACCCTCCGATGCTTCTCTCTGCTCGCCCGTATGATCGGAGAGAAGGAGAAGGAATTGCTCCATAACGGAAGTTTACCATAGAGAATCCAGCGGGCCAGATGGCCCCCGGACGTCTCTATGATCTTTTGGAGGCCAGGTGTGATGTTATGAAAAAAAAATGCAGTCGCCTCGGCTGGGAAACCAGGACCGTTTTTTTTTTCCCTCATTCCTACATTTCTTGTAATAGGAATAAAAGTGGTCAAAAAAAAAGGAAAAAGAAAGTGTCAAAATAGAAAAATAAAAGTAAAATAAACAATAAAAAAAAAAAAAGAATTAAAGCGCTCCCGTCCCCACGTGCTAGTGCGCAGAAGCAAACGCATACATACGTCATGCCCACATATGTAAACGAGGTTCAAACCACACATGTGAGGTATCGCTGTGAACGTTAGAGCAAGAGCAATAATTCTAGTGCTAGACCTTCTCTATAACTCGAAACAAGTAACCTGTAAAAATGTTTAAAGCGTCAGCTATGGGGATTTTTAAGCACCGAAGATGGAGCCATTCCACGAGTGTGCGCAATTTCAAAGTGTGACATGTTAGGTATCTATTTACTCAGCATAACATCATCTTTCATATTATGCAAAAAAATAGGGCTGACTTTACTGTTTTGTTTTGTTTAATGCATAAAACAGTTTTTTTTTTTTAAAAACGCATTTGAAAATTACTGCGCAAATATCATGCGAGATAAAAAGTTGCAACAAGCACCATTTTGTTCCCTAGGGTCTCTGCTAAAAAATAATTTATAATGTTTGGGGGTTCTGAGTAATTTTGTAGCAAAAAAATGATAATTTTTACATGTAGGAGCGAAGAGTCAGAATTGGCCTGGGTAGCAAGTGGTTAAAGTGAACACAGCTATGCCTTATTTACAAATGTTCAACGCTCACATCAAGAGAACAGTCTTTACAACAAGGGTGTCAAACTCAATATCATCGTGGGCCGTATCAGCATTATGGTCGCCCTCAAAGGGCCAGTTGTATCTGTAAAACTAGATGTCCAGAGCACCACCCCCCCCCTTACATCAGGTGCCAAGAGCCCCCCACCATCAGAAATCAAGGGTCCCCAATCTTCCTTACATCACAGCGGGGGCAGAGCTGGGAAGTAGAAAGGAGAACCAGAGGAGAGCTGGAGTCTTCTGAATGCTGAGACCAGGGGAGGTGGAGACGAGAGGATGCTGCAGCAGCACAGAGAGGAGCAAGATGTCCTCCTCTCTGCTGCCGACTGCTGAGACAGGGGGTGGTGGAGATGAGGGGAGTACTGCAGCTCCAGGAGAGGTGTGAGGGCCACATGAAATGACCTGGAGCGCCAGATTTGGCCCGCGGGCCTTGTGTTTGACACATGTGCTCTACAACTTTAATAAATTAACCACTTCCGGACCACCATAACGCGAGTATTTTCTTCAACGGCGGGCAGTCCGCTTTAGCATAAAAGTGGTCTCAGCAGCAGATTCACTGCGAGATCACTTTTAACAGCGGCGGGAGAGGTGCAGCGGAGATGATCCGGTCCTTTCTCCAAAGAGGCAGGAAGTCAAGTGAGGCAATGATGGCTCCCACACGATTCTATGCCGTTGGATGACGGAGGTGACGTTTGACGTCACTTCCGCCCAGCGGCCTTAAAGGGACAATTTTTTTTTTAATTGAAAAAAAAACCTTTTTTTTTATTGCATGTAAATGTGAGATCTGAGGTCTTTTTGACCCCAGGTCTCACATTAAAGAGGTCCTATGATGTTTACCTGTAATAGAAATAGGAATAAAAGTGATCCAAAATAATTTTTTTTAAAGGGACAGTGTAAAAATAAAAAGTAAAAAAAAGTTTTTTTTTCAAAGCGCCCCATCCCTACGTGCTTGCGCACAGAAGTGAACGCATACGTAAGTCACGATCGCATATGAAAACGATGTTAAAACCACACATGTGAGGTATCGCCACAATCATTAGAGAAAGAACAATAATTCTAACACTAGACCTCCTCTGTAACTCAAAACTGGTAACCTGTAGACATTTTTAAACGTCGCCTATGGAGATTTTTAAGTGTCAAAGTCTGTCGCCATTCCACGAGCGGGCGCAATTTTGAAGTATGACATGTTGGGTATCAATTTACTCGGCGTAACATTATCTTTCACAATGTAAAAGAAAAACTGGGCTAACTTTACTGTTTTCTAATTTTTTAATTAAAATTTTATTTTTTTTCCAAAAAAAATGCGTTTGTAAGACTGCTGCGCAAATACGGTGTGACATAAAGTATTGCAACGACCGCCATTTTGTTTTCTAGGGTGTCTGAAAAAAATATATCTGTAATGTTTGGGGGTTCTAAGTAATTTTCTAGCAAAAAACCTGATTTGAACTTGTAAACACCAAGTGTAAAAAATAGGCCTGGTCCTTAAGTGTTTAATCACTATGGGTCCAAAGGTACGGGAACATTTTCTCTGGCTGTAAAAGATCTTTCTTTGAATTGGTTTAATCCCAAGCACTATGTAATTCAGAATGAATCCACTAAAGGGCGTGCAATCTCCAATGTTTTTTGCAGAGCAGCTTTTGTATACTAATGTGTAAAAGCAAACTGACAAAAAGTTAAAGTTTTGTAATCCTAACTAGGATCATGGAGCTAAATGAAAAGATAGAATTACATATGTCCGGATTAGAGAAAGCACATGATCATTTTTTTTTGTCTGTATACAGTTAAAGCAGTATTAAACCCAAAAGCAAACGTTTATTATACTGCAGCTTCCCAATTCTTATATGTAGCAGTGACATTAGTATTCTTAATTAGGCTTACTTTGTTTGTATTGTCACCTGATCCTGCCAGTAAGTCTGTTGTTTTTCAATAGAACAAGCTGTCCTGCATATGTAGCAATTAAAGGTCTAAGACAAACCATTTAACACTGACAGGGGTGCTTACAAATATCAGTTTTTAATTATTGGTTTAAAACTTTTATGCCAAAAGGAACAAAAGCTGTAACTGCGTTAAAAGTATTAGCTGGAGTTTGGCTTCAGTTTGTTTAGTGTATCTAAATTGCTAGTACATCTAACATTCCCCTCCCGCCAGATTAACAATGCTGCTGTATGAAGGTATCTCTTATTCTCCTACATCCAGAATTAGGGCATTCTATTACAGGAGGTGTGTTACTGGCCAGATCACCAGGTGGAAAAAAATGGAAAAAAGGCCAAAAAAGAAAACTAATGCAGCCACCACACCTAATGATTGGTAAGCTACAATATATACTGATATTATATTACATTTTTATTTTGGGCTTAATACCACTTTAAACTGCCATCTAAACAAATCACTGAGCCTCCATACTCTACGTTAATTACCATGTACAGGTCATAAAGAGACAATTAAATAAATCACTAGCAAAATGTAATTTTACTGCAGTTTTTAAAAGGTGCATTCACTATTTTAGTGCTTTATAAATAAGTGTA
Organism: Glandirana rugosa; assembly: GCA_018402905.1. NCBI lineage: Eukaryota > Metazoa > Chordata > Amphibia > Anura > Ranidae > Glandirana > Glandirana rugosa. Next base: position 1,632,873 of record BLSH010418757.1, on the reverse strand, counting down.
ATATTGGCAGTAACAAGTGACAAATTACTAGCTGGCAGAATAACAAAACCATTATGTTTCCAGTCTTTACAAATAGTCCCCTAAATCTGTCTATAAGCTATGCATTAAAGTAGGGGTCTCCAAACTTTCCAAACAGTTTACCCGCCTTTAGTCTTTTTTTTTTAACAGAAAAGTTTTTATCACAAAAAAATGTAACATAGATAGTCCTTCGATCTTTAGGGGGGTTGGACTGTGGCCATTGGGAGTAGAAAAGGTCCCAGCGACAGTGGGTAAAAACAATTCCCCATCGTAGATGTCAGTGGGAGAAATTGTGTCCCATCATTGGTGTGAGTGGGAGGAACATTGGTGTCACTGGGCCAAATTGTTGGTGTCATTGGCAGAAATTGTGTCCCATCATTGGAGTCACTTGTCTCCATCATTGCTTTCATTTTGAGGAATTGTGTCCCATCGTTGGGAGGAATTGTGCCCCTTCATTGGTGTGAGTGAGGGAAATTATGTCCCATTGTTGATATCAGTTACTAGTGCCCCAAAGGCTGGATAAAAGCAAGCAAAAGACGCAAAGGGCCGCATCTGGCCCCCGGGCTTCAGTTTGGAGACCACTGCATTAAAGTGAAAGCTTAGTATATTTCTGGTGAGCACATATTTTTCATTATTTTTGCCATCATTCCCTTCATATTTTTGTTGTATTAAATGTAAAGATTTCTACATTAAGCATTAGAGGGAGCTCATACTCAAGTCTTATTTACTTTCATGAAACCACCATGAAATTGTTCTACCAGATTGCAAGGATAGTATCTTAACCACGTCAATACCAGGCACTTAAAACACTTCCCGCCCAGACCAATTTTCAGCTTTCAGTGCTGTTGCACTTTCAATGAGACGTTGTCGGTCGCGCGACTTTGTACCCAAACAAAATTTTTATCATTTTGTTCCCACAAATTGAGCTTTTTTTGGTGGTATTTGATCACCCCTGCGGTTTTTATTTTTTGTGCTACAATTAAAAAAAGACCAAAAATTTTGAAAAAAAAAAAAAGTTTTTCTTTGTTTCTGTCACAAAACTTTGTATAAGTAAATTTTCTCCATCACTGATGGGCACTGATGTGGCTACACTGATGGGGCTACATTAACGGGCACTGATGAGGCAGTACAGATTGGCACTGATGAGGTGGCACTGATAAGGTTGCACTGATGATGGGGCACATATATGCAGCACCGATGGGCACTGATAGACGACACTGATAAGCAACACTGACTGGCACTGATAGATGGCACTGATGGGCATTCATAGGTGGCACTGCTGGGCACTGATAGGTGGCACTGGTGGGCACTGGTACATGGCACTGGTGCATATAGCACTGTTAGGGATGGCACTGGCAGGCATCACATATGGGCACAGTGCCATCCCTACAGTGCACTGTATGCCACCTTACCTGGTGGTCTAGTGTGGGCTCCCTGGTGGTCCCTGGGCGGCCTCCTGATCTTTTCCCTGGTGGTCCATTGGGCGGCCTCCTTATGCTGTCCTTGGGGGGGGGCCTTCCTGGTGGTCCTGGTCGGCTCCCTGGTGGTCCAGTGTGGTGATCCTGAGGGGGGCTGCACTGATAAATGTTCAGCGCAGCCCCCCCCCCCGTCAGGAGAGCAGCCGATCGGCTCTCCACTGCTCAGGTCTGCAGACCTGAGCAGAAGAAAAGCCGATAAACGGCTCTTCCTGTTTACACTGTAATCAGCCGTGATTGGTCACAGCTGATCACATGGTAAAAGGCTTACGATGGAAGCTTTTTACCTTGATCGATAATGCGGTGGGTCAGACTGATCCACAGCATCACCGATCGCCACAATCGCGGGTTATCCTGAAGACATCAATAGACGCCCAGTCAGGATAACGAAGCCAACGCCCGGCAGTCATTTGTCAATAGGCCGGGCAGGAAAAGGTTAAAGTGATTGTACAGTCTTTTTTTTATAACAAACATTTTATACTTACCTGCTCTGTGCAGTGGTTTTGCACAGACCAGCCAGGATCCTCCTCTTCTCCTGTCCCACGGTGGTGCTCCTGGCCCCTCCCTCCTGCTGGGTGCTCCCACAACAAGCAGCTTGCCATGGGACACCCGAGTAGGCGCACTCCCAAGCTGCTACTCTGTGTGTCCATTCTCACACGGAGCCGCAGCCCAGCCCCGACCTCTACGTCTCCTGATTGGCTCACTGACTGTGATTGACAGCAGCGGGAGCCAATGGCTCCCGCTGCTGCCAAAAGCCAATCAGGAGTGTGAGTCCCCGGAGAGCCAAGACATCACTGGATCGAGATGTGGCTTAGGTAAGTATTAGAGGGTTGAGGGGGGATGCTGCTCACAGAAGATTTTTTACCTTTATGCATAGAATGCATGAAGGTAAAAAAAACTTGTGCCGTTACAACCACTGTAAGCCTTTTACAAACAGGTCAAAACTGGGTGACTTTCGGGCTCTGTGTACAGCTGTATGTTTTTACAACTGGCTTCTGCAAACGGACATGCTGGAAAACTAGTGTACAATAGCACAGTTGAAAAGATAGCCCCACCAGCATCACTTGTATTAGTACGGCAATCTTTCAGTTTTTTTTTTTCCATTCAGCCCGCTAGAAAAAAAACTTGCAGTGTGTAGCAAGCTTTAGTGCCATGTATGGAATTACTAGGCCAGAGAGAAGCTAGGCCAAGCTGTCCTGCTAATTCCTTACTCACTTTGAGCTTTGAGAGAGCCATACATTATAGAATATACTGCCAGAACCTGGTGACACAATGCAAATACAGAACCCATACCCTCCCGTGAAAAGAACTATATATGACTGCATACGAGTACAAAGTGCATTAGAAGATCTTGTATCCCACAGAAGGAATGGTAGCTAGTTCTTCTTTAAAATGCAAAACCACATACAGTACCCCATGGTTTTGTATTACACTTGCACTTGCGCTTGCACAACAAAGTATATAATCAGGCCCCAAGTGCCATATATGGTCCAGCTCATTGTATATTGGTCAATGTATAGCAATAATTTAAAGTATAAAGACTTATTCTTATCTTTTAAAGAAACACATAATCATACAATTCAGGGAAAGCTTACATCAGGTGAAGGTCACAGGCCAAATTCATACATAGGCTGCCTGTATGCTGTGCTCTGCCTCTACTTGTGCATTGTTGTCACTTGCTTTCCCCCCTGCTGTCTTGTATGTCACCTGTGATCTGCCTATCCCTTATTTTTTTCAACATTTTTCCCACCTCTGTGAGGTTTCCATTATCATCTTTGAACAGTTTCTATGTTCTCAATTCCTGACTTTTGTCACCCAAGTATCTGCTTTGTTTAGTATTATTCCCATGGTAACGTTTGGTTTACATCTCTATCATGTTCACAGTCCAGCTTGCTCTGATGTTTGCTCTCTTATCTGCTTACATCCTCTCCCGTGAGATTGCTCTGTGATTGCCATTTTTGCACCTCTGCTCTATTCTATCTCAGAATGTTCCCTTTATTAAACCTCAGTGGGATTCACTTCTTTGTAGCCCTCCTTGTCTGCTTTACCCTGTATTATACTGTGCTCCTAGACCAAACATTCTCAACCAGGATTCCTCCAGAGATTGCTAGGTGTTCTTTGATCTGTGGCCGATTGACCTTTCATTTGATGGTGCTTGCATAATTCAGGTCTCCAAGCCACTTGGCAGAGCCAGCCAGCAGCCAGGAAAGATGCAGGTATTTTTAGCTGGCTGTAAGGGGGACATTCTGACCACTAGTAAAGAAGGGCATTTTGTCTACTGACCACCAATGTAAGGGGTATTCTTTCCCCTGCACTCCGACAAGTTAAAGTGGTTGTAAACCTCAGACATGACATATGAACAAAGCATATCCATCTATAGTGTGTACTTTTCTCAATTGAGGGCACTAAGTGTCATTTCTGTCTGCTGCTTCCTTCCTCTGCTATCAGCATAAATCACTTCTGACAAGTTTACCTGTCACCAAGAGGGAGAAGGTGACAGGGGTGGGAGCTCCAGTTGATTGACAGCCTCAGCTCTGTTCCTGTGTGCTGCGTGAAGGGGGGGAGGGTCTCTGCAGAATGTGACTTCAGCTCTTCATCCCCTTTTTGACAGCTCAGACCAGCTTTATAAATTCTGGACTTTGAACTGATATAAAGAAAAGACAGCAGATAAACAGGTACAACTTATGTAAGAGGATTTTTTTTAATCTCTGCGTCTCACTTGAGACCAGTCACTTCACTGGGTATATGTAGGGCTTACAACCACTTTAGTTTTAGCAAGGGTTACCCGAGACCTGAAAATTATTCTAAGGGTTCCTCTAGGGCAGGGGTAGGCAACCTGCGGCCCTCCAGCCATTGCAAAACTACAAGTTCTATCATGCCTCTGGGAGTAATTGTAACTGCCAGCCTTGCAATGCCTCATGGGATATGTAGTTCCACAACAGCTGGAGGGCCGCAGGTTGCCTACCCCTGCTAGGGTAAAAAGAATGAGAAAGGCTGTCCTGGACAATCCCCATTTGTCAGTTTCTGTTTACCTTGTATCACCAACAAAGCCTGAGCTTGGGAGTGTCAGTAAATGACAAAGAAGACACGCCAGCCTAGTAAATTATCTCAAACACCATGTATTGAAAAAAGTATATACCTGTAAAAAACATCTCACAAATGCTGTAAGTACACAAGCTTGTAATAAATACCATGGCAAGGGTCTATTATACCTCTAAGACCTGGATGACCAACACCAAAGCCCTTAGCAACACTGCACAAACCAATGCAAGAATGCTAATGCAAGAAATATACCCTCTTCATAAGAGCAGAGAGTTGGTCACACAATTCAAACTCTACCACCAGGACCGCTTGCACAGAATCTTCATTGTCATGTCCAGTGAGCCATTGCTACCCACCGGAGTCATAACTTCTAGCTATCTGTTCCTTTAGTCTAATCATAGATGTCTAGTCTTAGATTGCTCATGAGGATTTACCCTACATTTTTAGCTGACCTCCTCATCTAGCTATTGGCCCTAGAAAGCTTGATTATCCTTATGGCTTCTGATAATAATCATGACTATGCTTTCTGTCCATTCTGTTGACTGAGACAGTAAATAGCAAACAATTGCCACATAGAGCCTCGTATTGAGGTGGTTATACCAAGATCATGTTTAAAGGCTACAACCATGATCCCGGTATTGTTTTTTACAGGAGGTGATTGCCTACAATATAAAAGTGAGCCAGTGGCTGTATATAGCTCACTTCCCCCCCTCCTGCCACCGTCTTTACTGGGCTCCTCCCTTGGGGAGCCCGGCAATGGTGCAACCACGTCACTCACATTCGCTGGGAACAGTTCCCGTACCTCTTCTGTGATGTCAGAAACCAGAAGTGACAAGCATTTTGTCACTTCTAGTTTCGGTTTGTATGTTGACAAGCCGTTACTGGCTTGTACAGCATATGATCAAATCAATCTCAGTTTGCTTTCGATTTTCTTTTTAAATAGCCCCTGTTCCTCCGTGCTCATGTGCAAATGAGAACGCACATGGAGGTCCCACGTGTAAATGGTGAGGTATCACCATGAACAGCCGATCAAGAGCAATAGTTGTAGCTCTGGAACTCCTGCGTAACTCTAAACTAGTAACCTGTAAAGGCTTTTAAAGCATCATCTACAGATAATCTAATGTACCATAGTTTGTATCCATTCCACAGGCATGGGCAATTTTAAAGTGCGACATGTTTGGTATCTATTTACTCAGTGTAACATCATGTTTTATATTTTACAAAGAAATTGGGTATTATATTGAGTTTGTGTGAACTAAAAGTTAATTAAAGTTTTTTTTTTTTTGCAAAAAAAAATCTCTAGGGCCTCTGCTTAAAAAATATACAATGTTTGGGGTTTCTAAGTAATTATCTGGGGAAAAAAATGCAGATTTTTAAATGTATGAAAGGAATGTTAGAGTTAGCCCAATAGTCAGGTGCTTAAAGCGGAGTTCTGGCTACATTTTTTTTTCTTCTGCCAGCCACCCTGCGTGCATAGATTATACAAATAAACCCATGGATATCTTTCTATCCCGTTCCCATTTATATTTTTTTTTTTCTTGCCTGATTTTCCAGTTGCGCTGCAAATCCATGTTGATTGTGGGCATGTGAAACTCACTCTGACCTTCTTCCTGGATAAGGTGCTGGGTAACCAGCATGCACCTCCTGATCTTGTGCATGTGCATTGAATCGCCGGGTGCATCAGGAAATTACGCCGATCGTCGCGGACTCGGAAGTGGCAGAAAATATGGGACCCCATAGCAACAAGGCTCAACGAGTGAGTAAAAAAAATGTTTTTGGCCCAAATGTTGTTGCTGATTATTAGTGGACTTTAAAAAGATATAGATTGTTTTGTAGTTGGAACTCCACTTTAAGATTGCTGTTCACATGAAGCATCAGCTAATATGTACCATGCCTCACAAAAAGGAGCTCTATAAAGACATATAGTCAAGAGTAGTTGATCTGCATGAGGCTGGAAAGGGATACAAAACAATCTCAAAGTATTTAGGCATGCATCAGTCAACAGACAAATTGTCTATAAATGGAAAATTAGTACTGTGGCTTCTCTACCTGAAGTGGGCTCCCAGCCAAGATGACTCACAAGGCACAATGCAAAACCCTCAATGAGGTACAAAAACCCCATGAGTAATAGCTAAAGGCTTGAGACATCACTAGAACTGGCAAACATCCCTGTTCATGAGTTTACCTTACGTAAGTCTTTAAACAGGCAGAATATCCATGGCAGAACACCACGGAGAAAGACACTGCTATCCACAAAATAACATTGCTGTACACCTGAAGTTTACCAAAGAGCACCTTGGCAAACCACACCGCTACTGGGAAAATGTTTTATGGACTACCAACATCAAAACATCAATCCAATGGTGAAGAATGGTGGTGGGAACATGATGATTTGGGCTTGTTCAGGGACTGGACCACTTGTCATCATTGAGGGGAAAATGGATTCCCAAGTTTACCAAAATATCCTACAGGATAGTGTCAGGGTGGCTGTCTGCCAGCTGAATCTAAGTAGAAGTTGGGTGGTGCAGCAGGACAATGACCTTAAGCATCAAAGTAAATCCACCACCACTTCAGAAAAATAAAATGCGCCTTCTGGTGTGGCCCAGTCAGAGCCCAGACCTTAACCACATAAAGATGCTGTGGAATGACCTCAAGAGAGTCATTCATACCAGACATACTACAAATGTGTCTGAGCTGAAACAGTAAAGTGGAATGGTCAAAAATTCCACCTGAACATTGTGCAGGTCTGATCCAGATCTATCAAAATCCTTTGCTTGAAGAAGGTCCAACTAGACAATGCTTCACTTACATTTTCCTCCATCATTGTAAATGTTTAATGGGTGTGTTCAATAAAGACACAAGAAATTAGCATTGTTTGTGTGATATCAGCTTAAACACCTTGTGTTTGTCTATTGTTGTGACTTAAGCCTTGTATTCACTACTTGTTTTTTTTTTTTATTTTGTTCAGCCCAGTGGGTTGTATGAAAAAAAACCCCTGAGAGCTCAGGTCAAAGCCGCTGTACTAACAATCCAATGTTGGTACACCAATCTTCCCTGCTGTGCTACTGTGCTCTGACAGGAGGACACCCCCCGCGCCAGAACACTCCGGTCAGCGCTCTGAGTCATTGGCTGAGAGAGCTGATCAGGAGTCAGTCGGCAGACCTTTTACGGTCATGACCCTTGGACAGAAGCCGGCCGAACGGCTGCCGCACACACGGGCCAAATCTCAGCCGCTTTCTATTGAACCAGCCGATGCCGTCCAACATTCAGCCCATGTATACTAGGCTTTAGATGAAGATCATATCACAGATCACAATTTATGGCAAAATACTGAATTTCAAGGGGTTCACATTCGCATTGCATTTTTTTGTTACAATATGTATTACAAATAAACATTTAACGTAGAACTGAGGGCACAACTTTTTTTCATTTTGGAGTAAGGGAGGATCACTATCAGATTTTATTTCCATTTGTTTCCCATCGGGAAGATTTCCCTTCCCTTCTTGTCCCACAGCCACAACAGGAAGTGAGAGGAAATCCCTCCAAAGTGATAGAAATCTCTGGTTGTCAGCAGAGTCACCAGAACCAGTGTCCCATTGGAAGATTTCCCATCTGTTCCTGTTTTAGTGGCCAATCAAAAGCCAGGATTTTCTTTAACAGTGGGTGATAATGGTATCCGGGACAAATACAGAAAGCAATAAAAAGCTGTTGTTCTAATCCCTCTCCACTCTATCCAAGACAAAAAAAGTTTTGCCGTCAGTCATCTTTCACTATATGGCAAATAATTCTCAGAGCACCAACTAATTGCCTAGCACAGAAATAATCCTCTCCCACCAGATAGACTGACGCTCATGAAAACTTTGGATAGAGCCCACTGGTAAGAGTGTCACTGAGATGCATCATTTCAGTGTGTAAATTTCACCTACAGCTACTGTAGGACACACTTTTTTTAACTAAGACAAAGTAGATGTAAAAAGGAGCTTAAAGATCCACTACCTGGTTCAAAAAAGTTTGGCTAAATTTTAAAATATGTACAAGGCCTTGTGACAGAGTGAGAATGGCACAGAATATGAGACAGGATTTGCATTAAGGGTCAATGCAATGTTCGTGACAATTGTTTCTGAGTGAAAAAAGCTGTGTTTTTGGCTTTCTCCGGATTCCATAGTTCTGGATCGGAACTTTCAATCCTGTGTCTGGATTTTAGCAGGTGCCTGCCATTTGTCTGAGTACACAGGTGTGCACTGTCATTATATACTCACGCTTGAGGAAAGCTCAGAGCTCCCAGTTTGGAGACAGCTCTAAGTGTGGAAGACAGAAGGTCTCACCCAGGGGTCAGAGGAGCCCCCAACCAGAAGCCAAGAGACAGTAGATATCACCTAGGGGTCAGAGGTGCCCCAGCCAGGAGCCAAGTGACAGAAGGACTCGTCGCTGGGGCAAAGGTGCCCCAGCCAGCACCCAGGAGACAGGAGGTCAGGTGGGCTGCTATCAGGGTGTCAGGAGAACCCCTACCCGGAGGCTAGGGCTGGGCTGTGCAGCAGAACACTGCAACTAAAGGCTTAGAGAGCCAAGTGGACCAGCAGAGCTGGGCAACACAGAGGGAGCCAGGTGGCTTGGTATTTTCATCTGTTCATATTGATGAGAAAGAACCTCTGTGTGGGCAACTAATGTCTATGTGAACTTTGTTTTTTTTAAATAAAAGTGGACTGCCATGCCCTTAAATGCAGTTTTGACTGGTGCAACTCATCGGAAAGCACCTATCACATGAGTTTAATCTTCCCAATACCACAATTTATATATATTCCCATTAAGCAAATCAACATGCAGCATATTGTTTGGCATATGTTTTACTAATTATCAATACAAAGTATTACTTTTGCAAGAATACAGCAATGTCATCCATAGCCCTTTAAGGGTTTGTGAGGTCTATCTGAAGAGCCCCTTGAATTGAAAAATAACTTTCTGTTAGTATAATGTTGACTGTGCATACCTCTAATACTGGTTCTATGGAGATTCAGACCTTTTACGACATTCTTTCCCTAGTTAATTCATGATAATGATGTCAATGTAATCCTAGAGGGCTATAATGAGATATTTTTGCAATTACCCTTTGCTTTGTTCTGTTGTTAGGTAACCTGTTGCACAAACGTGCTGTAGAACAATTGCAAAGCTGCCATGAACATATTTTAATCATACATTTTATAATTAGGGAACTATAAGTAACCCAACCCAAGTGAGACAATACAGACTGATATGTGTTACTAATCAGTGTGAATTATGCCCTCTTGTTAAACAGAATGTGTTCCTTCTCAGAATATTTGCCACAAGATGAAAAATGTTATGTATACATTTGTGTGTATATATTTATATTGGCAGTGCCCCTGCCACTGTGTAAACATAGGAGAAAGGGACACATGGTTCTCAAGAATACAGTTTGAATGGCTTCAGAATGCCAGTTTTGAGCTGAGAAAGGTGGCTTTTCATCTTTCTCTGGGTTTGTCATTTCCAGATCAGAGTCTGGAGCTTGCAGACTTAAAAGTGCTTTGGGTGGGAAGAAGTCTCCAACAGTGTCCAGAACTTGCCAGAGACCAGCAGGGTGTGTGGGCAGGTGTTCACAGCCATCATAATCTGAGAATAATGTGGGGCTCCACCCAAGAGACAGGAGGTATCTGTCCAGGAGACAAGAGATCTTCACCTTTAGGAGACAGGTGTGAGCCAGTATGGCTGTGTGCATTGAGTTTGAGAAAGAAGATTGGATGAGGCAGACAAGGGCCTGAGGATTAAAGGCCTGTACACATAATGCGAATTTCGGGCAGGAATTTACGTCCGTCAACCGGTTGTTCAAAATCCTTACCGTTAGTATGCTCCTTTCAATGGCCCTTTTTTTTTTTTTCGGACAACAAAAGCTAGATGTGCAGACTAGTACATTTTTTTTTTTTTTTTTTTTTTTTTTTTTTTTTTTTTCGTACGTCAATTCACCGTCTGATTTTTGTATCATTAGTATGGTTTTTGTAAGAAAAGAAATTGTACGATCAAGACTACGCATGCTCAGAAATGAAAATATACCTACAAAACTATTCAACACATTACGTCACTTCTGACATTGAATTCTGTCACACGATAAAATCTCACAAAAGTGAGTACACCCCATCACATTTTTGTAAATATTTTTTCATGTGACAACACTGAAGAAATGACACTTTGCTACAATGTAAAGTAGTGAGTGTACAGCTTGTATAACAGTGTAAATCTGCTATCCCCTCAAAATAACTCAACACACAGTCATTAATGTCTAAACCGCTGGCAACAAAAGTGAGTACACCCCTGAGTGAAGATGTCCATATTGGGCCCAATTAGCTATTTTCCCCAATTTAGCCATTTTTTAGGTATGAGTGCTGCCAACATTGCTGCAGACGTTGAAGGGGGTGGGGGGGTCAGCCTGTCAGTGCTCAGACCATACGCCACACACTGCATCAAATTGGTCTGCATGGCTGTTGTCCCAGAAGATAGCCTCTTTTAAAGATGATGCACAAGAAAGCCTACAAACAGTTTGCTGAAGACACGGAAACTAAGGACATGGATTACAGGAACCATGTCCAGTGGTCTGATGAGACCAAGACAAACATGTTTGATTCAGATGGTGTCAAGCGTGTGTGGCGGCAACCAGGTGAGGAGTACAAAGACAAGTGTGTGTTGCCTACAGTCAAGCATGGTGGTGGGAGTGTCATGGTCTGGGGCTGCATGAGTGCTGCCACCACTGGCGAGCTACAGTTCATTGAGGGAACCATGAATGCCAACATGTACTGTGACATAGTGAAGCAGAGCATGATCTCCTTCCTTCGGAGATTGGGCTGTGGGGCAGTATTCCAGCATAACGAGCCCAAACACTCCTCCAAGACGACCACTGCCTTGCTAAAGAAGCTGAGGGTAAAGGTGTTGGACTGGACAAGCATAAGACCTAAACCCTATTGAGCATCTGTGGGGCATCCTCAAATGGAAGGTGGAGGAGTGCAAGGTCTCTAACATCCACCAGCTCCGTGATGGCATTATGGAGGAGTGGAAGAGGACTCCAGTGGCAACCTGTGAAGCTCTGGTGAACTCCATGTCCAAGAGGGTTAAGGCAGTGCTGGAAAATAATAGTGGCCACACAAAATATTGACATTTTGGGCCCAATTTGGAGATTTTCGGTTAGGGATGTACTCACTTTTGAGGGGACAGCAAATGTACACTGTTATACAAGCTGTACACTTACTACTTTACATTGTAGCAAAGTGTAATTTCTTCAGTGTTGTCACATGAAAAGATATAATAAAATATTTACAAAAATGTGAGGGGGTGTACTCACTTTTGTGAGATACTGTGTGTGTGTGTGTGTGAGAATATATCTCATCAGCCTCCTGACTTACACTTGCAGTGCTACTGCTCTGGCCTCAATCCTCAGGCTCTAATCAGTCTGCTTCAGACAGTTTTACCTTATCACATAATTTCTATTCATGCACTTAGCGGCTCCCTGCTGCCCTGGCTCCCCGTCTCCTAGGTGGAGCCCTCCTGACTCCTGAGCTGAGACCTCCTCTGTTTGCCAGGGTGGAGCCCTAAACCATAGTTACATCTCTGATAAAAGCTCTGCACAACTTGACTCAGGTTTGGAGACTTCATTCCTCCCAAGTCTCCAGGAAGGCTCCAGACTTCAAGTCCCAACTGGTACTTTTGGCCCACCCCAGAGAAGAACACTGCAGGTCTCAGAGACCAGTGCTGGTGTCGTTTCATGCCTCCTTTGACAATGCATAAAACGCAATGGCTGTAAGAAACTGTATCTATCTATCTATATATAGGGGTGTTGAAAATAATCAGCGCATCAATGGATCATGATGCAGCCTTTAACAATTCTGCATAAATGCAGGATCCAGCTTAGTCGCAATTGCGCATAATGTCATCCAGGCTCCTCCCATCGCCCCACAGAAGTGTCATGGCTGGAATGAGTCAGTTCTCTTCCGCATCCTGCTGCTGATGACATGTGACAGTGGGCTGGCTGTGCCCAGCGCCACCCCCCCCCATTGGATGATGTAGCCTCAGGAAGCGGGCGTTGCAGTACGTCAGAGTGATGCCCCCACCTATGCTCTCACTTCCGCAATGGGCGGGCGCAGAACTGCTCGGTGCTGTGACACACATCCCTGCAGCAGTCATCACATCTGTGGAATAAGGCACAGAGTCTGCTTGAGGCAATGAGTTGCGAGGGGGGAGGGGGATGGTAGGTGCGCTCCAAAGGTTTACATGAGGAGAGACCAGCCTGTCACCCTTAATGTATGTGAGGGGTGAGTGTATAGAAGCGGCACAACCCCCACCCAATGTGCCTGGGCTCTTTTTCTCTGTCTAGTTTCTGCCTGAGATTTCCCTATAATCTTCCACCTCTAGAAACATCCACTTATCTGGAATCAGTATATATCTTGCTGATTGGAATGCCTTTTTTTTTTTTTTTTTGTGATGTTGACCTGTGTTCTATCCAAGTTGCTGCCAAAGGACTCCCCAATGTTTTGTTAGTGATACTAAAGGGTATTATTATTTTTTCTTTAAAATAAAAAAGATATCATACTTACCTTCTGTGCATCTCCTGTATCATGTCTGCAGTCTCTGACCATCTCCTGTACTGTGTGTGCAGTCTATGACCATCTACTGTACTATGTCTGCAGTTTTTGACAATCTTCTTTACTATGTCTGCAGATTCTATACATCTCCTGCACTATTTTGGGGGGAGCCTGGAGCTCCTCTTTGTTGTTGTGTGCTGTGTTCAGACTTTGCTACATGCAGGGAGTGTCCTTTGTGTCAACTTGTGTGTATGTTATCAGGCCAAAATCACCAGGGTATGTAAACTTTTGATCAGGGTCATTTGGGTAGTTTCTGTTGTCATCAGTGGAGGCTTGTCCATAGGGGCTCCTGGGGCAACGCCCCACCAAAAAAAATAAGTAAACAAATAAAAATAAACTATAATTATTAAGCAACAGCAGCACAGCTAGAGAGAAACTCCAAAGAAGAAAAAATAATCTTTGAAGTTTCTCTCTAGCTGTGCTGCTGTTGCTACTTGCTAGGTAGATTAGAAAAGAAATAGTGTAATCTGCCTAGCAACAGGACGGCCATGCTAAATTTCATTAAAAAGTTCTGTCTAGAACACTGTAAAATGAATTTTCCACCCTCATTGGCTGTTTTCCAGCATTCTATTCTGAGAATAGCAGCCTGCTGGGGCGTCTGAAAATACAGACATTGACCTGCCTAGTCCATTTTGGTCCCTGCCTTGGGGGGAGCCAAGATCTTCTCTGCCTGCAGCTGCACATCCTGGCTTGCTGCCCAGCCACTCCCCCGCCCCCCCCCATCCGCACTCTGACACTTGGTCTCACCCTCTCTAGCAGCGTTTCCACTTTCCACCAGGGACACTTCCCCCGCCCACCATCTTGTACAGAGCAGAGGATGAGGACATGAATGTGATCAGTACAATGGAGGCGAGGACAGAGAGCAGCACAACTCCTGTCTGGATGTAACATCATGGGTAAGTTCAGATGGGTCACCATGTGTCAGGGGTTAGTGGAGGATTGGGGCTTGATGAGATATGGAAACCCACATAATACCAGTTTGTGCTGGGTTCCTGTGCAGACCTCACAGCTAATGTAGTTCTTTACTTTTGGGATTTAATGGATGAATGAGCCAGCAAAATTTTATTGAAAATTAGGACTGACAGTTGAGTTATACTGTACAGAGTGTGTGGAGTCTATAATGGGTGGAGCTTATGGTATGTGGGAGGGGCCAAAAGGGAAGGGCGGGGTGTGGCGCCCAACCATCTTAAAACTTCACCAGCTGCCACTGGTTGTCATTATGATTTAAAGAGTAAACACAGTTGATTGATAATAAATGGCTTCAGCCAAACACTAACCATGAGTGAAAGAAATGTTTTTGTGTTCTCATTCATATTCTCTGAAAAATGGCCAAAAAATCATAAATTCTGTCATATGTAAACTTATGCGCACAACTGTATATACACATATATGCACACAGTATATACATTTTAGCAGTATCGCTGTTGAAAGGCCATACCATTGCTTTAGAAATGTCTCCTTAACCACATCAATACTGGGCACGAAAACCCCCTTCCTGTCCAGGCCATTTTTCAGCTTTCAGCGCTATTACACTTTGAATGACAATTACTCAGTCATGCAACACTGTACCCATATGAAATGCACGTCCTTTTTTTCACACAAATGGAGCTTTCTTTTGGTGGTATTTAATCACTGCTGGGTTTTTTTTATTTTTTGTGCTATAAATAAAAAATGACTGAAAATTTTGTGAAAAAATGCTTTTTTCTTTGTTTCTGTCAAATTTAGCAAATTAGTGATTTTTCGTCATAAATTTTGGCCAAAATTTATACTACTACATATCTTTTGGTAAAAATAACCCAAATCGGTGTATATTTGGTCCTTGTGAAAGTTAGAGTCTACAAACTATGGTGCCAATCATTGAAAATTGATCACACCTGATCCCACCTGATGTACTGACGGTCTATCTCATTTCTTGAGACTCTAACAAGCCAGGAAAGTACAAATACCGCCCAAATGACCCCTTTTTGGAAAGTAGACATTCCAAGGTATTTAGTAAGAGGCATGGTGAATTTTTTGAAGTTGTAATTTTTTCCCACAATTCTTTCCAAAATGAAGATTTTTTATTTTTTTTTCACAAAATTGTCATTGTAATAGGTTATTTCTCACACACAGCATATGCATACCACAAATTACACCCCAAAACACGTTCTACTACTCCTGAGTATGGCGATACCACATGTCTGAGACTTTTTCACAGCCTGGCCACATACAGAGGCTCAACATGCAGGGAGCGCCGTCAGGTATTCTAGGGACATAAATTACACATCTAATGTCATGACAACCGATCACATTTTGAAGGCCCTGGAGCACCAGGACAATGGAATTGCCCACAAAATGACCCCATTTTGGAAAGCAAACACCCCAACATATAATCTATGAGGCATAATGAGTCTTTTGAACATGTCATTTTTTTCCAGTAGCTTTTGGAAAATGTGGGAAAAAAATGAAAACGCACTTTTTTTTACACAAAGTTGTCCATTTATGATATTACCAACACATAGCATGTACATAGCAAAAATGACACCCCAAAATAGATTCTACTACTCCCCTTGAGTATGGCGATACCACATGTGTAAGACCTTTACACAGTCTGGCCACATACAGAGGCCCAACATTGAACTAGCACCTTCAGGCGTTCTACAAGCACAAATTACACATCTCATTTCTCAACACCCTATTACACTTTTGAAGGTCCTGGAGCACCAGGACAAGGGAATTGCCCACAAAATGACCCCATTTTGGAAAGCAAACACCCTGATGTATAATCTATGAGGCATAATGAGTCTTTTGAACATGTCATTTTTTTCCAGTAGTTTTTGGAAAATGTAGGAAAAAAATGAAACCGCTTTTTTTACACAAAGTTGTCCATTTATATGATATTTCCAACACATAGCATGTACATAGCAAAAATGACACCCCAAAATACATTCTGCTGTTCCTCCTGAGTATGGCGATGCCAAATGTGTGAGACTTTTACAGGTGATGTTTACTCATTGGTGTGATGGTCACTGACAGGTGATTGGCAATGGTCACTGATGGGTGACTGGTGGTGGTCACTGATGGATGGCGGGTGACTGGCGGTGGTCACTGATGGGTGACGGGTGTCTGGCGGTGGTCACTGATGGGTGACGGGTGTCTGGCGGTGGTCACTAATGGGTGACTGGCGTTGGTCACAGATGCGTGACAGGTGACTGGCGGTGGTCACAGATGCGTGACAGGTGACTGGCGGTGGTCACTGATGGGTGACGGGTGTCTGGTGGTGGTCACTGATGGGTGACTGGCGGTGGTCACTGATAGGTGACGGGTGACAGGCCACGGGTGACTGGCGGTGGTCACTGATGGGTGACAGGCCATGGTCAGTGATGGGTGACAGGCCACAGTCACTGCTGTGTGGCGGTTGACACACCACGTTAACTGATGGGTGACACGCCACGGTCAGTGTCGGGTGACACGCCACGGTCACTGATGGGTGACACGCCATGATCACTGACGGGTGATGGGTGACCGGTGCACTTTATGATGGCAGTCTGATGACAGGTGCACTTTATGATGACAGGTACACTTTATGGAGGAAGTTGGGGTGACTGTTGGGTGACAGGTGCATTTGGGGGGGGGGCAGGAGTGAAGTGTCAGTGTGCTTTTACTATACAGATCAGTAACTCACTGATCCCAGCTCTTTTCTCCTCACACTGGAAACTGTGTGAGGAGAGAAGAGCTGGTAACAGTCAGTTACCGCTCTGTTTACATTGGATGTGATCGGCTGTGAAGTAGATCACAGCCGATCACAAGGTAACAGATACCAGTGTCGGTGACAGTCAGTGTTCCCTGCGAACACGCCGCCACCGACGTGCACGTGCGGCGCGCTCCTGATCGCGCGCACGCGCCGTGCGAACGACGGACGTGCCATTTGTGATCATGGTGAACAGCCATAACCAATGGCTGTTCACCCCTGTCAGTGACGCTGTGTGTCCTGGGGACACGCCGACACCGACAGAGCCGGGATGCACGCGCCCGCGTCCCAGAACAAGAGGCTTACCGCTCCGCCGTCATATGACGGTGGGCGGTAGGCAAGTGGTTAAGAGTTAAAGATAAATTCCAGGTATGACATTTTTATAAGTAGTTGCATTGGTCCAACTTGGCCCAGTGTAACTATGCATGTACCATATATGGCCAATGCCCCTGGAAGTTGGATACCTTGTGCTTCTAGGTCCTGCACCCAGCGTCTACCGCACTGCATTCTAAACACAGGAGGGCAGATGCTTGTTAAGGGCGCCTACCAGAGAAAGCTTTGCATTTTCTAAATGAGTACAAAGTGCTCTCTGATTGGACAAGGTGGAGAGTCAGGACCGGATTAACATAGGGGCTATTGGAGCTGCAGCTCCAGGCCCCTTCCTTAACCAGTTCCACACTGCCTACCGTCTATTTATGGCGGGAGTGTCGACACTGGGCGGGAATCGCCATAAAAAAGTGGCGATCTGCGAATGGCCGCTAGGGGGCGCGCACGCGCCCGCCGCACTCCTGAGGAGTGTGCCCGCGGCTCGGGCGGACTTGATGTTCGCTGGCGAGCCGCGATGAGCTGCCACAAGCAAAGAACGGGGAACCGCTGATGTAAACACGGCGGTTCCCCGCTCTGTTAGTGGGGGCATGGGAGATCTACTGATCTCTGTCACTGGGATCAGTTAGATCTCTCATGCCCATGGTAGCCCAGCCCCCCACAGTTAGAACACACCCAGGGAACATGGTTAACCCCTAGATCTCCCCCTGCAGGTTAACCCCTTCACTGCCAATGACATTTATACAGTAATCAGTGGACATTTAAATTTCTGATCGCTGTATAAATGCCAATGGTCCGACATGTCTGCTGCAATATCGCAGTCCCGCTAAAAAATCGCAGATCGCCGCCATCATAAATTATTAAAAATAACCCCAGAAATGAATTCTCACCACCTGTAAACGCGGCCACTTTTGCGCAAACCAATCAATAACCGCCGATTGTGATTTTTTTTTTTTTCTTACAAATATGAGGAAGAATATAAATCGGCCAAAACCGGTGAAAAAAATGTTTTTTGATATATATTACGACGCAGAGGGGATCAAATACCACCAAAAGAAAGCTCTTTTTGTGGGAACAAAAGGACGCAAATTTCGTTTGGGTACAACGTCGCACGACCGCGTAATTGTCAGTTAAAACGACGCAGTGCAGAATCGCAAAAAGTGCTCTGGTCCTAACCTGGGAAATTCTTCCGGGGCTGAAGTGGTTAAGATAGGCCCAGCCCAATGGTGAGAGTGAGTCACTAATGCTGCCTAGCCCTGCTCTGTATGCAGTGTACACATGATTGATATGTAAATTGCAGCGGCATATTTATTTATTTAATTTGTTTTATCAAATAATTGTTTGCATTTTCATGTTATTTATTTCCATAAAAAGGCCCACCAAGATCCTCAGCACCAGGCCCATGATGCTTGTAATTTGGCCTTGTGGAGAGTGCCACCACACTCCATCTCCACCTCGCCCAGAGAATGCTAAGCATTCATTTAGAAAATATAAAGCATTCTTTGAATCGCCTGTATTCAAAATGTAGCAGGACAGCAGTTTGGCATGAGACCCAGATACAAGTGGAGATCACTGGAGTAGCAGTGTCCATTTCAGTGATTTTCAGCTTCCAGGGGCATCAGTAAGGTATGGTATATGAATTGAAAAATAATTTAAGGTACAGACCAATGCTTAGGACCAGCACCACATCCCTAATGAGACATAAAACGAATACACTAGGGTAAGGACACCCCAGTAAAGAAATAGTGGGACTTTCATAGTGCTGGTCAACCCCACCTCTGAAAAAACGATATAGGCATAAAGGTTTAAAAATTACATTTATTAGATCCCATCAAAAACGTTGCCCGCCACTGGGGCTTCATAAACAAACAAACAAACATTGTCCATGTAATATCTCTCATGGAGCTAGAGAGATTTTCACAGCCCCAGATGTAGATGCTATCTTTGAGATACAGAGAGTCAAAAAGATATAAATAGCAGATGTCAGAGGCCCCAAGATGATAGATAGATAGATAGATAGATAGATAGATAGATAGATAGATAGATCATCCTTTTCCGACGCATTTCGTCTGGTATGGCTTCTTCAGAGGAAACGAAAATCAAATTGGGGTATACGATCCCTAGATGAATAGAGACAGTCCCATTAAAATGCAGAAATATACACAACACTACAGTATCCTACTAGGAGACACTAATATTTACATGGGAGAGTTGAACAATTCAAAGTAATTTCCAACAATTACTAAAATGATCATTCATAGTCATTTCATTATTTCATAGTCCTATTGTAAAGTTACTAATAGTCAGAGACTCTATTACTGGTGTCAATTTAGGATATCTATAAAAGGTTACCTTGTGGTGTAGAACACGGGAAATCAATCCATACTGTGGGAGCCAATAAAAATGGAATTGGGTCTCCTGGGACTTTAGGGAAAATATGTTAGCGGACCCGTAAGGTCTCTCATTTAATCCAAGAAAAATAATCCTACAAAAATGAGTCGCCACAGTGGAGTCCAGGGGAAAACAGGGGTGTCAGCGACTACATGCCCAACCCCAAAGGAGACGCGTTGATGTGTGGCAGGCGTGAATCACAAAAAAAAAAAAGGGTTTGTATCTGTCAACAAATATAAAATAATAATTATTATGCGTATTCTTATACCCATCCGATGGTAACATACTATATATACGCACACAGCAGTACTCACAAATTGCCTAAACAGCCCAATGCCGGATGGATCAAAATGTATATATGGAGCAGGTCTTCATATTATTGAAGATTGCCCAAATTGTCCCGTATAGAGGCAAAAGGACCTTAGATAAAAGACAAAAAACGAAAATAAATGATGAATCAAAAATAGGTGAGAGCCCAAGATAACAACGGGCAAATGGGGTAGACCATGAAATAGTGATGGATAAATTAAGAGCTAGGGAGGAGAGGAATGTCGGCCGGTATAACAGCCACCGACAGCTTCAACCCTCCCATGCCACAACAGAGCTAAAGCATCTCACCTTAAGACACACACTCGTCCTCACACGTGCCGCACCTCCCAGCCACGGCACCAGGAGACCCCGACGTGTCAGTTCCACAGTGCCGGCCTGAATATATATTTTTTGGCGCCAGAAGATAGGCGCACAGCAGCCACATCATTCGCATGCGCCGGAAACAGGCGTGCTCAATTGTGGCGCCTAACAAAAACACCTGTCAGCCGCACAGCCCACAAGAGCACGTCATCCTCAAATCGAGGAATGAAGCACATAAGGTAGCGTTAGGGAGCATGTGCCGACCCCCCCCCCCCCCCTGTCTAAGCCGAAGCTCCGGGGGTCGATTAACGCGCATGCTCCCAAATGGCAAAACGGAGGAGGCCCGGTGGGAATGCCACCCACACAACTCCACCTCCCTAACCCCCCCAAACCGACCACCTACCCGAGGCCACCTCGAAGAGGGGACCACTGGGAGCAGAGGGGGGGAGGGAGGGGAGGCGCTAAAGGGGAGCAAACCAGCCAGTAAACGGCCTCCCCGTCCCGCCACGATCGCCAAAACAACCAAATAAAAATAAAAAATGGGAAAAAAATTAATTAATTAAATATCCAAAAAATCAAGTTCTATGAAAAAAAAAATTCTATATATTTTTTAAAAATTACTTATGATTGAAAAAATAAATATATTATAAAGATTCAATTTAGGGGTCATGGGGAGACCGGAATAGCTACCCATGGGATATAACAACCTGTAAGGGTTCCAGTCTCAATAACCCAGACCTCAATTAAGCATAAATGAGAATGCCGATCGACGATCTACCCATGCATGTGAAGACATGCCCAAATGACAAGCCCTGTCCCCTCCTTGGCTTCAGAGGGAAAAAAAAAATACAATTTTTTTATTGTTAGAAACCATTAAACCAGGAGAACCCATATCCAAAATGCTCACCACTCGCATGGAGATATCCTTACTAGACAATGAGTTCTATTAACGAAGAATAACTATACACAATAATAATGAGTACGTGGAATTCATATTCCTTTGCAAGACAGTAAGGCTACTTTCACACTGCACGGGCAGCCGCTGTTGCGGTAAAACCCCGCTAGTTTTAGCGGAGTTTTACCAGCGATAGGGGACCGCTATGCGGGCGGGAGCGCCGCGCTTTTAACCCCCCACAAGGGGTTAAAAAGGGGTTAAAAGTGCCGGCGCTCAGCGCTACCGAGGCGGTGTGCAGCCTCTTCGGCAGCACTTGCCATTCATTTTAATGGCAGGGGCGGTAGAGGAGCGGTATATTACCGCTCCCCTCACCACCCCAAAGATGCTGCTTGCAGGACTTTTTGTAATGTCCTGCTAGCGCACCGCCTCAGTGTGAAAGCACTCAGGGCTTTCACATTGGGGGGGACTTTTGAGGCGCTTTACAGACGCTATTTTTAGCTTAATAGCGTCTGTAAAACGCTCCAGTGTGAAAGTAGTCTAATGGAAGGGGAAAAGAAAAAAGGAAAAAAAAAAGGTGAAGGGGGAAAAAAAGGAAAAATGATATCATAAAAAGGGCTTAAAGCTAATGTTCTCATTCAGGCCAGGTGCTTTTGTGGCCCCCAACTGGAAAATCCACTTGGTTTAAAGTTGCAAAAGACGCTTATCTATATAGCCCCCCCTTGGAGGGGCCTCTACATGTTCCCACGCGAAAAACCTCATAAAGTCTAAATCATAGTTGTGATAGAGCCCTATGTGGCGACTAATGGCAGATTCTAACTTACCATTGTTAATTTCATAGACATAATCCCTGATCCTATTATGGAAGGGTCGTTTAGCCTTACCCACATAGAAGGCCTTACATCGGCACTCCATGTAGTAAACGACTCCGATAGTTCTACAGTCTATGAGAAACCTCGGGGTCCAACTTTGTCCATTAGGCAGTGTCAGTTTTGGTCTGCCACACTCATTTGCAGAAATTGCAATTTCCACACTTCTTTGTACCTCTCCTTGGTCTAACCCAAGGTAGAGTTTCTCTCGGGCTAATCAGATGACTGTGGGTTAGGTGGTCTCGGAGATTTTTCGCCCATCTATAAGTGACCATTGGTCTTTCTCCCACATATTTATTGATGACTGGATCGTCTAGTAGCAAATGCCAATGTTGCTCCAAAATATGTCTCGCATGGTCCGTGTCAACCGCAAACCGAGTGATTATGCGACTCATGCAGGGTGTCCCTGGGGGAGGGAATAAAAGGGACTTGCGGGATCTCTCCTTTGTTTTGTTGAATGCTCTTTTTTTTGGCCGGCACCGTGGAACTGACACGTCAGGGTCTCCTGGCGGCATGGCTGGGAGGTGCGGCACGTGTGAGGACGAGTGCGTGTCATAAGGTGAGATGCTTTAGCTCTGTTGTGGCATGGGAGTGTTGAAGCTGTCGGTGGCTGTTATACCGGCCAACATTCCTCTCCTCCCCAGCTCTTAATTTATCCATCACTATTTCATGTTCTACCTCATTTGCCAGTTGTTATCTTGGGCTCTCACCTATTTTTGATTCATCATTTATTTTTGTTTTTTGTCATTTATCTAAGGTCCTTTTGCCTCTATACGGGACAATTTGGGCAATCTTCAATATTATGAAGACCTGCTCCATATATACATTTTGAGCCATCCGGCATTGGGCTGTTTAGGTCATTTGTGAGTACTGTTGTGTGCGTGTATATATAGTATGTCACCATCGGATGGGTATAAGAATACGCATAATAATTATTTTATATTCGTTGACAGATACAAACCCATTTTTTTTTTTTTTGTGATTCACGCCTGCCACACATCCATGCGTCTCTTTTGGGGTTGGGCACGTAGTCACTGACACCCCTGTTTTCCTCTGGACTCCACTGTGGCGACTCTCATTTTTGTAGGATTATTTTTCTTGGATTAAATGAAGGACCTTACGGGTCCACTACTATATATTTTCCCTAAAGTCCCAGGAGACCCAATTCCATTTTTATTGGCTCCCACAGTATGGATTGATTTCCCCTGTGTTCTACACCACAAGGTAACCTTTTATAGATATCCTAAAATGACACCAGTAATAGTCTCTGACTATTAGTAACTTTACAATAGGACTATGAAATAATGAAATGACTATGAATGATCAGTTTAGTAATTGTTGGTAATTACTTTGAATTGTTCAACTCTCCCATGTACATATTAGTGTCTCCTAGTAGGATACTGTAGTGTTGTGTATATTTCTGCATTTTATCGGACTGTCTCTATTCATCTGGGGATCGTATACCCCAATTTGATTTTCGTTTCCCCTGAAGAAGCCATACCAGGCGAAACGTGTCAGCAAAGGATCATCTATCATCTTGGGGCCTCTGACATCTGCTATTTATATCTTTTGTCCGTATCTCAAAGAGAGCATCTACATCTGGGGCTGTGAAAATCTCTCTAGCTCCATGGGAGATATTAAATGGACAATGTTTGTTTGTTTATGAAGCCCCAGTGGCGAGCAAAGTTTTTAATGTGATCTAATAAATGTAATTTTTAAACTTTTATGCCTATATCGTTTTTTCAGAGGTGGGGTTAACCAGCACTATGAAAGTCCCATTACTTCTTTACTGGGGTGTCCTTACCCTAGTGCATTCGTTTTATGGTATATGAATGGTTACAGTGGTCCATGGACGAATGTCTCTATTAGGCTTGTGCAAGTCATTTTGTTCTGAATATTGTTTTTACTGAATTTTGCAAATTGGGATGAAACCGAATTTCCAAATTTTTCTGAATTTTCGTTTTTCAGATCCAGAAATTAGCGTAATTCGGCAATTGTGGTAATTCGGAAATTTGCGGTAATTCATAAATTCGGCAATCGGAACAGCTGAGAATTCGGAAATTCGAAAAATAACAAAGAACATTTCAAATAATAACTAACTAATAATTAATTATTACATTATAGGTATTGGAATTTCCTTGAAAATATAGCTGTTAGTGATAAATTTCATATTTAAGTTCACTAACAGCCACATTTTCAAGGAAATTCCAATACCTATAATTTAATAGTTATTATTATTTCAAATGTTCTTTCTTATTTCCGAATTTTGGAGATTTGGAAATAAGAGAGAACATTTGAAATAATAAAGAACTATTAAATTAAAGGTATTGGAATTTCCTTGAAGATTAGTGAACTTAAATATGAAATTTATCACTAACAGACATTTTCAAGGAAATTCCTACCTATAATTTAATAGTTATTATTAGTTAGTTATTATTTCAAATATTCTTTGTTATTTTTAGACTTTCGAATTTCAGATTTTCGGCTGTTTCGATTGCCGAATTTCCGAATTACCGCAATTGCTGAATTACAGCGCATTGCCGAATTTCCGAATTGCTGCAATTACCGTGAATTTCTGAATTTTTTGAATTTACGAAAAAATTAAAAACAAAAACTAACACATTTTTCAGCCATGCACAAGTCTAGTCTCTATGTATAAAATATCCATACCTAGAATTCTTCTTTAACCGGTTCCGGACCGGCTTGCATACTTTTACTGCTGCAGAGTGGCAGCGTGCCACGAATCGCCGTCTATGCGTGGCTAGCGGACGGGAGCGTGCCGCTGGCGGTGCACTCTCATGCCCGCTGCAAGCTCCATGAGTGTGCCCGCGGGTTGGGCGGACACTATGTCCGCTGGCGACCCGTGATCGCCTGGTACACAAAAAAAAGCAGGGAACCGCCAATGTAAACACGACGGTTCCCCACTATGTAAGGTTGCTTGACAGTGATCTACTGATCCCTGTCATCGGGATCAGTTAGATCTGTTATGTCCCTGCCAACCCAGCACCCATACAGTTAGAACACGCTTAGGGAACACAGTTAACCCCTTGATTGCCCCTGCAGGTTAACCCCTTCCCTGCCAGTGACATTTATACAGTCATCAGTGTTTTTCTGATCGCTGTATACATGTCAATGGTCCCAAGAAAGTGTCAAAAATGTCCAACATTTCCGTCGCAATATCGCAGTCCCGCTAAAAATCGCAGATCAACGCCATTACTAGTAAAAAAAAAAATAGTAAAAACGCCATAAATGAATTCTCATGCTTTGTAAACGCAGCAACTTTTGCCCAAACCAATGAAACGTCAATGGCATTTTTTTTTTTTTTACCATAAATATGTAGAAGAAAATATATATATTCGGCCAAAACTGATGAATACATTTTTTTTGGACATGTATTATAGAAAAAAGTAAAAAATTTTTTTTTTTTTCTAAATTGTCGCTCTATTTTTTGTTTATAGTGCAAAAAATAAAAACCGCATTGGTGATCAAATGCCACCAAAAGAAAGCTCTATTTTTGGGAAAAAAAGGACATCAATTTTGTTTTGGGTACAACGTCGCATGGCCACACAATTGTCAGTTAAAGCAATGCAGTGCCGAATCGCAAAAAGTGCTCTCCTCCTTAAGGGGGAAATTCTTCCGGGCTGAAGTGGTTAAGGGTTACCTGTTAGGCCTCATACACACTGACATTTTTTGACGCCGGCATTTTCTGGCATTTTTGCAGCTCTACATGCTAGTCAATGGCCCCATAAAAAACGCTGACGTTTTCGGGCTGTATAGGGCGTCGGCGTTAGTGAGCTGTAACTAGAACCCACGGCCAGCACGTTCTGAGGCTGTAACGTTTTGGCATTTTTTGACGCCAACGCCGCAAAACGCTCACGAACGCCCACTAACGCCGTACCGGTGTTTTTTGACGACGATGTTTTTAGGTTGAAAAATAGCAGAGGGCTGATTTTTTTTTTTTTTTTTTTTTAAAACGCCTATTGACGCCGACACTCACTAACGCTCACTAACACCGATGCATAACGCCGAAAAACACCGGGTTTTTTTCCTGACGTCGGGCCCGACGTTTTGTTTATTTTTTAAGATACACCCATGTGTATGAGGCCTTAGTATTAAAGTTCCAGCCTTACCTTAACTTGCACAAAAGATCACATGATATGCTTGCATTGCATAGAGAAACCAAGCGACCCAATGATGATGTCACTGGTTCTAAAATAAGGTATGTAATAAAAACAGATTTCATTTAAAATGTCATACTGCTGATGAGGGAGGAAGGAAAAACCAGGCAAAACAAAATAAAGTCGGATTAAACTTCAGTGGTAAGGTTAATTGTTTGGCTTAGGTTTAAGTATTTATAAGTAAAGTTTTGTGTTTATTTATAGGGTTAGATTAAATAGAAGAATTGCTTGTTTTAAATTGTTTTTGATGCTAAAACCCCCACAAAAAGAACTAGAATTTATGGATTTTGGCTCAAACACCAAAATCTACCAATAGTATATAGATATTTGTTGATATGTTTATACAGTCAGGTCCATAAATATTGGGACATCTACACAATTCTAATCTTTTTGGCTCTATACACCACCACAATGGGTTTGAAATTAAACAATTAAATAAACAGATGTGCTTTAACTGCAGACTTTCAGCTTTAATTTGAGGGTATTTGCATCCAAATCAGGTGAACGGTGTAGGAATTACAACAGTTTGTATATGTGCCCCCCACTTTTTAAGGGACCAAAAGTAATGGGACAGATTAACAATCATAAATCAAACTTTCACTTTTTAATACTTGGTTGCAAATCCTTTGCAGTCAATTACAGCCTGAAGTCTGGAATGCATAGACACCTAATGTTTTTGCTATCTCTCTGATGGGTTTGTTTTGTTTTTTCAGCTTAACAGCTATCTCTTTGGATCTCATATTGAGAGTTGACAGCAATAGATTCCAAATGCAAATAGCACACTTGAAATTAACTCTGGATCTTTTATCTGCTCCTTGTAAATGGGATAATGAGGGAAAAACACACACCTGGCCATGGAACAGCTGAGCAGCCAATTGTCCCATTACTTTTGGTACCTTAAAAAGTGGGAGGCGCATATACAAACTGTTGTAATTCCTACACCGTTCACCTGATTTGGATGTAAATACCCTCAAATTAAAGCTGAAAGTCTGCAGTTAAAGCACGTCTTGTTTGTTTAATTTCAAATCCATTGTGGTGGTGTATAGAGCCAAAAACATTAGAATTGTGTCGATGTCCCAATATTTATGGACCTGACTGTATATGACTCTTTAGTCCTGTAACATCTCAACCTCTCATCCCTTTTATAAAGATCCCAATCAGCCACTAGTGCTTTTGATATGTAGAAGGGAGGAGAGTGAATGTAAATTTTGCCAAGTTACCGTATTTTTCGCCGTATAAGACGCACTTTTTCTTCCCCAAAACTGGGGGGGAAAGTTGGTGCGTCTTATACGACGAATAGAGAGTTTACCTCCGCGGAGCGCAACACCGCCGCGGCCTTAGGAAAGGCCGCGGCTTTGGCCTAGCTCCGGAGCGGTCGGCCATCTTGGTACACCCGGCGGCGGCGGATCCTACCAGAGCACACTTCTGCAACAGTGAGTATTATTACTATGTTGGGGGCAATGTTACTGGCTATTATTACTAATGTGGGAGTAATGTTACTGGCTATTATTACTAATGTGGGGGCAATGTTACTGGCTATTATTACTAATGTGGGAGCAATGTTACTGGCTATTATTACTAATGTGGGAGCAATGTTACTGGCTATTATTACTAGTGTGGGGGCAATGTTACTGGCTATTATTACTAGTGTGGGAGTAATGTTACTGGCTAGTATTACTAATGTGGGAGTAATGTTACTGGCTATTATTACTAGTGTGGGGGCAATGTTACTGGCTATTATTACTAGTGTGGGGGCAATGTTACTGGCTATTATTACTAGTGTGGGGGCAACGTTAAACTACTGGCTATTATTATTAGTGTGGGGGCAATGTTGCACTGGAACAGTGATGGTGATGACGAGTAGGGGGCAATGGTGGACATTACAGTGATGAGTGGGGGCAATGGTGGACATTACGTGATGAAAATATTTTACTACAGTATTTGGTTCAGAATTTTTTTTTTCTAGATTTTCCTCCTTTAAAATTGGGTGCGTCTTATATGCCGGAGCGTCTTATACGGCGAAAAATACGGTAAATTCCTTTACACCCTACTTGCCAAAACTTTTGGATCCTCTATTGGCAGGAAAGTAATCCCCAATTTTGCCCAACTGCAAGGACATACAAATCCAAAGTAGCCAATCCGATTGAAGTTTACTTTAGCCAGACTAGGTAAGGAATAATGTCACAGAAGTTACTTTTCTCCGCTTTAGGCCTCATGCCACACAAGACGTCAAAAAAGCATTCTAAAACCATCAGTAGCTTTGTAGTGAGCATTGCAGCTTTTTTCAGCATTATTGCACTAGCGTTATTGAGCGTTTTTCAGCAGTAGCGTTTTTGAGCTTTTTTTTTTTTTTTTTTTTTAATGGATCTAAAATGTCCTAAAACTCCGGCGAGTCACATGTTTCAGCGTTTGAGTGCTTTTACTGCTAAAGAACTCCTCTTTTTTTTTTAAAAAAAAAAACTCAAACGCCCCTGTCCAAACAGTTGATAACAGCCTATGTGTGCATGGACACATAGGATAACATGATGGGGAGTCTATTGACTGTAGAAAAAAATGTCTGTAGCCAAAAAAAGCTGCTGTAAAAAACTTCAAAAATGTCCTGTGTGCATGAGGCCTTTTTTTTTTTTCCAATGCTTTTAGCAAGTCAAATCCCAGAGAGCAAGAAATTGTGCTGCAAGTTGAAATTGACTTGCTAAGCTATTGCTAGACTTGCCAGGCTTCACAAGTTTGTTGCACAATTGCAGCCATTACACATTGCATTCTGCAAGTCTGCTGCAAGTTCTGGTTCAGTTATGTTGTGCAATAGTCATCCCACCACAGGGGTCACTGTGGCCGAATTTTCATGCTGTAGACCTGGAGAGCTCTAGCTGTAGACTCACTACTGCAACTTTGCTCTTGCAAATTTGTTACAAATTGGAAAAGTGTCAACTAGAACTTGAGTGCTCTGCAAGTGTACAACCTGCCAGTGAAAATGTGCATCAAGTTAACAGACTTACAATTCAACACGTTATCCTTGCTATCTGGGATGGTGGATAAAGGTTTATTTATTAGTGCTTTAAGAAAAAAAATCTCAACATGTAACCAATACACTTTCGTAGCACATCTCTTGCACAACACATGCTAAATAGACAAATGACTGAAATTACCAAACAATTGCAGTTTCGCAAAGCTAATAATGACTTCTAGATCATATTTCACTACGGACAACTAGCTCTAATCTTTCTTGAATTGCAACACAGTGCACACAGCTCCTACAGAAGGAATCTGGTAGATTGCTGGGCTGAGTAAGCAGTCACCTTCTTTTAATATCAAGGCCTATACTAGGGTTGCCACCTTTACGGGATTCACCCGGACAGTCCGGTTTTTACATCATGTGCCCAGTTTTCTCACTGCCTGACACCCGGACACCAAGGCACTCCAAAAAACTCTTCCAGCACCCCCATAGCACCCCCATAAAAGCTTAGTCAGTATCTAGCACCTGTAACATGTATCAACATTTCACCTGTCCTCACATATTTGTAATTGTGTGGATAGAAACAGCCCTCGTTACAAGGGACTTGTTTCTCTCTGTGGCGGGATACAGTCATTCCTAGCCGCACTTGCCGATGCTTTGCCTATAGATCCGTCCTCTGGAGCCCTGGCAGGACTGCTCACTCTGCAGACCTCTAGTGGAGAGGAGCTGTGAGTGTGTGGATGGGAAGAGGAAGGAGCTGCATGGTCAGTGAGTGAACAGAGGGACAGAGAGGGGAGGAGAGAAGCTGGCCACCCATTACCAGACAAACTATGTATGTATTTATCTAATTGTATGTTGTGGCTGTGTATTTCTGCATGGTTTGTATGTATCTGAGTGCATGTGTGTATCTAAGTGCCGTGCGTGTGTGTATCTGAGTGCAGTGCGTGTGTGTATCTGAGTGCAGTGCGTGTGTGTATCTGAGTGTATATATGTATCTGAGTGCAGTGCATGTGTGTATCTGAGTGCAGTGTATGTGTGTATCTGAGTGCAGTGCGTGTGTGTATCTGAGTGCAGTGCATGTGTGTATCTGAGTGCAGTGAGTGCAGTGCATGTGTGTATCTGAGTGCAGTGAGTGCAGTGCATGTGTGTATCTGAGTGTATATACAGTCCTGCTCACCATTATTGGCACCCATGAAGTTTATGTACATATTGTGGAATATCTACTGAAGGAAATGTATCAAATTAACCAACATATTACTACAGATAGCTTGTGTTTGACAAAAAACTGTAAATGATAAATAACATTTAAAAAGATAAACATTATGAGGAAAACAGAGAAAACCATAATGCTTGCCTTGTCAGTGGTATTGGCACCCTTTGCTGCAAATCAGTATGGAAACCCAATTTGGCTCACCTGTTGCAGATCTCAAATGAGGATCACCTGTGATGAATTGCCTCCACCCATGTGACCCAAATTAGCCAATAAATGAACATTTTGGTTTTATAAAAAGCCACCTGTTATTCCCTCTTCATGTGTGACAATGGTAAAGACAAAGGAGCTGTCTGACGAC
>BLSH010418757.1:1573671-1591429 GCA_018402905.1 Glandirana rugosa | reverse complement strand
ATATCGGGATTCTGGTGTCACTATCGGTAGTGGTCTTGACATCAGGACTAATGACCACCTCTGTACTAATACACATGAGAAAAGTCAATAAAATCACTAGAGATGGGGGTAGGATCAGGGAGATTAAGGGCCATTGTCCAAAATTCAGGTAGCAGTTCACTCTCAGGGTCAAGGTTGTCTACCTCCGTTAATACCCCCTTGTCTTGACTTTCCTTTTCGAGGTCAGGGCTTTTTGCCCCCGTCAGTACCTCCTTTCTTGCTTCTGGGACCTCTGGGTCAGGTCTCTTCTTTACCAATCTTACTCCGGTGGCGTGAATCCAGGCAGGGTTGTGTTCTGTCAGGACTACAGTTCTGGTGATGGCTATCACTGTGGTCTTAGGGCTATAAATGAAGTCCGAAACACAGTACAACAGGTCTGCCTATGTGCAATCCTACTGAAAGTGAGGGCTTAAAATTTTTTATAGTGAAAAATATGCATAAAACATAGGTGTGTTCTGAGTTGTAACCTAGGGATGATCATGTAATCATCCTAATTAGTGTCTATATCTTCTATTAACAATCAAGCAGTTAAATGGGTGGTTTTCCCACGTGACCAATAGAAAGTGAAACAAAATTTAAGCAGTGCTATAAGAAATCCATCTTGGAGCCGGGAAAAGAAATAATTCAGATCATCACATGTCCAAGAGTTTCGTTTTTTCAAAAGCAACAACATCTCCTCCTGTCTCTGGATGTTCTCTTGTCTCAAATAAACACATTCATTAGTATATTATGAATCAACATTTTATAGGTTCACATAAAGCATTACTCTAGCTACATTTTAATAAAAGACTCCTGACTTAACCCATTCTTCCAACATTTCCCCCTCCTGTTGAACCTACAAATGTAGATTCTTATTTAAGCTCCCAACCCAGAAGCCTGTCTCAGTGGGGATTTTCATAAAAACAGCATCACTTTCTCATACAAGCAGTGTGGCTAATCCTGGTTTGTCATATAAGTCAGGATCTTGTGTGGACAGCGCTGCATATATTACATCACCCGCAGCTCTATCTGCCACCCTTGAGATGAGTCCCTTCATGCATGGTACCAGACAGCAGCCTACGCATAATAATACTGACAGTACCACCGCAACCGCGGTGGCCAAGGTGGTCAAAAACTTGCCCCATTTGCCAAACCAGCGTTCCATCCATCCATCCGGTGAAGGGGTCCTCAATCCCGCTATTTTCTGCCAGCTCCTGAGACAGCATCTCCAAGCCCTTCAATGCTTGGGAGACACTGCCATCTGGGGCAGTATTAGGGATAAATGTGCAACACGTGGTGCCAAACATTTCTCAGACCTCTCCCCTCTTGGCCAGGAGCATGTCCAAGGAGATTCTGTTCTGCCAGGCTGTCAGTGAGGTGGCATCAAGCTGCTCGGCAAGGCCCTTGACTGCATCTCGTGTGTAGCTTACAAAGCGCTGTTTATTGTAATATATATATATATAGTTTATCCAATTAGTATTTTTATTTACAGATATAAACAGAAAAATTGATCTGAAACCTGCTGCTACTTGGGTTCTAGCTTCAAATTTGTCAGGGACGCCTCTCGGTACACCTATAGCATCTATATATACAGATCTATCAAAACTTCCCACTGGAATATCTCGCTTGCTTATCTTATTTGATTTTATGCTGGCGGCCTTATCCCATATAGGAACACCTTCTAGTTGGGCAGGGAAGATTAGAAAGAGTTAAACTACTTTCACCAGCGTACATATTCCAGCCCAATCTGAGCCCAATAAAGGCCTTAGTTTATTGTCTCCACACAATCACCAAGTGTCTGCTAGAGCTTGTGTTTGATTGGCAAACAGTGAGATGGGGAATCTTCCATTACTTCTGACCTGATATGTAGTTGTGCAATATCTAAATTCATGTCAAGTCGGTTTAAGAGTATTATTAAAACAAGTGTAATTCCCCTTAGACTGTCACACCTACTGGCTTGGTTTTCATTATAGTCACAGGAAACTTATCGATTTCTGTTTTGCAACCTTCATTATCTGCTTTACCTTGCATAATCCATAAAATACATGTCATATTGAAAACTGGGGGACTGGAACAGTCGCTAGGCTTGGTCTTCCACTGGCGCACACTACACAGTCAGAGGCATTAGTAGAATTGGCTGTAAACTTCATCCATTCATTCTTGTCAGAATAACCAGTCTCTATACTCAGTCTATCTTCTGTCCGTATTACTGCCCCAATTACCTCGTTATCCTGCCGTACTCCCACCTCAGGGGGTAAGTTGCCCATGGCAGGGGCACTTTGGGGAGGGTTTACCTGAAGTTTGACTTCAGCCCAAGGATCCGTCCCTGACATAGTTATTCCTAGCCTATATGCTCTGCTGTCTTTAACCTCTGGGTTCTGTACTGTGAGGATAATATTCCCTTGGCTTCCCTTCACTAAGGGGATCCTCTGATAGGTGCTTATGTCATCTGGGGGAATCCTAGCCGAACTAGTCTCCCACTTGTGGGGGCCTGTTGTCCACCATACATTCTCCCAATAACCACATTCCCACACATATATATATATTATAGGCCCCAAGGTCATAAGTAACTTTTGTTAGGTCAAATACCTGGCTCTTTGTTAAGGTAAACACTATGGTCTGGTTTGAAGCTTTCGTATTCAACACTGGTGTTTCTAGTACACCCCACCCCTTAACCTCTCCTGTATTCAGCCTTCTCATCCTCCTCTTAGCGAGATCTGACATTTTCTTTCTCTCAACTTCAAAGTCTCCCAGAGCCAATAGGTGTCAAGACCCACGGCGAATAAGGTACAAGCAATAATCAGGAACCTTCCTTGAAGGGTTTTGTGGTATCCCAGGGACAGCAGAGAAATCATGGTCACCTCCTATCTACCTATTCCTATGTGTTGAGTTCACAGTGTTACTTTCACCTCTTGTAAGAGGGAGGTGGTCTCTCCTTCCAGGATGTGAGTCCCTTTATTTAAAAGAAAAGATGTTCCTTCATTCACAACACTCACTCACATAGATTTGTTTTCTAGTCTAATGATTTTAAAATATCACACTTCATTACATTTATTACTTAAACCAATTTATAACATATGTATACATCTATCTCCTGTGATCATACAATATTGTCCCATCATATACTGTTAAGTAAAGGTGTTCTAGCCTGGTCAACTGTCTTGTTCAAAATGACTTTCACCGAAGCGTACAAATGTTTTTTGTTCAGTGGGTGGAGCTTTTTCCCTTTCCACGCCCAATAGGCTGGACTGGAGAACTAAACATTTAAACAATCATAAAAATCATGGCTACCGTTTAGGAATTTACAGGGCGTTGGTAGTAATCGGCCATCTTTCCTTTGTTCCAAATAATGCTAGAATCACATAGCAAAACTGATTCCTTCAACTAAAATTTTACTTCTACATAAAAATTAAAAATGTCCCTATGTTTCACAGAAACCATCATCATACAAAATACATTGTAGTTTATTTTCTATGAAATCAAGGAACGGGGGGGAGTTTGAAAGCGAGCACATACTGTCATGCTCCAATGAACACATTCCTTAGGAGGGGGTCACAACTTCAAAGAGCACGCATGATGTGGAACTAGAAGGTCCAGCATCTCCATACACAATTACCTCTCTGAATCACTTACATTTTCCCATCTGTATACGACACATACTATCACTTTCTATTAGCTCTTCTTAACACTCCTCTGTTCCACTCTTACAATTAAACTTTCCCCAAAAAAAAACTTTCTGACAAAGAGAAAAAAGACTTCTATTTTTCTCACATCAGCTTACTTACAATGTACTCTTTCATAACTTCAAAAAAACTTTCTTTTCCAATTTTTAACTTACATAAACCTTCAAATATATAAACCAGTTACACTTATCATTACCCATTTATCATCTCCCTTTCACTACATAACGGACTGCATTTAACCTCTTCATAGATAACACAAAAAAAAAACAGCATGCTTCCAGATTGTCCACCCATGGGTTAACTAGACAGTAATTAATTTCACATACACAGACTAAGACATCTTGCATATCCCGCCTATTCCGGGAAAAACATTATAGAACAACTTTAGCTCATTAAATTTTCTTGAGTAGTTTCTCTAGTAGTTGACCAGGCTCTCAACTC
The DNA here is from genome assembly GCA_018402905.1 of Glandirana rugosa. Lineage (NCBI taxonomy): Eukaryota > Metazoa > Chordata > Amphibia > Anura > Ranidae > Glandirana > Glandirana rugosa. The sequence continues at coordinate 1,587,287 of BLSH010418757.1, read as the reverse complement.
TAATTATATGTGTCCTTCCATCGAGACCAATATGTTGAATCAGCAGCCCAGTAGTCTGGGTGATATTATTCATTCATCTTCTGGGGTTCCTAATGACCACCCAGATTCCTAATCCTCTGTTTCTCTGCTTCCTCAAGTCCCTCTGGCTGTATGGGTTGGAGCGGGCACCTTATAGGTTGGTGTCCCTCCTTTCTTGCTACCTCTTCAATTCCCGTTATACTACTACCTTGTTTGGCCAATGTCCTCTAACAATGGCTTGAGACCAAGGATCTCAGCTCTATAACCTCCTGGCACTGTTTTTATTAGTCCCCAACCGTTGTCATTAATGCCTAACAAAATTCCAGTCTTTCAGTCGGGACATGACATGTCAGCTGTAATGCAGACAGTTAACTCTATTGTTCTAGAGAACGCTAACAGTGCTCGACTGCCACTCTAAGTTTCCTTAGGGTGCGTCTTCAATAAACGTGAGCTGGTCACCAGGTACTTCAGTCAAACTGACAGTACGGAGCGAGTTTGAATGGCACGTGACCACTTGCCACTCTCAACAAAGGATAGGACAATCTACCGTATGTCACAGTTCAGTGTACAGGTATATAATCCCTATTCACATTGAAATGAGTGGCAATTTGTCCATACACTTACCACCTGGACTTTATACCACACAAACAAATTATCTTCTACTTCTACGCGACAGTAGAGAAAAGCAAAGTAGCAGAATCACCCAAGACAGACTGACAATTGTCAAAGTACAATATGTCTCACACAGTAGTTTTATGAGTCTCCCGGAGACTCTCTTTTCCATGAAAAAGGTGGCTGCCGGAGCACGCCATAGTTTCATATAAAGGCGGCTCCCGGAGCACGCCGCAGTTCTATAAAATGGCGACTCCCGGGGTACAGTAGTAGTTCAGAGATCAGAACTAAGTCAGAGCCCGAGGACTCCCGGATAGATAAACAGAATTGTGTATATCTTACCGGGGTCCAGAGGGGATGACTCTCCGATCTCGGTGGGACCTCCACTTGTTAGGAACTGCTATGATAACCCCCGGCTATCATTTCCCCGTCTGTCTGTCTTGAGTTTGGACGTCCGGGAGAGAAAGAGTTCACCCAAGTAGGAATGGACACAGACACAAGGATGGTGAAATCAATCTCTGTTTACTGATAGCAAAAAGGAGCGTTTATATACATTTCATACAAAGGGGAAGCACAATACATCTCTATGCAGACAAAAGAAATATTGCCTTGTTGGCAGTTACTTATCTGTACATTGCGTTATTTCTTCAAGGAAAAGATAACGGTTAGAATGTGATCTCTCAGAAGTGACATCTGCAAGGTTGCAGACAGTTACACTGAGTGCAGAATGTGCCGTGTGCAGAAGCAAGAGCCTTGTGTGCATAAGCAATTACACAATGTTAAAGCAACATTTACCATGCAAAATGTAGAGACTAAAGATAATAAGTTCCCTTCCCCTTACAGTGTGCTAGACATGTAGGTAAATAACCGAAAAACCTTTGCTAAGTGGAAGAATGAGTTTGATATTACAGTTGGCAGTGCCTCCACCCAGGACAGGGCCTCTGTAAAAACAGAGGGAATTCCCTTTCTGGGAAATTACCCAGGAATCTAAATAAGGTAATTGGGAACAGAGGAACTAGGAACTACTGCAACCAGCATATAACATTTACCATAAGTATATAGATAAGTATATAGATGCACGCCAGTATGGAAATAATACAAGCTTTATATATAAAAAGAAAAAAAGGTATTATTAGTAAAGGGTCCAACAAGAGTATTGGTGCGTTTTGTATGCTCAGGTATATGTGCACAGTGAGGGAAAAAAGTATTTGATGCCCTGCTGATTTTGTATGTTTGACCCATGACGAAGAAATGATCAGTCTATCATTTTAATGGTAAGTTTATTTTAACAGTGAGAGACAGAATAACAACAACAATATCCAGAAAAAACCATTTCAAAAATGTTCTAAATTGATTTGCATTTTAATGAGTGAAATAAGTATTTCATCCCCTATCAATCAGCAAGATTTCTGGCTCCCATGTGTCTTCTATACAGGTAACTTAAAAGGAGCGCTCCTAATCTCAGCTTTTTACCTGTATAAAAGACACCTGTCCACAGAAGCAATCAATCAGATTCTGTCAGGGCTGGGCTCTCAGCAGCTCTCTTCTCTGTGCTCAGGATGCTCAGCTTTTGTATAATTGTAAGCACTCATGGCTTCCCTTCTGGCTATTTAAACTACCTTGTTCATTCCTTTCGTGCCTTTGCCTTGGTCCAACATATCTGGAGATTCTCTGCTGTGTTCCCGTGAAAGACTTTGCCCGCCTGATGTCCCTTCTGGTTCCTGATCCTGTTCTTCTGCCTCTGACTACGCTGATCTCTGGTTTTCCGATTACTGGCCTGTCTGACTACCCGCGTTGGCTTCCGATCCCTGGCTATGTTTTGACTATGTTCACTGAACTGTACCATTTTCAGAAAGTGGTTAAGGTCTTGAGCACCTCTTCACTCTCATCCATGCCAGAGGAGTACAGAGAATTCAGTGATGTCTTTTGGCAAAAGTCAATCCAATAGTTTGCCTCCACACCGGTCGTATGATTGTGCAATTGACCTTCAACCTGGTGCCATGCCCCCTCGTGGCCAAGTGTGCCCTTTGTCTCGGAGGATAAAGCCATGGAGGACTATGTTGCTGATTTACTTTCTCGAGGGTTTATCCGCAAATCCTCGTCTCGTGCCGGTGCTGGCTTCTTCTTTGTGAAAAAGAAGAGTGGTAAACTGAGACCTTGTATTGATTATAGGGATCTCAATCGCATCACGATTAAGAATGCTTATCCGATTCCATTGATTACAGAATTATTTGACCGCCTCAAGGGAGCAACGGTTTTCACTAAGCTCTATAACTGCTTTTAATACCAGGACCGGACATTACGAATACCTTGTAATGCCGTATGGTCTCGGCAACGCTCCTGCAGTTTTTCAGGAAATCATCAACGAAGTCCTCAGACATGTTGCAGCAATGTGTGGTGGTTTATCGTGACAATATTTTTATATGAGCCACCACACAGACATCTCCTGTGTACTACAGAGGTTGAGAGATAATAACCTGTATTGTAAGTTGGAAAAGTGCAAGTTCCATCGTGAACAGGTTAAATTTCTGGGTTATGTCATATCTACTGCTGGTTTTTCGATGGACCCAGAGAAACTGTCTGCAATTCTACAGTGGCCTTGACCTGTAGGTTTACGTCCGCTACAACGTTTTTTTGGCTTTGCCAATCATTATCGGAAATGTACTAATGATTTCTCTTCTCTGGTCAAACCCCTGACTGATATGACCAGGAGGGATGGTAACCCACAGAATTGGTCTTCGGATTCCCTTAACGCCTTTGAGTCTCTCAAGGTTGCCTTTGTTTCAGCTCCTGTGTTGGCACATCCTGATCCTATGTTACCCTTCATTCTTGAGGTTGATGCGTCTGGACTGGATTAGGTGCCCTTCTGTCTCAATGTCCTACCATCCTTGTGGCTACTTTTCTAAGAAATTTTCTCCTGCAAAATGCAATTACAAGATTGGGGACAGAGAATCGTTCGCTATCACTTTAGCTCTTAAGGAATGGAGACATCTCCTTGAGGGTACCACTGTGCCCATCCTCATTTTGTCTGACCATAAGAATCTAACATTCTTGTCTGAGGAAAAATGCTTATCTCCTAGAAGGGCGCAATGAGCTCTTTTTCTGTCAAGCTTCAATTAGTCTCATTCTTACCTGATACTAAGAATGTAAGGGCTGATACATTGTCACAACAGTTTTCCTCCTCCTCCAATATGGAGTCAGTTCCTACTCCTGTGATACCTCCCAATCACATTCTAACCACTATTTGCACTAGTCTCACTTCACCTTTCGATGGCAGAATTCCTTCTGCTCAGATCCATTCTCCTCCTGAGAAACCTTGTGACCGCTGCTTTGTCCAAGAGAATCTCCACACTGCTTTGCTCCAGACTTAACATTTTCCCAATTCAGCTGGTCACTCAGGGAAGAATCAACTCATCTGGTCTATTTCTCAACAATTCTGGTGGCCTAGTCTCTGCGCTGATGTTACCACCTCCATAGCTGCTTGTTCTGTGTGTGCCCAGAGTAAAACACCATGACACCTTCCAGTGGGCCTCCTACAACCCATGGAGAAAGGCCTTGGACCCACTGGTCCATGGATTTTCTTGTGGTGTAACCCAACTCCCAGGGCAACACCGTTCTTCTCACGGTGGTTGACCAGTTCTCAAAGATGTCACATTGTATTCCACTTAAGAATTTGCCTACATCCAAAGAACTGGCATCCATTTTCGCTCAGAAGATCTTCCGGTTACATGGGCTACCCAAGGTTATCATCTTGGACAGAAGTAGCCAATTTGTGTCCAGGTTTTGGCAAGCTTTTTTGTGCACAGTTGGGAATTCAGCTTTCCTTCTCCTCGGGGTATCACCCGCAGTCCAATGGGGCAGCAGAATGAGCCAACCAAGCCTTGGAGCAGTTTCTACGTTGCTATATTTCTGACCACCATAACAACTGGTCAGACCTCTTACCTTGGGCGGAGTTTGCTCACAATAGTGCCCTCAATGCGCTTCCCAATTGTCTCAGTTTATGGCAAATTATGGGTTCCAGCCATCCATGTTGTCTGACACATTTGTTCCTCAGAGAATTCCTGCATTAGAGGAACATCTCCGTGATCTCTGCTCCACTTGGGTGCAGGTCCAAGAGTCCTTGCGACGTGCCAGTGAAAGGTACAGACTCCATGCTGACCACTGCCTACCTGCGCCTTTCTATCAAGTTGGAGAGAGGGTCTGGCTGTCATCTCGTAACCTCAGACTACGTGTTCCCTCACTGAAACTGGCACTGTGGTATATTGGGGCTTTCTGTATTCTCAGTAGGATCAACCCAGTGGCATATGTTTTCGATCTTCCTTCCAACATGCATATTTCTAATGTATTCCATGTTTCATTATAAAAACCTTTGGTGTGCAATCTCTTCACCACCTCTGTACCACGTCCTCGCCCAGCTCAGGTTCAGAATCATGAGGAGTATGAGGTACAATCTATCATTGACTCCCAGAGGCTCAGTGGGAACATACAGTACCTTGTTAATTGGAAAGGGTATGGTCAGGAAGAATGGTCTCCTCCTCAGACGTACATGCTCCTGTCCTTCTCTGTGCTTTCCATAGATGTTTACCCCTCAAACCTGGGGTCATTGAGGGGGTACTGTCAGGGTTGGGCTCTCAGCAGCTCTCTTCTCTGTGCTCAGGCTGCTCAGCTGTTGGATGATTGTCAGCACTCATGGTTTCCACAGTGGCTCACCTGGTGATCATTTCCTGCTTGTCAGTCCCACCTACAGCCAGCCCCTTCTGGCTATATAAACTGCTTTGTTCATTCCTTTTGTGCCTTTGTCTTGGTCAAACATATCTGGAGATTCTCTGCTGTGTTCCTGTGAAAGACTTTGCCTGGCTGACATCCCTTCTGGTTCCTGATAATGTTCTTCTGCCTCCGACTACGCTGATCTCTGGTTTCCCGATTACTGGCCTGTCTGACTACCTGCATTGGCTTCCGATCTTTGGCTATGTTTAGACTATGTTTACTGAACTGTACCATTTTTACTATTACATTAAAAAGTGTGATTTTTTTTTTTTTTACCACATTTTCTGTCTCAGTCTGATTCATGGTGAGAGGGTGACAACAGTTGGTGCGATTATTCACAAATGGAATAAACACAAAATAACTGCCAATCTCCCTCAGTCTGGGGCTCCATACAAGATCTCACCTCGTGGAGTTTCAATGAGCATGAGAATGGTGAGGAACCAGCCCAGAACTACACTGGAGAATCTTCTCAATGATTTCAAGGCAGCTGGGACCTTAGTCACCAAGAAAACAATTGGTAACACACTACGCCCTGAAGGACTGAAATCCTGCAGCGCCCGCAAGGTCCCCCTGCTCAAGAAAGCACATGTACAGGCCTGTCTGCTAATGAACATCTGAATGATTCAGAGGTGGAGGAATGCTGCCTATGACCCCAAGAACACCATCCCCACCGTCAAACATGGAGGTGGAAACATTTATGGTTTTGGGGGTGTTTTAATGCTAAGGGGACAGAACAACTTCACCGCATCAAAGGGACGATGGATGGGGCCATGTACCATCAAATCTTGGATGAGAACCTCATTCCCTCAGCCAGGGCATTGAAAATGGGTCATGGATGGGTATTACAGAATGACAATGACACAAAACACATGTCCAAGGCAACAAAGGAGTAGCTCAAGAAGAACATTAAGGTCCTGGAGTAGCCTAGCCAGTCTCCAGACTTTAATCCCATAGAAAATATGTGGAGGGTGCCTTAAGGTTTGAGTTACCAAAGGTCAGCCTCAAAACCTTAATGACTTGGAGAGGATCTGCAAAGAGGAGAGGGACAAAATCCGTCCTGAGATGTATGCAAACCTGGCGGCCAACTACAAGAAACGTCTGACCTCTGTGATTGCCAACAAGGGTTTTGCCACCAAGTACTAAGTCATGTTTTGCAAAGGGTTCAAATACTTATTTCACTCATTAAAATGCAAATCAATGTATAACTTTTTTGAAATATGTTTTCTGGATTTTTTTGTTATACTGTCTCTCACAGTTAAAATAAACCTATCATTAAAATTCTAAACTGATCATTTCTTTGTCAGTGGGCAAACATACAAAATCAGCAGGGGATCAAATACCTTTTCCCATCACTGTCATAGGCGTGACAGCCTATTGCATTAGGGCGTGCACCCCAAATCTCAACCACACATGCGTGTGTGTGTGTGTGTGTGTGTGTGCGCGCGTGTGTGTATATGTATATTTGTACTCGGAGTCTTGAGATACGTAAGATAGTAATTACCTGAATGAACGAGTGATTTGAAGTGTGCCGTAATCACGTGGTCGGTAAGCCTAAAAGTGGGCATACCCAATCATAGTAGGATAATTACTTAACAGATTTATTGTATAACATGCTGCATCAATCCACCAAATGCATGAACGCCCGAGTCATCTCAAGTTTGGGATCTGGGATGTAACTATTGAAACATGATGAACTCCATCTTCCTAACCTTTTAATGAGGTGACCCGGTACCCCCCGCCTAGAAGCCGCAGAGGCAGCGCCAATCCTGAACGAATGCCCCTGAATAGGCTTTAGGATTTAAACCTAAGTTGGATAACAGCGTCCGACAATGGTTGACAAACACTGGAGTAGACAAGGAGCAATGGGGAACGGCAATAGCGGACTATACCCGGGTTTCCCTGTAGTACTGTCATGAGTTTATCTAAGGTGTTGACCGGACACCAAGCATTTCCTGTCTTGAAGAATCTGATGTCCGTTCCTGCACCAGTCTGCTGGGTTTAGCAGGTTGTCAAATGTAACTGGAAGTAATCTGAATGCCTCACTAACTGATTTATCTTGAGAAAAGGGGAGTTGGCACTAGATCTAGTAAATTCACCCGGCCTGAGGAAGCCGTAAAAGCCAATAGCTGCTTTAAGCACCATGCTCTGAAACTGTCCGAAAACAGAACCCGTAAGTATGTCTGACATGCTTCAGAATATCTGGCCCGTAATGGTAGTATGCTAGGCCCAGCTGGCAGGCTCTGCTTCTGAATTCCCTTTAGAATGGCTTTGATCGGGTGGGCCGTGAAAATGGAAGGTCTGTTAGGGTCCTGTGAGGACAAAAAATGCTGAACACCGGCCAAATATGTTTCAATAGTGCTATGGGACAGTCTGAGCTGAGAATTACAAAACGCAACAAAAGCGAGTATGAAGCGGATATCCCGACTATCTCTACCGGGATGCTTTCGTTGGAATGCCTGGAAAGTTTTCCAAGCCGTATCATAGGCTTTGCGCGTGTTAACGGAGAGAGACTGGCTTATCAATTGGGCCGCTTCCATCAAATGAGTATCTAGTTCACCCGGAGAGTAGTGAATTGCGGGGATGGAGTTGCGCAGATATCTGCTTCGGGGACCTGCCGAAAGAATGACGGATAATTAAAACTGGATAGAGCATCGGCTGCTGCATTATTTGTGCCATTAACAAACCTACACTGAATATGGAAGTGATACTGGAGTGACAACCCCGTCAGTCTACGTGTAAGGACATGATGAGCAAGGACCTGGATCTGCCCTTATTCACTATTTCTGAAACTGCCCGGTTGTCCGTGAAAAATATAACCGTCTGCCCGACCCAGTGATGACCCCAAACCTGTGCCGCTGCCACGATAGGATACACTTCAAACAAAGCTGAAGTTTCCGCAAACCTGGGAATGACCAGAATCTCGTCAAGCCAAGGCCCCGCTATCCAATGAGGGCCAAAAATTGCTGCATAGCCCTTGGAAGCTGCCGTATCCGACCATACCTGAGGTGCAAATCTGTGACTTGCCTAGGAACTGAATCGGCCGACCCAACTTGTCACATGCGCCCGACTGGGATGGAGCCGGAATGAACTTGAAGATCTGGGTACGCCAGGTAATGTTGGTGGTTCCGTATTGGGGCATCAATATGAAGTGTGTGTCGAAGATTGACATGTCACACACACTGGCGTCTTTAATCCTGCAAAATGTCTACAAAAAAGTTCAGTATCTATGTTGCGCACGCTGTCATTGATTGATGCTGGGAAAATATGGCAGCAGATTTGGCAGAAAATGATCTGTGGTAATCGTAAAATGCTGTGCCTCCATATTCCTGACCTAATTCTACCACTAAGTAGAGATATGGATCCAGTTCCTCCCTCCTCGAGGGGTTAACTGGACAAATGATGTCCCTGTAGATGCTAAAAGCCAAAATTAATTCTGGAATAGTAAGATTGCGATTTAGCCTGTGGTCTCTAGTCTTGACCACCACTGACACGTCGCCACAAGCCTATGACTTGTTGTCTGAGACGTCATGGGCCGCTACAAGTAATGTAGCTAAATTGACATCCTTGCCATCTAAAATGTCCTTCCTAATGTTGGCTGGAACAAAATGAGCCAGTGTAACTGATGGAATGCCATTACCTAAAGTTGATGACCCCGGCACTGGACCCACGGGGGTCCCTGCCTCTGCTGATGTCCCTAGAATAGCTGGCACTTCAGGGGCCGGACTTGGCCGGCTTTCCATAACCTCTACTCAAGCCCTTAATTCCTGACAGGATGTTGCCAGAAGATCCAACGTTGAGTGTATCTGTGACAAAGATGCTGCTACAGTCCATCACTTGTTCTGCATTGGGACTAGGTACTAAAGGGAAAAGTAGTCTAAACAACTCTGCTTTGTGAACTGAAGCTGGATAAGCAATTCCCCTACGATTCAGCTCTGTCATGAGTCTGGGAATTGTACATGTTCTCAACGAAGGCATGCTGCCATGTACGGGACCCCTAGCAGGTGAAGGAGGAACAGAAGCGGAATCCTCGATATCCGCCGCTTGAGACCTGACCTGTGCTGAAGTAAGTTATTTAAGCGAAAACGCAATGATCCTTGCAGAACTGAAGCCGCTACGGAAATGGAAACATAACATATAGAACAAACGCTTGGAACCATGCCAAGATCTTTTTTTTTTTTTTTTTGGAGGATATGAATGTATATGCCCGCTATTGCACTGACCTATGCGTTTGACTGTAATTTGAAATGACCTGTGAACTTGATTAAGCTAGCAATATAGCCTGTATGCGTGTTGCATCAATTGCAAGATGAACCGAATGCTGAGATGGCCAGCTGACCTGTAAGCGTGTATGCAAAAATTGCAAGAAGACCTGTATGTGTACCAGCAACGATTGCCAGATGATCTGTATGTGCAGGATGACCTGTGTGCGTATTTTTATGATTGCCGTGTAACCCGTGTGCGTGTTTTAGCAACGATTGCAAATGACCTATATGTGTATTTGTAACAATTGCACGATACTAGTATGCGTGTTGCAACGATCTTAATGTGACCTGTATGCAGATAGCAAAGATTGCAAAGATAACTTATCCGCGTATTTGCAACGATTGCGAGATAATCTGTATGCGTGTCTGAAAAGATTGCCGGATGACATGTATGCGTGTTAGCAATGCTTGCTAGATGACCTGTTAAGCGTGTTTGCAATGATTTGAAAAAGATGACCTATATGCGTGTTTACGATTGCAAGATGACCTGTAAGCGTGTTTTCAACTATTGCAAAGATGACCTGTGTGAGTTTACAACGATTGCAAAGATTACCAGTGAGCTTGTTTGCAACGATTGCAAGATGACCTGTATGCGTGTTTGCAATGATTGCAAAGATGACCTGTATGCGTGTTTGCAATGATTGCAAGATGACCTGTAGGCGTGTTTGCAACTATTGCAAAGATGACCTGTAAGCGTGTTTGCAACAATTGCAAATATGACCTGTAAGCGTGATTGCAAGATGACCTGTAAGCGTGTTTGCAACTATTGCAAAGATGACCTGCAAGCGTGTTTGCAACTATTGCAAAGATGACCTGTAAGCATGTTTGCAACGATTGCAAGATGACCTGTAAGCATGTTTGCAACTATTGCAAAGATGACCTGTAAGCATGTTTGCAACGATTGCAAGATGACCTGTAAGCGTGTTTGCAACTATTGCAAAGATGACCTGTAAGCGTGTTTGCAACTATTGCAAAGATGACCTGTAAGCATGTTTGCAACGATTGCAAGATGACCTGTATGCGTGTTTGCAACTATTGCAAAGATGTGCTGTAAGCGCGATTGCAAGATGACCTGTATGCGTGTTTGCAACGATTGCAAGATGACCTGTACGCGTGTTTGCAACGATTGCAAAGATGACCTGTATTCGTGTTTGCAAGGATTGCAAGATGACCTGTAAGCGTGTTTGCAACTATTGCAAAGATGACGTGTGAGCGTGTTTGCAGCGATTGCAAAGATGACCTGTAAGCGTGTTTGCAACGATTGCAAGATGACCTGTATGCGCGTTTGCAACGATTGCAAAGATGACCTGTAAGCGTGTTTGTAATGATTGCAAGATGACCTGTAAGTGTGATTGCAAGATGACCTGTATGCGTGTTTGCAACGATTGCAAGATGACCTGTATGCGTGATTGCAAGATGACCTGTATGCGTGATTGCAAGATGACCTGTATGCGTGATTGCAAGATGACCTGTATGCGTGATTGCAACGATTGCAAGATGACCTGTAAGCGTGTTTGAGACTAATGCAAAGATGACCTGTATGCGTGTTTGCAACTATTGCAAGATGACCTGTATGCGTGTTTGCAACTATTGCAAAGATGACCTGTAAGCGTGATTGCAAGATGACCTGTATGTGTGTTTGCAACGGTTGCAAAGATGACCTATAGGCGTGTTTGCAACGATTCCAAGATGACCTGTAAGCGTGTTTGCAACTATTGCAAAGATGACCTGTAAGCGTATTTGCAACTATTGCAAAGATGACCTGTATGCGTGTTTGCAACGATTGCAAGATGACCTGTATGCGTGATTGCAAGATGACCTGTATGCGTGATTGCAACGATTGCAAGATGACCTGTAAGCGTGTTTGAGACTAATGCAAAGATGACCTGTATGCGTGTTTGCAACTATTGCAAGATGACCTGTATGCGTGTTTGCAACTATTGCAAAGATGACCTGTAAGCGTGATTGCAAGATGACCTGTATGTGTGTTTGCAACGGTTGCAAAGATGACCTATAGGCGTGTTTGCAACGATTCCAAGATGACCTGTAAGCGTGTTTGCAACTATTGCAAAGATGACCTGTAAGCGTATTTGCAACTATTGCAAAGATGACCTGTATGCGTGTTTGCAACGATTGCAAGATGACCTGTATGCGTGTTTGCAAGGATTGCAAGATGACCTGTAAGCGTGTTTGCAACTATTGCAAAGATGACGTGCGAGCGTGTTTGCAGCGATTGCAAAAATGACCTGTAAGCGTATTTGCAACGATTGCAAGATGACCTGTAAGCGTGTTTGCAACTATTGCAAAGATGACGTGTGAGCGTGTTTGCAGCGATTGCAAGATGACCTGTAAGCGTGTTTGCAACTATTGCAAAGATGACCTGTATGCGTGTTTGCAATGATTGCAAGATGACCTGTAAGCGTGTTTGCAATGATTGCAAGATGACCTGTAAGCGTGTTTGCCACTATTGCAAAGATGACCTGTAAGCGTGTTTGCAACTATTGCAAAAATGAGCTGTAAGCGCGATTGCAAGATGACCTGTATGCGTGTTTGCAACGATTGCAAGATGACCTGTATGCGTGTTTGCAACGATTGCAAAGATGACCTATAGGCGTGTTTGCAATGATTCCAAGATGACCTGTAATCGTGTTTGCAACTATTGCAAAGATGACCTGTAAGCATATTTGCAACTATTGCAAAGATGACCTGTATGCGTGTTTGCAACGATTGCAAGATGACCTGTATGCGTGTTTGCAAGGATTGCAAGATGACCTGTAAGCGTGTTTGCAACGATTGCAAGATGACCTGTAAACATGTTTGCAACTATTGCAAAGATGACGTGTGAGCGTGTTTGCAGCGATTGCAAGATGACCTGTAAGCGTGTTTGCAACTATTGCAAAGATGACCTGTAAGCGTGTTTGCAATGATTGCAAGATGACCTGTAAGCGTGTTTGCCACTATTGCAAAGATGACCTGTGTACGTGTTTGCAACGATTGCAAAGATGACCTGTAAGCGTGTTTGCAACTATTGCAAAGATGAGCTGTAAGCGCGATTGCAAGATGACCTGTATGCGTGTTTGCAACGATTGCAAGATGACCTGTACGCGTGTTTGCAACGATTTCAAAGATGACCTGTATGCGTGTTTGCAACGATTGCAAGATGACCTGTAAGCTTGTTTGCAACGATTGCAAAGATGACCTGTATGGGTGTTTGCAACGATTGCAAAGATGACCTGTAAGCGTGTTTGCAACGATTGCAAGATGACCTGTAAGAGTGTTTGCAACTAGTGCAAAGATGACCTGTATGCCTGTTTTTGCAATGATTGCAAAGATGACCTGTGTACGTGTTTGCAACGATTGCAAAGATGACCAGTATGCGTGTTTGCAACGATTGCAAAGATGACCTGTATGCGTGTTTGCAACGATTGCAAGATGAACCTGTGAGCGTGTTTGTAAGGGCTGCAGTTTAACCTACATGCATGTATGCAATGAAACCAGATGACCTGGCCACTATCACTGTAAATCACCATATTTAACACGAATTAATAACGAATGAAGCAATAATCATGAATGTTTGATAACCAGAAAAAGGTACCTATAATATTTGTAAGCGAACAATAATGTCCGTGACGTTGCTGGCGAAAGCAACGCTTCCTTTGACACTATGATACATAACAGCGGCGGCTGGTGTGGGAGGGGCGCTGGGGCGCCGCCTCCCCGCCGGCAAAAGACGAAAGAAAAAAAAAAGTCAACCCCGCCCACCTACAGGTGGCGCCGGTACATTGACTTTCTTTTTTTTTTTTCTTTTCGGCTCCTTGGCTGTCACATGACAGCCAAGTAAGTGAGCCTATTGGTCGGCCATTCAAGCCTATGCATGTGCGCTTGTTCCTGCGGCCATGCATAGGCTGATTGGCTGCCCTGAGCCTCCGCTCAGGGTGATTGGATGAGGGGCCGGGG
>BLSH010418757.1:1557261-1567552 GCA_018402905.1 Glandirana rugosa | reverse complement strand
ACCCACCAGCTCCTCCTCCTTCGCGTCATCCTCCTCCTCCGTTTCTCTTTACGGGACGTTAGGAGCCACCACCTTCCTGTACGCGGTTTACCGATCGGCCGAGTCCGGGTGGGCGGTGATGTAAACGGGTCACACGTCATTCGCTCTATATCGCAGGGACGGGCACGAATGACCAGGTACATAGTCACCAATACACCTGGAACGGTGTCTACCACAACGCGTCACGTGTGAACTAGAACAGGGGCTGAACAAACACGTCTCTTCCCTACCGAGCGGACCTTTTCATCACCGCCGACCCTTGGTGCATGACACCCTGTCGGTGGCGGTATTCCAAAAACTTTGACAGGCCCATTTGGCGCATGTCCTTCCACCACCGAGGATTGCAGGGCATTTCTCTTTGCCTCCTCCTCCTACTGCGCTTCCTCCTCCTCGACCACCCACTCATCCGCTCAGCATAACGCCTTCACCACCAACATCAGCACATCCAGGGGGAAATGACAGCAGGCTGTTTTAAAACTGATATGTTTGGGGGATAAACCCCACACTGCGCAGGAGCTGTGGGCGGGCATTAAACAACAAACCAATGAGTGGTTGTTGCCACTGAGCCTCAAGCCCGGCCTGGTGGTGTGCGACAATGGCCGAAATCTCGTAGCGGCTCTGGGCCGAGCCCGTTTGAGGCACATCCCTTGCCTGGCGCATGTGCTGAATTTGGTGGTACAGAATCTTCTAAAAAACTACCCGGATATGTCAGAGCTGCTGCATAAAGTGTGGGCCGTCTGTGCACACTTTCGGCATTCTCACCCTGCTGCTGCTCGCCTGTCTGCGCTGCAGCGGAACTTCGGCCTTCCCGCTCACTGCCTCATATGCGACATGCCCACAAGGTGGAACTCCACCTTGCACATGCTGGAGAGACTGTGCGAGCAGCAGCAGGCAATAGTGGAGTTTGAGCTGCAGCACGCACGGGTCAGTCGCTCTGCGGAACAGCAACACTTCACCACCAACGAGTGGGCCTCCATGGGAGACCTGTGTAGCGTATTGCGGTGTTTTGAGTACTCCGCCAACATGGCCAGTGCCGATGACGCTGTTCTCAGCGTTACTATCCCACTTCTATGTCTCCTTGAAAAAACACTTCGGGCCATGATGGAAGAGGATGTGGCACAGGAGGATGAGGAGGAGGAGGAGGAGGAAGAGAGGTCATTTCCACGGTTATCAGGCCAGTCATTCGCAAGTGGCTCGGAGGGTAGGTTCCTGCACCAGTATAGGCCAGGTCAAAAATATTCAAGCCAGGGCACAGTTCTGGAGGATGAGGAGGAGGAGGAGGAGGAATCGCAGCAGGGTGGCACCCAACGCAGCTCGTGGGCATCACTGGAGCGTGGCTGGGGGGATACAGAGGACACAGATGATATACCTCCCACAGAGGACAGCTTGTCTTTGCCTGTGGGCAGCCTGGTACACATTGCCGACTACATGCTGCAGTGCCTGCGCAACGACAGCCGGGTTGCCCACATTGTAACTTCTTCTGATTACTGAGTGGCCACCCTGCTGGATCCCCGTTACAAGGACAATGTGCCGTCCTTAATTCCTTCACTGGAGCGTGAGAGGAAGATGCGCGACTACAAGCGCACACTGGTAGAGGCGCTTCTGAGGGCATTCCCAAATGACACCGGGGGCTCAGCGGAAGCACAAGGCGAAGGCGGAGGAGGAGGAGGAAACAAACAGCACCACCAGCCGATAGACAACGTCTTAGCAGGAGGCAGCATTTCAGCAACATGGTGCAAGAGTATGTGTGCACACGCCTACACAGACTGACTGATGGGTCTGCCCCATTCAACTTCTGGGTCTCCAAATTGGCCACATGGCCTGAGCTTGCCGTTTATGCCTTGGAGGTGCTGGCCTGCCCTGCAGCCAGTGTATTGTCGGAACGTGTGTTTAGCACGGCAGGGGGCGTTATCACAGACAAGCGGAGCCTTTTGTCCACAGCCAACGTGGACAAGCTAACCTTTATTAAAATGAATCAGGCAAGGATCCCACAAGACTTGTCTGTACCTTGTGCAGAATAAACATTTAGACCGGACTCACACAGCCATTCATATACTTTTTTTTTTTGAATAGGCCTCAATATTTTGGGGGCTACCCCAATTATAAACAAAAAAAAAAAATACCATGCTGGCTACCTCCTTCTCCTCCTCGACCACCGCCACTTCCACCTACACTGCCATGGCAACACTGTATCTTGGCCTAGGCCGACAAGGCCCAGGCCTAGGGTGGCACTTTGCAGGGGGGCAGCACAAAAAGAGTCCCCGCCGCCTTGCGCTACACTTAGTGTAGCGCCAGTCCTATGGGGCAGATTGGCCCGCGAGGCAAATCGGTCTAGTACCCCCATAAAGTGGCTTGGCAGGGCCGCCATCAGGAGGGGTAGCCCATACATATGTAGGGGACCCGGGTGTCCCAAGGGGCCAAGGCAGCGGACCCCAACTAATGAGTTGTTGTGCTGCCCCATAGCCAAACAAGAAGTGTGAGGAAATCGCTGCAAATAAGGGGAATCCATTGCCCCCCCCCAAACCCTCAAAACTAGTGTCCCCACTGGAAAATTTCAAGGCGAGTCAGGAAACAGGAAGGGGTGCCTCATATTTAAATTAGAGGGGTGCACGAGTTTAGTCAGGCCTAGGGCAGTACAAAACCTAAATACACTGCTGTGCCATGGTCACGGCCTAGTCAACCTTTAGGCTCCTACTCCACATCCACCCCCTTCCCATTTTTTTATTTGATTTTAATTTATTTTCCCTATCCCCATTTTTTTGTAGGGACTTGCCCTACTCTTACCCCCATTTTACTTCCTTTTGCAGCCCTCTAGCACTTGCCAGGACATTGTTACAGCCATTTTTGTGCCTAAAAATGCGGGTCCCCATTGACTTCAATGGGGTTCGGTGTCCAGGATAACGTTCGGGCAATGTTCGGTGCCGAACCCGGACTTTTTCCCAAAGTTCATACGGACCCTCCGAACCCTAACGTCCAGGTGTTCGCTCAACTCTACTGATGGGCACTGATAGATGGCACCGATTGGCCCTCATAGGCAGCACTGATGTGCACTGATAGGCAGCACTGACAGGTGGCACTGATTGGCACTTTGACAGCTTGTTTGGTCCCGCCCACCCCCAACATCACCGCTGACCCTTGACAGGTGATCTCTCTCCCTACAAGCTCTTGCATTACATGACAGTTTCACAGACTCCGGGGCTCTGGAAAGCCTCATGATCTACTCAATGTTTTTAAAGGTAGCATACCCGCTCTCTTCAGATGCAGCATGTCACAGCAGCCCAAGGGAGGGCTGGCATGCAGCTGAACTAACACGGTCAGGATGATTGGGGTGTGCCCAGACACACCCGGAACACCCCCGCGCACGCCTATGATCACTGTATATAGTTATTAGTAAAGATACCTCTGGATGGATTTTGCAGCAAAGTTCAGTGCAGGGGCCCCTGAGGATGGTCACGATGTGACATCCATCTTTGTGTCATAGACCTGAAAACAAGATCAGCTGTGATGGGGTGACCATTGTCCAACCAACCTGGGACACAGCTTCTCACTAGCAGAAACTGTTGTGTGGCAATGGAACTCAGTCAACCTATCTACTCTGCATCTTAGTCCCTAGTAGTTTCTATTCTGTCATGTAATTGAACCTCTGACGACCAGAAGTGGCCATAGGATGCCTAGCTTGGCTCTAGCCTATGCAGGTTATTGAATCCTGAGCTAAAACTAGCTATATAATCCCAGACCAGAAGGGATATGGTTAACTAAAATAACAGGAGCTGCATATAAACTCTACTGCAATAAACAGGTTCACCTACTAATATAATGAAAGGTGACCACAGCACACATACAGTAGCACATATTTAGCTATCTGACACTGCACATGTGAGATAATAACAATAGGACAGAGATAAGTCTGTCACAAGGATTCAGATACACAGTCAAGCTATGGTCAGGTGCAGTTAAACTATTAGAATATAGGAATACTTACCTAATAGTCTTTGCTTCTGATCTGGGTAAAAATACAGCATCAGTAGTGGCCCCTGTGTCTATGAGGTCATGTGACTCAGTTCTTTGCCCCCCATGGGTTTCTGAAGTGATGTACATAAACAAACATTAGCAGCAGAACCACTAAAGCCTTGTACACACAATGCAATAGTTGTATGACCGCACGTCCAACTTTTCTCAAAATTGTCTGTCCGTGATTTTGTCTAGCGTACTGACGTGAGTCAAGTTCTCGTCCGAGAAATGCGAATGTAGTGATGTGTTAGGAGCATATACAGAGGAAGTTCAGGTGCATGTGAATTACGGACGCAGATTTACACGACCAAACACTTCCTGGATTCCTAGCATGTGTGTTTGCACTTTCAACTTTTGTTTGGCCAACTTCTGTACACACGAGCAGAAAATTGGCCAACGCCTTGTCAGCAGACAAAAGTTTTCTAGTCTTCACATACAACTTCTGTTGGACAATAATTGAAAATTGGCTGTCGAATGGTGCGTACTAATGGTCGGATTATCGGACGACAGTTGTTGGCCGATAATTTAACCATGTGTGCGGGCCTTAACAGGCAGTAGAGGGCAGCAAATCACTATACAAATAACAGAGAAAAATGTTAAACTAATGAATGTAAGATGATTTAATATCAGCAAGAAGAGCTGTATGTTGAAATCACTTTGTAGTGAAAGAGGGGAAATGTCCACTTTAAATTCAAAACTCTTTTTTTTACATGGAGTAGAGAAGGGTTTTAAGTTTTGTCGGGTTTGGTCCAAGATTCACCTCTATTCAGTCTTTTTGTTGTGGGGGCCATGGTCATTTGAACAGAAAGTAAGGGAAAGTTTGAAATGTCACCAGTACTGGAATAAAGGGGGAATCTTATGTAACACTGTCCCCGCAGTATCCTCTGATTAGTCCCAAGGTCTTTTGCCAAAAAATGTGTAGCAACAGCCAGGCACACCACAACATCCACTTATCAAGCTCAAAGAACAGTCAAGGGATTACATTTTTTAAAGTTTATTGCTGGATAACTTGGATAAGGCACAGGGAGTGGGAGTGGTGGGATACTCCTGAACTTTAAGGCCTCATGCACACAGGACGTTTTTTGACTGTTTTTCAGCTGCAGATGTTTTATTCTACAGTCAATAAACCCTCCATCATGTTATCCTATGTGTTCATGCACACATAGGCTGTTATCAATTGTTTTTAGCAGTGACGTTTTTGAGCTGAAAAAAAAACCAAGACCAGAGGGTTCTTTTGGCCGTTTTTCAGCTGTAAAAACATTCAAACGTCCAAAAATGCCCAAAAATGATCGATCCCCAACGTTTTTGGACATTTTAGATCAATTGGAAAAAAAACCCCAAAACCGCTGGCCCTTTAAAAACGCGAAAAAACTGCGGTAATATAACGCTGGTAAATGCTGAAAAAATCACTGATAAGCTACTGATGTTTTTTGGATGTTTTTTTAAAGTCCTATGTGCATGAAGCCTAAATAGCAATAAGAGGACACCCTTTCTTCCTCAGTATTAGTACCACAGGGGTTAATGGCAGCAACAGTCACCCAGATCCTGCACTTAGGTCTGTATTCACAAGTCCTCTGGAATTTGGATGCCTCCCCCAGAGTCAGGCAGACATTTCCTTAATGGACTCCCAGACTGGATCCTAGGTAAAATCTCCTTTCTTTAGCCTCAAACTCTATCAACAAATAAGCCCCCCAGCTCTTGCACAGCTGAGACTTTGATAAGCTCCTAAAAAAGGTGCTGGGCTGCCTAGGAGGGCACTAGCTCTCCAAACTGCATACTTCTCCTCCTGGACAAGACAGGGCTACCTTCAGCCCCAGACTATTTATACACTCTTCAGCCCCCTACTGGGCATCCTTACCCAGGGATTGGCTGGAACAAAATAAATATTCAGACTGCCTGCTTGACTGCCCACTATATTCTGGAATCCTCCAGGAAACTTGGGAAAGCAATCAAACCAGCAGCCTGCAAAGCCCAGTACAACCCAAAGCAATCACAAGCTGTTGAGCTAATTACAGGAGAGACACAACTAAACTTCCCTAGCCTGACTAGCAACCTACATATGAGGGTGCTACACAGGGAGAAGTGTTCTAGTGACAACTTTCTAAGCAATGTCTCCTCACTTTAGAAAGATTTCCTCTTACTGTTATGTCTATAGGACAAGAGGAGATTGAAAATTCCCCCAATAGGACACAGATACAAAAAGAAAAAAACCCTGACAGGGATTTTAATCATTACTTACTATGTCCAAACAGACAAAAAGGTTTGGGCATATTTTTTTTTTTGTCTGTGTCCCATTGGGGAAAATAAACGTGGCACATAATATGATCCCCATGTTTTTTTTTCTTCTGCAGCCCTCAGGGCACAATTCCTCATTTAGCATACCTCCCAACATTTTGAGATGGGAATGAGGGACATTTATTAGCAAAAGTATGTAGGCATAGGACACACCCCCTGCCACGCCACTTAAAGGAGAATTATACAAGAATGATTAGTTAACCCCACAAGTGCTTTTTTACCACTACTATCCTTTTATACTGGTATTTGACATTTACTAATGCAGCAATTTAGAAATTGGATGAAAAGTTTAGCACTAGGAAACACTTTTTGAAAGATAAACATTTTATATGCAACTATGTAGATCAGACCAAAATGAGGGACAAATGAGGAGGAAGGAGGGACACTGTTCCAAATCAGGGATAGTCCCTCAAAATTAGGGACATTTGGGAGATATTAAGTTAGGAATAGGTCTACAATATGAATATGTCTTTATGGTGCTTTAGTGACTGTTGATTCAAGCTTTCAGATTGCAACTGAAGAGAATGGCATCAAAAAATTATTTAGTTGGCTGTGACCAACACAGACAGTAACTAAAAATAAACTAAAAAGCAAAAATGAGTTCTACTCTACTGATACGAATTTATGGTTCTTGGATGGCCATAAGTATATGTTTACCCCTTCTCAATCTATAAGGATCATGAGGTTTATGAATCCTGGCAACCCACAACAATTCCCAATAGTTCAGATAAACAGACTTTTACATTTACCAAGAGTTAATCATGATCACGCTGAAAAACATCACTGAAAACTGATTTCCTCATTTCAATCAAATACAGGCGGTCCCCTAGTTACAAACATCCGACTTACAAACGACTCCTACTTATAAACAGGGGGAGACAACAGGAAGTGAGAGGAAATCTCCCCCTAGGAAGGGAAATTCTCTCCTGTAAGAGTTATTATGGGAAAAAGGTGACTCCACTGAAGCTTTATCACCAAGATTTGTTTCCACAACAACCCAAAAAGTGCAAAATCCAATTATCATTGGGACAGGAAGTGAGGTGAAATCTTCTGAACAGAAACCTAGACAGCAAAACAGACATTACAGGGGTGTTAGCCCTTCCCTATGCTATCCAAAAAGCTTAAAAATAGTTTTTTTGGCTGGAGCTACACTTAAACAATGTACCTGTTCCGACTTGCCAACAAATTTGACTTAAGAACAAACCTACAGACCCTATCTTGTTTGTAACCTGGGGACTGCCTGTATTCCTTTTTTACAAAAGGGCCAGACAAAAAGATCTAGTCTGAGTTACCTACAGCCACCAATCAGATTCTCATTTTCTGATGGCAGTAGGAAATATCAGATTCTCCATCTGTTTTGCTGAAAATTGATATCTCCACTCTAGCAGCAATTCAAGACTGACTTTACTAAATAGAGGGTTTGGGTAAATGCAGATGCAGATGTTTCCACTTGGCAATCTTGCCTTGTAGCCCTGGAATCCTTGTTTTAAATCCCATTACATGAATGTACAATATGCCAATTGTCAGTATTGACCAACAGATAACTTTCAGAACTGTGATCTATATCTAGTAATTGCATACCTGTATATTGTACTTTTCATTCACATACATGTTCATACACAACACCTCTGCTAGTAACCTCTTTAGTACATAACACAGCTACGGAATGTCTGAATCTTTTCCAAATGCCATAATAAAGCTACCTCTGCTTGATATGTCTGCATGAGTATGTGAATCTAGGGCACTGCACTGTCCCAGGAGACAAATTCTGCCTCTTTCATAATGTAAGATGCTAGATATACATATCTTGTTGTATAAGGATGACCTTATTACCGAAGTCGGAGAAGAGGTTTTTTTGTTCTTTTCTAAGACAGAGGAAAAGGAGATATATTGATGTATACAGTATTCCTTAAAGAAGAGATCCAGACATTACAGTTACATTTGTACAGCTTGGACCAATGTAACTATGCATATACTATACCTGTGGGATCCCCAGGGAAGCTGAAAAATACTGTGGTAGGCACCACTACTTTAGGTATCTCCACTAGCTTCTGGGTTACCTGCCAAGAGACTGCCCTGCTGCATTCTGAACACAGGAGGGTGGTTGGGCACAGGCGCCATATAGAGAATGCTTTGCATTTTCTCAATCAATGCAAAGCATTCTGTGACTGGAAGAGGTGGAGTGCATGACATCATCGTCCCACTTCTTCACCTCACCAACTCAAAGAACATTTTGCATTCACGGAGAAAACGCACAGCGATCTCTAAATGGCGCTGAGCGTGCAACCTCAGCAAGGTAGCCACTCAGTACGGAACCTAGGAACTAGAGGAGAGGAGCAGTGTGTAATACAGTTATTTCCATCTTCTACAGGGATCCCACGGGTAAGATATATGCATAGTTACATTACTCCAAGTTGGACCAATCTCACTGTAAGAATATCCATACCAGGAAAGACATGTGCGTTTCTTTCCTGGATCTGTATTGATGGGAAATAATGCTGACTAGGAACATCATGTTTGGGAATCACATTCCTAACTCTTGGAAGATACTATAAAATATATGCTGGAAGTTAAGAGGATTGCATAACAATAACATAGTATAGAGAAGCCTTTTTTCAACCTCTTAATCCCCAAGGAACCCTTGAAATATGTTTCAGGTCTCTGGGACAATTCATTAGGGATCAGTGGGAAAAATGCTTCTTACATTGGTGGTCATTGTGAAGTATATCTCCCTTTACAATGGTTGTCAGAATGCACCACATTGGTGTCATACTGCTGGCCAGTGGCGGCTGGTGGGCTTTTCTTTTGGGGGGGTGGCAAACAGCCAGCAGCCCTCTCCGGCACCAGGGGTGGCCGGAGACTTGTGACGCTGACAGCACCCAACCCCCTCCCCCCCCGCGCGGGAGGTCCGACAGTTACCGGATCACGAGGCGGGCTGTGGTGTACTCCCTTCCTGAGTCCTTCGGAGTGCGGGCAGCGGCGGCTCTGGTGTCCGTACCTCCGGTGTGTGTGTGTCTCCTCTGCATGTCTCCTCTTCCTAAGTGCTAGGCATCCAATAGGATCGCCTAGCGCTTTGACCAATCAGGAAACAGGTCTCACAACCTGCCTCCTGATTGTCGGGGAGGAACTTTAGTGTGAAAATTACGAAAATTAATTTGCTATCGTCACACAATTAGGTGGGATCTGCGCCCCGAGCCCACCCTTTTTTGAAGCCTATTAGAGCCTCCCCCCACATTGGAATCCATAGTCCAGTGCTCTGATATGTAGATCAGGGGTCGGGGGATTGATGTGGGGGGGCGCCCGTGCGCTCTCTATGGATGGGCCGCCACTGGTGATGGCTCTGCCAAGTGGTACTGGTCCCAGAACTATCTAGGCACCATCAGATCGGAGGTCAATCAGCTACAATTTAAGGAACCCCATGGAGGGACACTAGGGGTCCTCAGAATTCAAGTTGAGAATGGCTGAAGTAGAGACTTAAATGTATATAGTAAAATGTACACTGTGTGCAGGATTATTAGGCAAATGAGTATTTTGACCACATCATCCTCTTTATGCATGTTGTCTTACTCCAAGCTGTATAGGCTCGAAAGCCTACTACCAATTAAGCATATTAGGTGATGTGCATCTCAGTAATGAGAAGGGGTGTGGTGTAATGACATCAACACCCTATATCAGGTGTGCATAATTATTAGGCAACTTCCTTTCCTTTGGCAAAATGGGTCAAAAGAAGGACTTGACAGGCTCCGAAAAGTCAAAAATAGTGAGATATCTTGCAGAGGGATGCAGCACTCTTAAAATTGCCAAGCTTCTGAAGCGTGATCATCGAACAATCAAGCGTTTCATTCAAAATAGCCAACAGGGTCGCAAGAAGCGTGTGGAAAAACCAAGGCGCAAAATAACTGCCCTTGAACTGAGAAAAGTCAAGCGTACAGCTGCCAAGATGCCA
>BLSH010418757.1:1540260-1550455 GCA_018402905.1 Glandirana rugosa | reverse complement strand
CTAATGTCCGTTGATTGCCCAACTATAGGGAGGAGGCGACGAAAGACAAGATAGAGGAGCTCCCAGAAGGGTTTGGGGGCAAAGTGGCCTGTTACATGCAAATTAGAGTCTTGTATGTGTAGTCCCCACCACCCCTCGTCGTCGAACACCGGGTTGACTAGGAAGATCATCGGCGGAAGGGAGTGAAAGTGGTCAGGGGTTGGGGAGAGCACATACGGTTTGCCATTAGGTGTTTATGTGAGTCTTGTCCTGTAATGGGGACGGCGGGGAACTTGACGCTTCGGAGTCGCCGACTCGATTGGGAGTCTCCAGAGTTGATAGTTGCAATTGAGTGTCCTGACTCAGGTGAGCTATTGGCCCCTGAGAAGACGGAACCTTGCAACAAGCGTCTACGGATGGTGACTCGTGGGTTGAGACCTCTGAGGGTTAGCTCAGCCGCTGAGGCTTCGCAGTTCAAGGGGCGGCAGGGGTAATGTCCTGTTCTGAGTGTATTTGTGGATTACCGTTTGGCATACACGAGAGGGGTTGGGGACTGGTGAAAGTGAGGGAAGGCGGCTACTAGAAGGATCAGTTGGGCCACAAGCTGCTGCTCCCCACCACCCCTGATGTGTATGTTCTGAGATTAAACGTACATTGTCCGGTGAAACGGGGGTTTGGGAAGACCCTCGAGGAGATAGAACAGAAAGCAGCGGAGGAGGGATATCAACCCGTTAGTTGCCTGTAATCCCCCCTGAAGCCGTCAGCCGAGACTGCGGCGGAGGAACAGAATAAAGTGAGAGAGCAAGGATACGAGTTGGGAGGCACAGAGAGAGGAGGGGAACATGGGTCAGAAGATAACCAAGCCAGAGAAGGGAATGCTAGCATGTGAGATTGTGAAATGGAGAGAAGGTAATGAAGCGGTTAAAAAGTTGTCCAAAGTAGCTAAAGTTTGTGAATTGAAAGACTGTGCTGCCAGACTGCAGCCGGAGGAGTGGCGTACGCTGATAAAGGAACAGAGAGGAATTCTGTGTGATAAAGGCTTGCTGGATGTGGCAGAGGCTTGGTACAGAACTGCTAAGGCATTGCATAAAGAAGGTTGGATAGAGGAAATCAAGAAAGATGGCGATTGTATAATGTATGTGTACCACAAAGTTGATAATGTGTCTGAGCCACCGCCCTATGATGGACCCTGGAACAAAGGAGGGGAGGGACAACCCTGCCCTCCACCTAATGCCCACTTTCTTCTCGCCACCCCAGCCCAAGCACAACCCACTGTGACAACTTCCTGTGGTGGCCATCTTAGTGCACCCATAAAGGTCAATTCTTGCCCAGCACAGTGCACTTCCGCCAGGTGGCCATCTTAGTGCACCCATACCTTCACTTCCTGCCCAGCCCAGTGCACTTCCAGTAGGCAGCCATCTTGATATACCCGGAAGGCCCAACCACAGCCTATACCCAGTTCTCCCTGTTTTAAACCAGGATGGTTCCTACCACACTCCCGTCTTCCCCAATACAGAAGTGCCACTTTCACAGATCGGATATACTAATGATGGAGAAGTGTCCGAGTGAAAAGACCAACAGCAGGCAGCAAGGCCACCCGCTGATTTAACCTCCAATCCGGCTCCGGACACACAGTTCCGAGGGAGATTTGAGCGTATGCTGGCAACCGTTAAGGAACAGTGCCCCTCGTCAGCCCCCGTCCCAACACCAGTCTCGGTTACCAGAAGGGGCACCGGTGACGTATGTCGCTTTTACCCCATCACAAGCAGCGACCTTAGTGACAAGTCTGCCTGACCCAGAGAAACAGCCAATGCCCTTCTACCACAGGATAGTGCAGATACAAGAAACTTACTCAGCTGCCTGGAGAGACTTGATCAGCCTATGCCAAATTAAAGCAGGACATGTCTTTTGGCCGGTCATGCAGGTGGCCTTCAATGATGTCCGTCTGCCAAGTGCCACTTCCTATGCCTCAGGTGTGGAGTTCTGCGCCCAACTCCATGACTGGGCAAAGGAAAAATTGGCGGATCAGACTACAACAAGCCAAGATATTACCCAAGATAAAGGGGAGTCTGTGGAGAAATATCATTCCAGACTCATACAGGCCTTTGATGATCTGGGCTTCTCTCACTATGAAAAGGCACACACACACACATGTTATCAACCGCTTTTGTCTCAGGGCTCAAAGAGGATATCAGAAAAGGCCTGATGGTGGCCCACCCTGAATACCGCTCTATGAAGATGTTTGATTTACTGTTGGTGGCCAGAGGTATAGAGAACCAAAAAGGGAAAAACCAACGCCCCTCATGGTAGCCCATGACAAAGATCCCACCTACACTCATCCACCACCACTGCCCAATATCAGGGAAAGGATCACCTGCTACAACTGTGGGAGGCGGGGACACTATAGAAAGAAATGCAGAACCCCAAGACATCCCAGACAAGACAGGGACCCCCTTGAAGGGCAATGTGGACATCAACCACCACCATGCCCCAACTCTCGCTAGGAAATAGGCAAACCCGTGTCACCCCTTATGGCAGTGTCCTCAAATGGAACTGGGGGACCCCTTGCAAAGCTCACGTTACCTATACAGGGAAAACCTACCACCTTTCTCGTGGACATGGGTGCAGCTAGAAGCGTGTTGAGGGCTGAGGACCTGCCTGGTAATTCTTTCCTTTCCACTATTGATGTTTCCTGCGGGGGTGTGGATGGGGTGCCCCGCTCCAGTCCACTTACTGAGCCACTTCAAGTGGGGACATTTCCTGATTTGCTTTCCAGATTTGTGGTGTCCTCTACATGTCCCTTGAATCTTGCTGAATCTTGATGTGCTGTCCAGACTACAGGCCTCAATCATTTTCACGCCTGAAGGGGGTGTGAAGTTACATACTCCCCTATCCTAAGATGACTCATCTGCCTTGAATTCTAGGCCTCTCATGATGACACTTCATGGAGCGATAACTCCAAGTTCAATACCACAGGAAGTACTTGATAGAATCCCTGCATGCCTATGGTCCACAGGACCGGAAGACATCGGTCACTTAAAAGTGCCACCAGTTTCAGTCAAGCTCAAAGAGGGCGCATCATTGCCCCGGGAAACCACAATACCCACTTAAGTTGGTGCAATCTGCAGCTATCTCAAAACATGTAGCTGTTTTGGTCCAGAATGGGGCCTTGATCCCTTGTACCTCACTGCGTAATACACCTCTTTTTCCTGTCAAGAAGAAAACACCTAAAGGAGAACCTGACAAGTACAGGATGGTGCAGGATCTGAGAGCAGTTAACGAAGCTACAGTGTTGGACACCCCAGTTGTGCCAAATCCACACCCCTTATAATCAGTGTTTCCCTGCATCCTACCTGCTGGTACCTCTTCGCTTTCTCCCATGAAGGGCAGCAGTACACCTGGACAGTTATGCCATAATGGGCGCAAAATTCTCTGAGTCAGTTTGCCAAAGCCATAGCCTCCATACTTGATACATGGCAGAAAGAACACCCTGCAGTGACTTTCCTCATATATGTGGACAATCTTCCCTCTGTGCAGATGACCAACCCGCTGCAGAAGAAAATTCAGAAAGTCTGCTATGCTACCATGCCGAACAAGGCTGTAAGGCCTCCAAAGACAAATTGCAGTGGTGTTCTAAGACACTCACCTTTTTGGGTCACTGCATTTCCAAGGGCACAAGACATATCATATCGGACAGAGTAGCTGCAATCCAGGATATTCCCCAACCAAAAGCAGCTAAACAACTGCATGCCTTTCTTGGACTGAAGTCTGTGCCATTTACTCTGTCAAGCGAGGCCCTGGATAACTTTATTCTGCTGAAGCAAGTAATATCCACCGCCCCCACTCTGGGCCTCCCAGATTATGGGAAACCCTTTAAACTGTTTGTGTCAGAAAAGAAAGGCCTCGCCACAGGAGTCCTAGCTCAAGCACATGGAGTATGGACTAGACCCATTGGGTACTATTCTTGCCACTTGGACCCTGTGGCTAGGGGTGGCCCTTCCTGTTTAAGAGCTGGCTTTGCTGCCCAAGCACTGCTGGACAAAACTTCAGATCTCGTTTTAGCACACCACCTTTTTCTTCTGGCACCGCATGACATTGCTGCCATCTTGAATCAGGTGCAACCCCGACACCTGTCCACGGCCAGACATTTACGATTGCAAATCTCCTTCCTCCTTGCTGACAATGTGACCCTCAAAAGGTGTCTCACTCTCAACCCGGCCACCCTTCTGCCATTTTTTGAGGGGGGACAAGAAGGAGAAGGTGAAGAAGGAGACTCTTGGACTACTCCACATGACTGCCTTGAAATGATGTGCATGGAAACCACACATTTCCCTACAGTGAGTGAAATTCCTCTGGAAAACCCTAACTACACACTTTTTGTGGATGGCTCCAGACATGCAGATGAAGGAGGCAAGTACCACACAGATTATGCTGTGACCTCTGAATTTGAAATTCTACAAGCAGGAGCATTACCACCGACTGTATCTGCTCAGGAAGCAGAACTCCAAGCCCTCACTACGGCATGTAAGATAGCAGACGGAAGAAGAGCCAACATCTACACAGACTAAAGGTACGCCTTCAGCGTAGCACATGACTTCGGTATCATTTGGAAGGTCAGAGGGTTTCTGACAGCAGCCGGAACACCGGTGAAACACGGCCCAGCCATCAAGGATTTAATGGATGCATTACTACTGCCTGACCAAGTGGCTGTCTTGAAGCACATGGCAAATTGAATTGGCAAGAAGCCAGAGGGAACCACTTGGCGGACATAGCTGCCAAACAAGCAGCAAAGGACCAACGAAAAATGTCCGAAGTGGCCGGAGAAGAGAGTGAATCCTTAGCACAGATGCCTTTGGCAGTGCATGGGCCATCCGACAAGCAATACCTAGCCTCTCTGCAAGAGGCTGCTTACACAGAAGAAACGTTGGAATGGATCGATAAAGGAGCAGACTACAATGGAGATCTGTATTTTATGAAAGGGAAAACTTGTTTACCAAAATATATGTATCCAGCAGTTGTCCAATGGGCGCATTAACCTGCCCATCTCTCTAAGAACTTAATGAATTCACTGATCAGCAAATATTACTGGGCCACAGGGATAACTACCTTAACCAGAAATTACTGCGCCTCGTGTGCAGTATGTGCAAAATGCAATCCGGGGAGGACAGAAAAGATACCGCAGAGGCATTTGGCGAAACCCCTCTATCCGTTCTAGAGGATACAGATTGATCATATACAAATGTCAAAGTGGTTGATATGAATATGCCTTAGTGGTGGTGGACATGTTCTCCGGCTGGCCGGAAGCCTACACCGTTACAAACATGACAGCCAAGACCACGGCTAAGAAACTACTGAGTGAGATAGTATGTAGATTTAGGGTCCCAAAGGTGATAGAGAGCAATCAGGGCCCAGCCTTCACAGCAACCCTTACAAAAGAGATTTGGGCAGTACTGGGGGCTCAGTTAGCTCTACATACCCCATACCACCCTCAAAGCAGCGGGAAGGTAGAAAGGATGAATGGGACTCTAAAAAAACAGGATGTTAAAGATGGCCCAAGAGACTAACATGAGTTGGCCAGACAGTTTGCCCATAGCCCTGTTCAGTGTCAGATACTCCCCCCGGGGGAAACATGCCCTGTCCCCTTGCGAAACGTTGTTTGGTTCAGCCCCCAGACTTGGCTGTTACTTCCCACAGCAGTTGCAGGTACAATCTGATGTGTTAACTAGCTATGTCACACGTTTGTCTAGAGAATTAACCAATATCCATTCTCGAGTGTGTCTTCAGCCAGGAGACTGGGTGTTAGTGAAGAAATTCACGAGGAAAAATTCACTTGATCCCCGATTCCAGGACCATTCCAGGTGCTGTTGACCACAGCTACATCAGTCAAGCCTCAGCCTGCACCACAATGATTGTGTTGTATATCCTTTTTCTAATAAGTTTGATAGAAGCTCAGCAGGTGGCTATCACCAAAACAGGTACTCAACAGGTTGCCATCACTAAAATGAATGGTACCACCACATTTTGGTACAATTCATCCAACACACAAGTGGCTGCGTTTACCTTTGATTTTTGTAATATTATACCCAGATATTGCAACAGGCGTGAACCAGGTTGGGCACAGCGTGCTTGCATGACGCTCAGCCCGGATCAGATATACGTATGTATAACGGATGATTTCTGGGGACGGAAATGGGACTATTGGGGATCAGTGGGATGGAGTACCAGCCCAGGCTGGGGGTATCAACCACAGAGCGCTTAAATAAGAAAGATAACATAGGGAAGCCTCTCATTAAGCGTATGTCCATCTGGAAGTCAGGGTGCAGTGATGACCGAGAGAGACTTGTCTTAAACATTGAGAATCCCAGCCCTGGTGATGCAGGGCTTCACTAGTTAGGCAGGTACCCATCGTACGGTGTTCCTCTAGCAAGATTTCATCTGAAAGACATGTATGACACATCAAAACCAATAACAAATCCCCTTAAACCTTCCATCACTGCTATAAAAGACATGATAGCAATGGCAAACCCAACCTTTGAAGAGACATTGGCAACTGAAACTGGGTTCTCTGATGCTAATCTGTGGCTTGAGTGGATGAGATTCAGTGCAAACCAACATAACAGATGTAACTGTGTCTGTGGTAGTGCCAGGCCACATTTAGGGACAGTCCCTCTCCAGATCCCACAAGACAGTGAGGAATGTTTCCTCAGCTTGTTCACTAATACATCCACCAATCACTTTGCATGCGAAACGCGGAAAAGGAGTATCCTATTGTTACTAAAACCCCGAAGCCTGGAGAGGGCATCGCCATACATCCCGGGAACTACACCTGTTACTCTAATTCCCAGGGTAAGGGGAGGTTCCTGGGTAACTTCACCAAAGGATACTGCTCTACCTACAGTAGTACCTCAGGGAAGTTAACACAAAACCAAACCCAGTCCCTTGTTGACATATACTGGATCTGCGGGGACCTAAAAATCAGGATCGGATTAGAGGGAACCTGGACCGGTGAATGTGCCCTTGCAAAGGTCATTATGCCTCTCCATATTCTAACAGAAGATACCCCTGATACATACACTGACCCAGCACTCAGTCACAGGAGGAAGCGGGCAGCTCCCTCAGGAAGCTTTGACCCACATGTGTATATAGATGCCATAGGGGTCCCAAGGGGGGTCCCTGATGAATTCAAAGCCAGGGACCAGGTAAAAGCTGGTTTGGAGTCTTTGTTCCCTATAATAACTGTCAACAAGAATGTAGATTGGATTAACTACATATACTGTAACCAACAGAGATTTGTGAATTACACCAGGGATGCTCTCCGGGGAATTTCTGACCAGTTAGCCTCCACTTCCTATATGAAATTCCAGAACAGGATGGCCTTAGACATGGTGTTAGCTGAGAAAGGAGGTATCTGTAAAATGATAGAACGGGAACTTGTTGCACCTACATTCCTGAGAATACTGGCCCAAATGGTAAGGTTACTCTAGCCATAAAGAAATTAGAAGATCTGTCATTGGAGTTGAAGAAGAACTCAGGTATCACAGACCCGTGGGATCAATATTTTAGCTGGATGAGTGGGTGGCAAAAGGTGCTCGCCCAGATAGGGGTAACGGTATTAATAATCCTAGTCCTTTTAGCCCTGATTGTATGCTATATTCTACCATTTGTAAAGAAGTTAATGAGCAAGGCTGTAGACAACAGCACACCTACATTTCTCCACCAAGAAGAGGAGGACCCCCTTATGATGGATAAACCCTTCACCCCTCTACAGTCACTCCCTGTCCATAATTTCACAGTCCTATAGGGTTATAGGGATAGGTAGCGCCTGACTGCCTTTCTCCAAGCTGTATCGAGGGGGGTAGTGAACTAGTTGCTGCCCGTCTCTATGTACAGCCTAAAAGAGTTGCAGAGGAGAATGGGCCAGGTGAGTAGAACCTTTAGTATGAGGGGCAGAAGAAAATAGCCATTTTAGGGGGGACTATGAAGGAATGTAGTGAACCTAATAATAATCAGAAATTGCCTACGTATACATGTTTCTATGCAACTCCTCACTTATTATATAGTATACAGCTTAGCTTTGCTTCAGAATTAAGATGGAGCCTGCATCCTGGTGACTACGCCCCCGAAGATACTGGAGGTATGAGTAAGTAAAGAAAGAACAAGTGACAACCAAGCTTCAAGCATCAAGCTTCTGCATTCTTTCTGCACTTCAGCCAATCAAGATGTGCCTTTAAGACTATGACTATATTTGCATAGTAGTGACGTATACTCTATTGTTCTTTGTGTATAAAAGGTTGGGCACTGCCCTGCAATAAACAGAGATGAGGAAGTGATTGAACTGAGCAGACGTCAGTGGGATTCTTACTGGTTATGCAGATAATTTATCTTTTATGTCTATGTTCCAGTTTAAGTTAGTGCTATGATCATTGAATTGTATTTATGCTGTATTGTCTGCATTTATATTGTAAAGTGCTGCATTAACTGTTATATAAATCCTTTAGAACCCAGCCCCTTACAGGCATAAACAAACAGTGTTTACCTCATAGCTGCCTATGCGGCAACTTCAGCTCCGCCCCACCCCCCTTCTCCTATTCCCAGGTCCAGTAGGCGGGGCTATGAGTAGCTGTAATTTAGCTCCGCCTACAGGGCCAGCAAATAGGAGATGGTGTACCTGGGGTTTCTATGTGCTGGGATGATAAAGTAGCGAGGAGTGTCCATGGGCGAGGTCCAACAAGAGGTTGGACTAGGAGGCAGTATATGTACTGCCAGGTAACCAATGGGTGACCACCAACGCCACGCTAGCGGCCAATGAGAGGGAGGCGCCCGCAGCTGAGCAGAGAAACCACTCAGCAGTTGGCGCCAGGATTCTCACGTAAAGGATGCCAGATGGAATCACAGCGGGAGCGCGCAACGTCACTGACAAAGTGACAGGGACGCACCTAACACTGGAATCATGATGCCCATGAACACTCCTCACTACTTTATCATTCCAGCACATAGAAACCCCAGGTACACTCCAGTTATGGCCACACTACCATTCCTTTTTGATGCCCATTTGGTCACTAGTCTTTTTTATTATTATTTATTATTATTATATTATTATTATTATACAGGATTTATATAGCGCCAACAGTTTGCGCAGCACTTTACAATATTAGGGCAGACAGTACAATTACAATACAACTCAATACAGGAGGAATCAGAGGGCCCTGCTCGTTAGAGCTTACAATCTAGGAGGGAGGGTTAAATGATACGAAAGGGCAATAACTGCGGGGGATGAGCTAATTGAGAAAATAAGGAGTGTAGTTGTTAGGTGGTGGCAGGATAGGCTTCCCTGAAGAGAAAAGTTTTCAGGGATCGCCTGAAGGTGGATAGATTTGGGGACATTCTGACCGATTGGGGTAGGGATTTCTAGAGGATGGGAGAGGCTCGGGAGAAGTCTTGGAGGCGAGTATGAGTGGAGGTGATGAGGGAGCTGGAGACCAGGAGGAGCGAAAAGGACGGTTAGGTTGGTATTTTGAGACTAGGCTGGTGATGTAGCTGGGAGAAGAGTTGTGGATGGCTTTGTAGCTGATTGTTAGTATTTTGAATTTAATTCGTTGGGGGAGTGGCAGCCAATGGAGGGAATGGCAGAGAGGGGTGGCAGACGCTGAACGGTTTGTAAGGTGGATGAGCCTGGCAGCGGCATTCATGATGGACTGGAGGGGGGATAGTCTATTTAAAGGTAGGTCAGTGAGGAGGGAGCTGCAGTAGTTGAGGCGAGAGATAACCAGGGAGTGAATTAGGAGCTTTGTGGTTTCATTGGTTAGGAAGGGACGTATTTTAGAGATGTTGCGGATATTGAGGTGACAAGCCTTAAAAAGTGATTGGATGTGGGGACAAAAGGAGAGTTCAGAATCCAGGATAGTTGTGCCATTGCTCTTGACAGAGAAGTCAGGGGAAATGGCACGTGGGGGAGGAAATATTATGAGTTCAGTTTTGGACAAGTTGAGTTTGAGGAAGTGGTGTGACATCCAGGCAGATATGTCTGTTAATAAGTTAGTGATACGTGAGGAGACTGATGGAGTAAGTTAGGGGGGGTGGAGAGGTAGATCTGGGTATCGTCAGCGTAGAAATGATATTGAAAGCCGTGGGAGGCTATCAGCCGGCCCAGGGAAGAGGTGTATATTGAAAAAAGTTATAGTAAAGATGCGACTGCTATGGGTTTAGATGGAGAGGT
>BLSH010418757.1:1527512-1539928 GCA_018402905.1 Glandirana rugosa | reverse complement strand
ATACGAGTGGGAGACTTAGATAGGATGTGAGAGATTGAGTGTAGAAGTTAGAGAGGGAGAGAAGACCGTAGAAGGGGTTACGAGATTTTGTACGTAACCAGTGGGGGTATGGGTTTTTCGGTAGGGACCTGGGATGACTAGAATTGTTAGATAGAGGAACGAGAGGAAAAGGAGGTTTGAGGAGCTTGCGGATCAGATATTGGTTGACTCAGTGGTGGAACAATTCTTGTTGGAAGACCTGGGGGAAGTTGACCCTAAAGCGGGGGTTGTGAGGTGTCTTTGACGGAAAGAATTGTTAGAGAGTGTAGGATAGATTCAGAGGGTGAGCATAGTATTTGAGAGGGAATAGGGTCCAGTGGACAAGTGGTTAGGTGGGCGTTAGAAAGGAGTTTAGCAACCTCGTTTTTATAGTAGCAGGTTTGAATAAGGATAGTGTTGATTGTGCTTGTTGACATGGGGAAGATGCCTGCAGAGTGGAGATTTCATCACAAATTGTGTCAATCTTGCTTTTGAAGTGATTAGCAATCTCCTGGGCAGTGAGTGTGTTAGTGGGTGGAAGTAGATGAGGACGAAGTAGGGAGTTGAAGGTAGAGAAGAGTTGGTGGGGACTAGATGAGAAGGTGTTAATAAGAGTGGTAAAATAGGTCTGTTTGGCAGTGTGGAGGCGAGAATTTTATTTATGGAGGGCAGATTTGTATAGGTTGTAGTCTTTGAGAGACTTGGTCTTGTGTCACAGATGCTCAAGGACGCGGCTACGCTTTTTGAGGTTTCTGGTGTCGTCTGTTTGCCAGGGTTGTAGGGATCAAGGCCTGATTTTGTGTGTGGTGAGGGGAGCTAGCTCGTCCAGGGTGGAGGACAGGGATTTATTGTAGATGGCAGTAGCTTGGTTGGGGCAGGACAGGGGTGAGATGTTTTCATAGAGGTGGTCAGTAGCAGAATAGAGAAGTGCTGAGTTGGCAAAGGTTTCTACGGGTGATGAATAGGCGATTGGAGGGGAGGGTGGTGCAAGACAGGGAGAGGGAGAAACTAATAAGGTGGTGGTTGAAGAAGGGAAAAGGATTGTTGGAGAAGTTGCATGGAGTGCATAGATAGGAGAAGACAAGGTCGAGGGTGTTTCCATCAGTGTGAGTAGGAGCCTGTACCCATTGCTTCAGGTCAAATAAGGAGGTTAGACTCAGAAATTTAGAAGTAGTGTTAGTGTTAACTAGGATGTTGAAGTCACCAAGAAGGATTGTGGGAATTTCAAAAGATAGAAAGTAGGGTAGCCAGGCAGAAAATTAATCAAGGAAAGCTGACAGTGGTCCAGGAGGCCGGTAGATGACAGCAATTCTTAGGGAGGTTGGAGAGAATAGACGTATACTGTGGGCTTCAAATGATGAGAGGGAAAGAGAGGGAGGAGAGTGAAGAACCTAAAAGGTGCTCAGTGGGGATAGGAGGAATCCCACTCCACCTCCCTTGCGTCCATTAGGGGAGTGAGTCCAGAGAAGGCCCCAGTGGGAGAGGGAAGCAGGAGAAGGAGAATCGCATTTGTGGAGCCAGGTTTCGGTGATAGCAAGTAGATGAAAGGAATTAGTGACAAATAGGTCATGAACAGCAGTGAGCTTGTTGCAGACATAGAGGGCATTCCAGAGGGCATAGGAGAATGGGAGGCTGGTTTTGGAAAGAAGGGGGATGGAGATTAAATTGTGTAGATTGCGACTACTGTTAGAGGATGTGGGGTGGTGGTAATGGGTGTGGTTAAATGAGAGAGGCCCAGGGTTTGGGGAAATATCTCCAGAGGCTAGGAGAAGCAGGAGAGAGAGGGAGGCAACATGGGAATATGATTTATATGAGGGGATGTGCTTGAGCATCCTGGTTTTGCTAGCATGTGGGCTTAGAGTTAGAAAGAGGAGGTGGTGAGTGCAGTAATAGGGAGAGGGGAGAAGTGAGGATGATATGTACAGATTGTGGGGTGGGGAAGAGGGGTGAAGAAAAGATAGTTTGAGGAGAGATGCTGCTATTGTGAAAAGGAGAGGTAAGGTATGCATGTTTCAGAGAGGAAAGTGTGATGTTTTGGAAATGAGGTTACCTGTAGTCTGGTGTTAGAGTAGTTTTTTGTTAGTGTGCACCTTGTGCAAATCGCTGAAGTGCAAGAGCAGAAGTACCCACTTATTTAAAGAACCCCACTTTTTTGGAAGAACCCCCTGCAAAGACACATTTAAGCAGTCGTTCAGTGTTCAGTTTAAGGATGACGAAGCTAGTATAAACAGACATACCAATGTTAAAAGGCATAAACAAAGGCAGATAGCAATATTTCAGTTTTTGGGTGGAGTGACCATCAGTGCAGACATACCTGTGAAGAGAGAGAAGAAGCATTCAGGTGGATGGATGGCTGCAAGAGCAGAAGTGCCCACTTATTTAAAGAACCCCACTTTTTTGGAAGAACCCCCTGCAATGCTATCCCCCATAAGCAAAGCTTGGTTTTATACTGTGATGAGTGGGGGTGGAGGTGGACAATTAATCAATTAGGAGATGATATTAGGCACACAGCTATCACATAAAACTTCTAACACTGCAATCAAAATGCAACAAAGGCCAAGATTGTAAAGATAAGAGAAACCATAAATTTAGGTAAGGCTATAGGCTAAACAAACATCATAATGTTAGGAACATGCCTACAGATGTATTTTAAACAGCAGTGACAAAAGCAGATTGGCAAAGACACATTTAAGCAGTCGTTCAGTGTTCAGTTTAAGAATGACAAAGCTAGTATAAACAGACATACCAATGTTAAAAGGCATAAACAAAGGCAGATAGCAATGTTTCAGTTTTTGGGTGGAGTGACCATCAGTGCAGACATACCAATGTTAAAAGGCATAAATAAAGGCAGATAGCAATGTTTCAGTTTTTGGGTGGAGTGATCATCAGTGCAGACATACCAATGTTAAAAGGCATGAACCAAGGCAGATCGCAATGTTTCAGTTTTTGGGTGAAGTGACCATCAGTGCAGACATACCTATTAAGAGAGAGAAGAAGCATTCAGATGGATGGATGGATGGCTGCAAGAGCAGAAGTACCCACTTATTTAAAGAACTCCACTTTTTTAGAAGTACCCCCTGCAATTTTTACTTTGTATTTATCCCTTCCTTGTGATGGGGCTTATTTGGATATCCCCTATGCATGGTACATATTATGATATACCTTATCCTTACTCCAATTCCTTTTTCACTTTAGCAGCCAAATAATTTTGGTTATCCATTCATGTTTACCTTGACTATATCATCATTTCATTGTCCCATATGCGCTTTATCTTTAGATGGGCACTTGGTGTGGACCCAAGATACCGTTTATTACACTCATGGGGGATGCACCCCTTGGGGATTGTTCCTCCGGTGCTGACATATCCACCTTGTACCTGGGGTTATCACCTCAGCTCCTGGACCCTATGTCTCGGCCGGTTATTACCCCGGTTCGCTGCTTCCGTGTCCAGACCCTCAATATTCTCTGTAAGTCGGTTTAATATACTATATCATAGATTGTTTTATCCTCTATACCCTTCCCCCTCCCCCTCCAGAGACACACCCATTTATCTAACCTTAACCCCCAATATCTATTATAGATATACTTATATACATCAGCTCCTGATGAGTGGCGGAGGCCACGAAACGCGTCGAGCTACAGACGTCTGCCTTGTCTAAATTTCAAGACTGTCTCCAGTATATTATTTTATTTTATTATACAGGTTTCAATGAATGTTACCAATCAATTTTATCACATGTTGTATTTTGTGGAGATTTGTATAGGCAAAATTTGGTTCACTACTGTGCAGATATTATGAAATATGAGATTACTATAATATTTGTATACCTTTTGATCCTTTTTTTATCTATTATGTATGTAATGGTAAAATAAAGTTATATTTTTATATATTTACTACTGTTTATGATGTATTGTATGTGTATATATATATATATATATATATATATATATATATATATATATGATATTAATTTAGTTCCTGATATATCAACCAGACATGCCTACACTATAATTATCTCCCCAGGTGCTAGCTTCATATAAAGTCCCAAATTTTGCTCCTTTTCTTTAGAAGTCAGAATTAAGTGAGGCAGAGCTCAGAGGTCAATAGTAAGTGATGTGGAGTTCAGAGGTCAGTAGTAAGTGAGGCGGAGTTCAAAGGTCAATAGTAAGTGAGGTAGGGCTCAGAGGTCAGTAGTAAGTGAGGCGGAGTTCAGAGGTCAGTGAGGTGGAGTTCAGTGGTCAATAGTAAGTGAGGCGAGTTCAGAGGTCAGTAGTAAGTGAGGTGGAGTTCAGAGGTCAGTAGTAAGTGAGCCAGAGTTAAGAAGTCAGTAGTAAGTCAGGTGAAGTTCAGGGGTCACTAGTAAGTGAGGCGGAGTTCAGAGGTCAGTAATAACAGAGGCGGAGTTCAGATGTCAGTAGTAAGTGAGGCAGAGTTCAGGGGTCAGTAGTAACAAAGGCAGAATTCTGATGTCAGTAGTAACAGAGGCGGAGTTCAGATGTCAGTAGTAACAGAGGCGGAGTTCAGATGTCAGTAGTAAGTGTGGCGTAGTTCAGGAGGTCAGTAGTAAGTGAGGCGGAGTTCAGATGTCAGTAGTAACAGAGGCATAGTTCAGAGGGCAGTAGTAAGTGAGGCGGAGTTCAGGGGTCAGTAGTAAGTGTGACGTAGTTCAGAGGTCAGTAGTAAGTGTGGCGTAGTTCAGAGGTCAGTAGTAATGCCTCGTACACACGGTTCGACTGTCGTATACAACAGGTCGCACGAACGACCGTTGTATGCAAAATCAATCGTTAGTATGCGCGATTAGAACAGCCGATGCACGACGGTTGTACAACAGAAGTTGTATGAGCAGACTAGAAAACTTGGTAGTACCAACAAGCGGTCATGAGACCATTGTATCGTGTGTACAGAGAAGTTGGTCCAACAAGTTGTATTGTGCAAAACACGCATGCCCAGAAGTCAGGAATGGCTAGACACTAATTACATGCACCTGAACTTTCTCTTTATAGGTTCATACCACTACACTGCGTTTAGCTTGGTCGTACGATCGTGTAGTGCATGTCAGTATGCTAGATACAACAGCCAACATACGATTTGGTCCGTTCAGTCGTACGACCGTCGAACCGTGTGTACGAGGCTTAAGTGTGGCGTAGTTCAGAGGTCAGTAGTAAGTGAGGTGGAGTTCAAGGGTCAGTAGTAAGTATGGCGTAGTTCAAGGGTCAGTAGTAAGTGTGGTGTAGTTCAGATGTCAGTAGTGAGTGAGGCGGAGTTCAGATGTCAGTAGTGAGTGAGGGTACGTGCCGGCACGCTCCCGTGTCCTGCTGTTTGCATGTATTCACACAAACAGCGGGACTGGGCCCCGGCCCCCGCATCACTGGACCTGATTGACAGCAGTGGGAGCCAATGGCTCCCCTGCTATCAACCCAGCCAATGAGGACCCGCGACAGCAGCTGGAGCGGATTGCACGTAGCAATGAACGGGCTCAGGTAAGTAAAAGGGAGGCTCTAGGGGGGTCACTGTTGAGAAAAGGTTTTTCACCTTAATGCATAGAATACATTAAGGCGAAAAACCATTAGACTTTACAACCACTTTAAAGAGGGGAGGGAAAAAAGCGCCAAGCTGGCATAGTGTAGCACAATTGAATAAGGATTTAAATCCAATGTAAACAACAATAGCACTCACAAGCGGATGGAGGGAAGGATGATAGTTTGCGGTGAATGGGAAATCCAAGTGTAAACTGGGAGCTGTGGTCTCTCTCTGTGATTGGAAGAAAGCAGGCCGTGTGGAGGGAGCGAGATGAGCCTGGGATCCATCCAGGGGAAAGGGGAAACCGTTGTCAGGCTGCCCTGTATGGTCATGATGGTACATCTGGTGTTCCGATATCCGTCCAGAGGTAGTGTATCCGCCTAGAGTGGTAAGAGAAGCTATCAGTCCGTCCGCTGTGAGAGCCAATGGGAACATGTTTTCGGAAGCAAGCCACGCCTCCTTTGAAAAGAGGCTGATGAAGGAGGCGTGGCTTGCTTCTAAAATAAGACTATTTTTGTAGTTTTTTTTTATCCATGAATCACTTTTTTGATGACATTTTACAATCAGTGATAGCGCTGTAGTGTTTTGTGCTTTATGCTTTTATTGTCAGTAGTAATTAACAGAGAGTACAGAGGTCAGTAATAATAAACGGTCAGCTTGGCTTTCAGACTAATGTGGTGCAGTTTTCCCACACCATGGGTGCAGCGCAGTGTACCTGTGGTTTTTGTGTGGATTAGCCACACTTTGCCATAGACTTCTATTGCGTCCCATGGTTTTCATGCACTTTCTGAAATCACGGAATATAATAGAAGTCTATGGCAAAGTGCAACTAACCCACACAGAAACTGCAGGTACACTGCGCTGCAACCATGTAAACCATAAATGTGAATGCACCCTACTGGAGGAAGGGAAGACCAAAAGCATATTTTATGGGTACAGGAAAGCTTTTGTTTTATTTAACCAGTCCCCTTTTAAGCTCCTCCCACTGTAAAGACAATTTGGCCACACCCACCATTTCCTATGGCTTTGGGGTACACTCCCTAATGCCTACCTCCCAACTTTTTGAGATGGGAATGAGGGACACCTATTAGCAAAAGTATGTAGGCATAGAACACACCCCCTGCCACGCCCCCTTAACCACTTCAGCCCCGGAAGGATTTCCCATGTTAGGACCGGAGCCCTTTTTGCGATTCGGCACTGCGTCGCTTTAACTGACAATTGTGCGGTAGTGCCACGTTGTACCCAAACGAAATTTGCGTCTTTTTTTCCCCACAAATAGAGCTTTCTTTTGGTGGTATTTGATCACCTCGGTGTCATTTTTGATCGCCTCTATAAACAAAAGAAGAGCGATAATTTTCCAAAAAAAAAAACAAATTTCTTACTTTTGGCTAAAATACAAATACAAAAAAAAATATAAAAAAACATTTTTTTCCATCGGTTTTGGCCGATTTATATTCTTCCTCATATTTTTGGTAAAAAAATATTGCATCGGACATGTCGGACCATTTTGACACTTTTTTGGGACGATTGGCATTTATACAGCGATCAGTGCTATAAAAATGCACTGATTATTGTGTAAATGCCATTGGCAGTAAAGGGGTTAACCCGCAGGGGGGCGCTCTAAGGGTTAACTGTGTTCTCTGGGCGTGTTCTAACTGTGTGGGGGCTGCCCTGGCTGGGGAAAGGGGATGATCATGGCTTCCATATAGAAGGCTGTGATCATTGCTCTTCCACCTCTAACAGAACGGAGATCCGTATTTACTTACACGGACCGCCGTTCTTTCACTGCAGGGTGGCATCGCGGGTAGCTGGCAGCGATCGAGTCCGCCCTACCCGCTCCCTGACCCCCCCAACACAGTGAGCGCCCGAGCGCATCTCTGGCAGCGTGCGCGTGCTCACAGTGAGGTGTATCGCAGCCGCCCTCATATGACGGTTTGCGATATCGAGCCACTTTGCCGCCATTAGACGCCAATCACCAAGTGGTAAAAGGAGAATTATACAAAAAAATGATTCATTAAACCTACAAGCGTTTTTATTTTTATCACTACTATTCCTTTATATTGGCTCTTGAAATTTACAAATGCAGCAAATTAGATATTGGATGAAAGGTTTAGCGCTGGGAAAGATTAAAAACGTGCATTTTATATACAACTATATAGATCAGACCAAAATGAGGGACAAATGAGGAGGAAAGAGGGGCTTTGTTCCAAATCGGGGACAGTCCCTCGAAATCCGGGACAGCTGGGAGCTATGCCTAATGTAGTAGGTTGTGCACATCTATGGTACAAAGCACATGGCATGGAGGAATAAAGCCATGTCATGTGACCTATGTGCACACACAGCTGCTGATCTCCAACACATAGCTTGAAACCATCAGCAGCCCTACAGGTATAGCTGACCTGGCTGTGCCCAGTGCATGGCACCCATGCTCTGCCATGTGACACATAGGGAAGAAAGGCACCGATGGAGCTTTTAGAAAACAGAGAAGCTGTGATCTCAGGGAACTCTGCTACTAGAAGGACGACCTCTGCTCATGGCAACGCAGCAACCACACCCCTCCCCGCTCTGCTCTGCAAGCTCTCTGGTCCCTCGTGTTTAGTTAGGAGCGCACAGACCACGCCCCCGCAATCTCCGCCAGCCACTCGACTGCAAGCCTAAAGCAGCACCGCTGGTTGTCATGGTGATTCCTAATTGTTTACCTGAGCAGGCCCCGCCCACGCCCCGCCTATAGTCCCTTCCCAGCTCCAGTTAGTTGATGGGACCGCAGTCCGCTCACCATCAGTATCTGGCTGGGAAGTCATCACTGTACAGAGGACACCCGGAGCTCCGGACAGCCGCACATTGCAGGTAAATAGAAGCTCTGCTATCCGGGGGAGGAGGGGGAGATCTGATGTTCTCTGCTGCTGGAGAACCACAGGTGTCAGGAAGATGAGTTGCTGAGACTTATAGTTCCCCAACAGAACAGCTTCAGAACTCTCTGCATTATTATCGTCATGTATAAAGGTGCTGATCTTTTTATAGCAACGTTCCGCAATCTGGTATGGGGTGATTGTGTAGTACTGGGACCTC
Organism: Glandirana rugosa; assembly: GCA_018402905.1. Classification (NCBI taxonomy): domain Eukaryota; kingdom Metazoa; phylum Chordata; class Amphibia; order Anura; family Ranidae; genus Glandirana; species Glandirana rugosa. The sequence continues at coordinate 1,531,320 of BLSH010418757.1, read as the reverse complement.
CAATATTCATCACTTCTTATTACATGAATGTCTGATGGCAGTCCATGTACTAGAGGTCATATATATGTAAAGCGCTGCGTAAATTGACAGCGCTATATAAGTACTTGAAATACATAAAATTTCACTGAGATCATTCCACTGAGATGCGTTTTGTAAATTCACGCAAAATTGTGCCGCCTTTCTGTGCATTTTGGCATCATACACAAAGGGTGCCCGTTGAAATCAGCAGACTGCACTACGGACAGCAAAGTATCTCATGTACCTGTTTGAGTGTCGTTGTTATGTGCATTGTTATTACAGCGCATTTTGCCACATTTGATGAACTTGCGATTTTTTTTGTCATTTTTGGGGTGCCATTTTTTTATATATATATTTATTTAACTTTTATGTTTTTATTTATTTATTTTTTTTAAAGTATGTTTTTATTGAGTTTTGACAAAGTATAGTTACAATGTTCGTAAAAATCACATGGCAAGGAGATATAAAGATTACAACCAAACCGAGGCCGAACACGGCCAAAGACATACCTACAATAATAGTCCGCCTTCGCCCTTTTAAAAAGGGGCGGTCAGGGGAGTTTAACCCAAACCTGTCCTTCCCACCCGGCCGGGTCGGTGCAGGAGGTCAAAGGGTATGTACATAAACACAGAACAAACTATAACCCAGAGACACAAACTACCATTCACCCACACACACACCATCCAATCTTCAGGTCCTCACCCATACACCCCACCTCACCACCACCTCGCCGTTATAGAAGAACTCCCCTCAATAGAGGGGGGGGGGTGGCAGCAGTCGCCAACCGACCCCATTACACAGTTACCCAGACACTACTCAGCCGTCTACAGCCTTTTTACTGCTGGGACAATGGGGTGTTTTCCCAAAAGGAGTCCCCGATGTCCAGCCAAGGTTGCCAGATCTTGTAAAATTTTTTCGGACACGCTCTGCCCGTGTATATAAGCTTGTATATGGGTAGGGCTTTATTTACCATTCAATAGAATAATTGCACATCAGGGGCTAATGCATCTTTCCATTTCAGTAAAATCAATTTCCTAGCAAAGAATAGCAGTACACGCAATAAAGTTCTAGCATGAGTCCGATGTACCAGTTCATTTAACATGCCAATAGTCCAACTTCTGGAGTTTGTGGGACGGGTACTTCCAGGGTGTGTTCGAAAAAGGAGAAGATCGCAGTCCAGTATGGGAGCAGAACATGTGCAGGCTGTCAGCATACATTATATCACATCTAGGACATGAGGCAGCAGCGGCAAAACCCATACGTGCCAATCTAGCAGGGGTATAGTGAAGTTGGTGGATAAATTTAAATTGCGTGTATCTATCATTGGTACTAATGAGGTCTTGGAAGCACATCTCGGAGGCCTCATCCCAGGACTCCTCAGACAAGTCCGGGATCAGCACCTCCCACTTCCTTCGAGCTATTTGAAAAGGGCCACAGCCAGGGGACTGAAAGCGGGAGTAAAGAGTCGTGACTACTTTAGAAATATCAGGCTGGGAGAAGCAACCGATTTTTCCCAACTAACACACAATCCAGAGACCTTACCAAAGTCCTCAACTACCTCCATTAGTGACCTAAAGGAGCCCTCCGTACCGTCTAGGTAGATCAGGGCATCATCTGCATATAGCGAAATGTTCTCAGTCAAGTCCCCATAGCAGATGCCTCTCACCCTCCCAGTCTGCCGAACTGCCAGAGCAAAAGGCTCCATGGCCAGGGCAAACAGAAAGGGCGAGAGCGGGCATCCCTGTCTGGTGCCTCTCTGGAGGGAGAACTCCCCGGAGACATCCCTATTAGTGCACACCCTGGCCCTAGGATTGGTATATAACAGCGAACCCATTGGATGTACTGAAGGCTGAATCCCATGCGGTGCATGGTTTCCCAAAGAAAGGACCAATTTACCGTATCAAAAGCCTTCAGCACATCCAAAGATAGAACCAGGCCACTCCTACCATCAGCAGCCGCCCTGTGTATGTTTAGGTACAGCCGGCGAATGTTATCATACGTGCTCTTTCCAGGCATGAACCCCGTCTGATCTGGATGAATAAGATGTAATATTACTTTCTGTAGTCTTTTGGCTAGTAACTTGGCCAATATCTTGACATCACTATTGAGCAATGAAATAGGATGGTAAGACCCACACTCCAGTCTATCCTTTCCTGGCTTGGGTATCAGCACAATCAGGGCCTCACACATCGAGGGAGGGAGTTCACCCCCCTCAAATGCCGCCCGAAACTGGAATTGCAACCTCAGTGCTAGTTCGTCAACGTAGGCCCTATACCATTCGGCTGGCAGCCCATCAAGCCCGGGGGTCTTGTTGGGGGGGAGGGAGTAAATAGCATCTTTGATCTCCTCGATCGTCAAGGGACCATCAAGGATATCCCGATGCGGGTCCTCCAGTGTGGGGAACTGAATGGAGTCCAAGAACCCCACCATTTCCACCTCACCCGGGGGTTCCGGGGTCTGATAAAGCTTTTCGTAAAAAACCCTAAAGGTATGATTTATAACCAGAGGGTCAGAGGATATGGCTCCGTCAGGCAGTCTAACTTGAGATATACATCTATCTACGTGTTCAGTACAAAAAAGGTAGGCAAGCAGCTTCCCATTTTTCCCACTATGTTCGTGTAATCTAGCTGTCAAATAGAGTTGATGTTTCGGAGTCATTTCTACCATGTGGAGGTCAAGCGCCTTATGCGCGCCCACCAAGATACCATGAGATTCAGGGGTAGGGTCTGCCGAATACTGAGCCCTGGCGGCCTCAAGAGAGGCCTCCAGTGACTCAAGCGTAGCCCTCCTAGCCCTCCTATGTCCGGCTATATTCGCAATATATGAGCCCCTTATCGTCGCCTTAAAGGCATCCCATGCTATACCCGCCGGCGATGACTGGGCGTTTTCATTCCAGTACCTGGAAATGTCCTGTCCAATGGGGACCAGTAGCTCCGGAGTTGCAACCCATAATGGACTAAGCTTCCATGTTCTAAAGGATGGCCTATGCCCCAGTGCAAGCTCTAGTACAATAGCAGAGTGATCAGATAAAGTTTGAACCAGATAACTGACTGTCCTAACATTTAGAACCAGATCCTGAGATCCCAGGGCATAATCTATCCTGGAAAGAGCACGGTATGTCTGCGACTGACAAGAATAAACTCTATCTGTGTTATGTTTTAACCGCCATAAATCCACGTACCCAAAAGAGGCACACCAATTTTTAAACAATTTTGATTCATGTTGGAGAGGTCTCAATCGGTCCAGACAGGGGTCCAGGACTGAATTGAAATCCCCACCAATTAGCGTAGGCATAGACGGCAACTGTGACATCTGCACACTTAGTTCTGTGAAAACTGCAGCCGTGACCGGGGGGGGGGGGGGACATAGACCGCCACTAACAGCAATGGCACTGCATGTATAGCACATTGAAGCAACACAAATCTTCCATTCGGATCAGTAACCACTCAGTCACAGGAGAAGGGAAGACCCTTTCTTACCAGTATAGACACACCTCGGGCATAGTTGGAATATGTAGAGTGATACGCTGACATCACCCAGTGCTTTTTAAGGGCAAGGATCCTGGATCCGATCAGATGCGTTTCTAGCAGGCACAAAATATGCGGATTATGGTTCTTAAGGAAATTGAACATGCAGGCCCTTTTAAATTTAGAGTTCAGCCCCCTAATATTCCATGCAATGCACTTGATATCAGCCATTTAATAAGGGGGCAAAATCACCAGCCCCGGCACGGCTGCAAACCCAAAGGAGGAGAGGGAGGTGAGGACAAGAACATTCACCCATACACTCA
>BLSH010418757.1:1500013-1513777 GCA_018402905.1 Glandirana rugosa | reverse complement strand
AAAGGGTGTTAAGAAACGTTTTAATACTAAAAAAAAAGTGTGTTAACAGTATAGTTGTCCAACAAAGAGAGTGTACCGTATACGTATGAACGTTGACGTGGGGCCTTGTGTAAGACGATGAGGATCGTTATGGTGTACACACTCGAACTTCATACACAGCCACTCCCTGCGCTTCTCTGCAGTTGAATCCCCGATCTACCCGTCAGGCGTCAGCTGACTGGCGGTGATTGACGGGTAGATCGCGGGGACCCCTGTAAGGCCGGCCCACTGAGCCATCGGCCCCATCGGGAAACTCCCGGTAGTCCCGATGGCCAGTACAGGCCTGCTCCCTGCATGTTGGGCCTCTCCATGTGGCTAGGCTGTGAAAAGTCTCACACATGTGGTATTGCTAGGAGTAGCAGAATGTGTTCCGGGGTGCAGTTGCAAGTATGCATATGCCATGTGAGAGAAACAACCTGTTGATATGACAATTGTGTGAAAAAAAAATCATAATTTTGCAAAGAATTGTGGGAAAAAATTACAACTTCAAAAAACTCACTAAATACTTTGGAATGTCTACTTTCCAAAAAAGTGGTAATTTGGGGGGGTATTTGTACTTTCCTGGTATGTCAGGGTCCCAAGAAATGAGATAGGTCGTCAGTACATCAAGTGTGATAAATTTTCAATGATTGGCACCATAGCTTGTAGACTCTATAACTTTCATAAAGACCAAATAATATACACTAATTTGTGTTATTTTTACCAAAGATATGTAGCAATATAAATTTTGGTCAAAATTTATGAAGAAAAATGTCTAATTTGCAAAATTTTATAACAGAAACAAAGAAAATTGCAATTTTTTTACAAAATTTTCGGTCTTTTTTTATTTATAGCGCAAAAAAAACAACAACCCAGCGGTGATTAACCACTTCAGCCCTGGAAGGATTTACCCACTTCCTGACCAGAGCACTTTTTGCAATGCAGCACTGCGTCACTTTCACTGATAATTGCACTGTTGTGAGCCATACCGAAACAAAATTGACGTCCTTTTTTTTGCCACAAATAGAGCTTTCTTTTGGTGGTATTTGATCACCTCTGTGTTTTTTTTACGCTATAAACAAAAAAACAGCAACAATTTTGAAAAAAAAAAAAAACTATATTTTTTACTTTTTGCTATAATAAATATCCAAAAAAATTAAAAAAAAAAAACAAATTTCTTCCTCAGTTAAGGCCGATATATATTCTTCTACATAATTTTGGTAAAAAAATCGCAATAGGCATATATTGATTGGGTTCCGCAAAAGTTATCACGTCTACAAACGAATAGATTTATGGCATTTTTATTATTATTTTTTTTTTTTTACTAGTAATGGCGGTGATCTGTGATTTTTATTGGGACTGCGATATTGCAGTGGATAGATCAGACACTTTTGACACTTATTTGGGACCAATGACATTTATACAGCGATCAGAGCTTTAAATAGCCACTGATTACTGTATAAATGCCATTGGCAGGGAAGGGGTTAAACTGTAGGGTGCGATCAAGGGGTTAACTGTTTTCCCTGTATGTGTTCTAACTGTGTAGGGGCTGGGCTGGCCGGGGCATAACAGATCTAACTGTTCCCGATTACTGGGAATATTAGGTTTGTTATCTGTCCCCTCACAGAACGGAGATCCGCCATGTTTTACAGTCGATTGTGGGCACGCAACGTGCAGCGGGCGTGGGAGCGCGCCACCGGCGGGGTGCTCCCTCCCGCAACTGCGGCTGCACACGCCGCCGTACAGCTATGGCAATTCGCGCAACGGTGCCAACCTGCGGCCGTATTATGATGGCGGCCGGTCAGCAAGCGGTTAAATACCACGAAAAGAAAGCTCTATTTGTATGAAAAGAAGGACAAAAAAATCATTGTACATTTAATAACGTATCATCCAAATATGTTCTAGATCCAAACTAGTTTTTGTTTCTACACCCTTTTCTTGGTGCATTTTGCGGTCTACCACTGCTTTTTCAGGACCCAGTAGTTGACAAAGTAGACACAGATAAGACACATCGGCTTCCAGGGTTTATTGTCAAAGCTTAACTGAACAAGCTGAAGTTAGAAGCTGATTGGCTACCATGCACAGCTGCACCAGATTTTGCACTCTCCAGTTTTAGTAAATCACCCCCATAGTATTCAACTTGTCATTCCACATTTACAGTATACAGTAAAACCTTGGATTGCGAGTATAATTCGTTTTGGAATCATGCTTGTAATCCAAAGCACTTGTATATTGAAGCACATTTTCCCATAAGAAATAATGGAAACTCAGATGATTCGTTCCACAACCATTTATTCATAAATCTTTCAGTTTATAGTCCATATCAAAAGATTATAGCAATGTGATTGTGTAACCATAAAATGTCCATCCACAAATGGCAGCCACCACAAGGGGATTAGAAGCTAAAATCCAACAGGAGCTACAGAGTATAGAAAGAGAGACGCCTCTAAGTGTAGCAATATGGTTACATTTAATGAAGCTCACATGGTTGATGATTAAAAGAGGCACATCTTTGTATGCAGGCATCCGGGGTAAAGCTGTACAGTGGAGAAAGGCGCCAATATGGGATAAGGTCACTATGTGCAAAAATCATCTGACACAATTCAAAATATAGTCCTTTTTAAAAAGTCCACAAATTGCAAATAATGTTGTGATGTTCCAGCAGATAGGGGCAGCAACCAGAAGAGTATAAGCAGCTCTGCGGGAAGAAAAAAGGGGAACAAGATGCACCAGACCTAAGTGCAGTATATCAAACAACCATTTGTTAAAACCAGGAAGCCAATAGGGTACTCAGAAAGCTTCTAAAAAAACAGACATATAAACCGTCTGGGAACCGGACAGCTGCGTCACATATCCTCAGGCAATCCAGTGCTCAGATCCAGATGGGGCAGGAGGAGATGGCTGGCCGGCCGGCCAGCTATTGGTGGCCAATTGTGTGTGATCTTGGAACGCACAAGTGCCGTGGACCGGAAGTCGGATGTCCAGCCGAACCGGAAATTACGTCAGCAGTCGTGTCGGCCAATAGGGTGACGCGTTTCAATGCATCAGCGCATTTTCCTCAGACCCTCTTCCGGACAGCTTCTGGTCCACGGCACTTCGACTTGTTTCCAAGATCACACACAGTCGGCCACCTCCTCCTCCTATCCCATCTGGATCTGAGCACAATCCTATAGTATTCCAGACTGGAAATCCTTGTGATGTAAACTCTCATTCCATCATACGTAAAGTGAAAGAATCCATGGAGTAAATCATTGTGTAGTATATTTATTAAAATAAAGTGCATACAAAGTAATAGTAAAATCAGTACTCACATTCTGTGAGTGTCTGTGAGACACCAACACATTCAGCTCTGCTAGCCAATGCAATCGCACCGCCGCTCGTGGCCATCGAGCCAGCGTGCGTTCCAAATGTCGGTAGCCGCGATCTACTCCTTATTATTATTACTCCTTATCTATTAATCATCTTAGGGCTCTTTCACACATACGGTCCGTTTGGGTCCGCCTGTCAGTTTTTCAGGCAGACCCAAAAGGACGCTCCATTGTGCTCTATGGAGCGGCGGATGTCAGCAGTGACATGTCCGCTGACACCTGATCCGATCCGATCCGCCAGAAACAGACGGATGGAAGCCCTATTTTCCATCCGCCTTGCGGATCGGATGCATACGGACAGGCGGTCCGTGTTCATCCGATTCTCCATAGAGGAGAATGGAGCTCTGACAGGTCAGTCTCTGCACTAAGTGCAGAGACTGTCCTGTCATTCGTCGGCTCAGCGGGGATCAACGGATGGATCCCCGCTGAGCAGCGGAGCCTGTCAAAACGGGCTCCGCATGTGTGAAAGGACCCTTAGTGATTCACTATATATGGATTCATATCATACTGATCCTGTTGCAATATAGCATATGTAAATTGAATTTACTGGTTGTAGATAGTGAAAGATTGTGATATTGTATATGTACAGTGAGTAGCTAAGCACCTACTCTTTGTATGGCCATACCTCTCTTGTGGGTAACAGGAGTGCATTTACATGTGCTTTTCTGTTACCTAGAATCAGCCAATTCTACGGTCAGCTGATATCACAGGGCCGCTGTAGGCTCTGGAAGGACCCCTACAATAATGTGGGGATCCACCCAGAGCTCCAGGCAGGTTAGGGGGTGGGAGCAAACAGGTCTGACTCTTAGTGCGCCATTGAGAACCTGATCCATTTGCTCCCACCCCCTATCCTGCTCAGTGCTCCAGTGAGTGCTGGAGGAGCAGAGCAGAGAGCTGTGACTGACAATTTTTACCATAACCAGCTCATAAATCTTGTATAAATTCGTGGAAACACTATGCCCCCTGTTGTATTGGATTAATTTCCCAAACCAATAATGTATAGCTGTATCTGGAAGAAACCATTTTAAAATGACAGGGACATACAGCACAGAGTGTTTCCCTACTAACTTTCATGCTGTTGATGTAGTCCATAGGTGCTCAACCTGTGGCCCCCCAGCTGTTGCGGAACTACAAATCCCATGAGGCATTGCAAGGCTGACAGGTACAAGCATGACTACCAAAGGCAGAGGCATGATGAGACTTGGAGTTTCACAACAGCTGGAGGGCCACAGGTTGGGCACCCATGATATAGGGATTACTAGCTTTGCAAAAGGTTTGCATGCCCAAGCTTTTCAAAATATATCCATTTTTAGATGCTTGTCTGACCTCACCCTTAAAGTGGTTGTAAAGCCGCCCCCACCCCCCACCTCCCCAAAAAAAAGCCTGCAAAGTAAAGGCATAATGAGCTAGTATGCAGCGCGTACTAGCTCATTATGAAACACTTACCTTGGAACAAAGCTGTTGCAGTGGTCTTGGCACACCGCTGTGACGGCGACATCGTTCTTCCGGGTCTGCGGCTCCGTCCAATCACAGTGCGGGCTCCAGCGCTGTGATTAGCGGAGCCGCGCTGACGGCACTCCTGCACATGCGCACGGGAGCTGTCATTTACGGCACGAATACAGAAGAAACGGCACCCTGGGCTACCCTGGGGGCCGATTCTTCAGTGCGCATGTGCCGATGACGTCGGCACATGCAGATATAGGGGATACGGTTTAGGAGATATTTCCTGGACCTACAGGTAAGCCTTATTGTAGGCTTACCTGTAGTTTAACGTGGTTGTCATGACTTGACAACCACTTTAAAGCATACTGTATATTACCCCAAAATGCAGATTCCTTATATTCGTAAAGTTCTTAATAAATGTAGCTGGTACGGGTTTTATTTCATATGTTCTTGCTAAATACAGTGCCTGGTGATCCTGCCAGTTCCTCTGGGGTCGTTTTTTAACCTGACCATGCCAAACATGAAAGCAGATCCGCACTGGCAAGCTCAGTCAGCATTTCACTGTTAGGATATTTAGGACACTGTGCACACTCACAGCGTGCCAGTAGCTCCTGTAGTCAGTTTTGCGGCCATACCCCCCACCCATCCCTGCTGTGCTGCGGGTGCAGCCTGTGGGAGCATGAATCAAACTTCTGGAACACAATGTACAGATGTGGAATGTACTTCTCCAATTTGTGTTATGCCTCATTATGTCCGCCAGCTTACCGTGCAGACACACCGCCTGCTATAGAGAAGGAGACAAAGGAGGCTATGCAGCCCCTTCATCACAGAATAAAGGATTCAAAAAAGTATATAACAATTATTTTGAGTAAAAGTACAAGTAACTTCAGTTAGCAATTTGGGTTCGCTATTTTGTTACTGACTACTGTGTTCACAAATAGTTTCAATAAAATAAAATGAGTGACTCATTCATTTTTGTAATCCAGTAATGGTATAGCCAAATGTTCTGAGGCTCATACTGATCTACAGGCGGTCCCCGGGTTACAAACAAGATAGGGACTGTAGGTTTGTTCTTAAGTTGAATTTGTTTGTAAGTGGGAACAGGTACATTTTTCAGTGTAGCTTCAGCTAAAAAAACTATTTTTAAGCTTTTTGGATAGCATAGGGAAGGGGTAACATCCCTGTAAGATTTGTTTTGCTGTCTATGTTTCTTTTCAGAAGATTTCACTCACTTCCTGTTCCAATGATAATTGGATTTTGAAAATGTTGGGTTGTTGTGCTTTTTCCCATAATAACTCTTACAGGAGTGAATTTCCCTTCCGAGGGGGAGATTTCCTCTCACTTCCTGTTGTCTCCCTCCGTTTGTAAGTAGGAGTCGTTTGTAAGTCAGATGTTTGTAACTAGGGGACCGCCTGTAATTGGTTGTTTCTTAGCAATAGTGCTGTCCCAGCACAGAACAGATTACCTCATAGTATTCCCTAATGATTGAGTAATTCTAGGGGGACATTAGTAATAGGATATTGCTTGATAGCATTTATGGTATTTGCATTCAACTGGCTCACTGAACGTTCTGTAATAGAATTAAACAAGCATACGACCAGATCTGGAAGATGTGGACTTTCATCGCTGCAGCCAAATTTCAAGGTCATGAAGATGACAAAATACCTTGTTGTTTGATGACCACCTACCATGGCATATAGTGAACGCAGTGCCTTATCTATTGTGAAGGGTGCCTAATAGAATAGATCTAGGTTGCAAAAAATGCTATTTGGCTTAAAAAAATCCCACCTAATTCAGCAACTTTTTCAGCTGACTTCAGTATTTTAGAGTTATATGATGCAACTGTTTTTTCTATATCAATGTCTAATAACAAGCTCATCTCAAAATACCTTTTACTGAAAGGTTTGCCTGTGGGTGTTGCAGTTTTTTACGTCACATGGTATTTGCGCAGCAGTTTTTCAAACCCAATTTTTTGGGAAAAAAATAAACTTTTCTGAATTTTAATGCAAAACACACAATACATAATCCAGTTATTTGTAAAATATAAAATATGATGTTATGCCAAGTAAACAGGTACCAAACATGTCACTCTTTAAAATTGTGCACGCCACAAACAATGTAAATTTTACTATCCATAGGCGATGCTTACAGAGGAGGTCTGGTGCTAGAATTACTGTACATCATACGATGTTTGCGGTGATACCTCACATGGGTGGGATGGTCACTGTTTGGGTGCGTGCAGGACTGACGCGTACGATGGCCTTTTACAGTGAGCATGGGGAATGGGCGTATTTTATTTTATTTTATTATTTATTTTTATTTTTACACTATCACTTTAATTTTTCTTTAATTAATCTTTTTCTTTTATTGCAGTCACAAGGAATGTAAGCATCCCTTGTGACAGGTACTCTTTATGGAGAGATCTGGGGTCTATAAGACCCCAGATCCCTCCTCTGCTCTTAAAAGCATTTGATCACACCAAAATCGGTGTGATCAAATGCTTTTTATTTTTAAAAATGGCTCAGTTTACAGCTGGGGAAATCGGAAGTGATGTAAACTCATTGCTTCCAGGTTCTTATATCACAGAGGTGATCAAAGCCGCTCCGGTCTTTGTTCACCTCTATGATCAGCCAGTGGAAGTGCCAGCTGGTCGATCAGGTGGGCAGTGGTGTATTTTGGTTTTGTGCTGCCCTAGGCAAGACTAAAATCGGCATCCCTCATCTAAATTTGTCCCACCCCAGCTGTGGTATACTGTTCTTGTCTCAGGGTCTGATGAGGAAGATGCAGCCCTTCAAAGTGAACAGCTGTGACTTCCTCATCAGACCCTGAGACATGATTCGTCCAAGTTCCACATATGTGGTCAATAGAGCAGAGGATGGGGTCAGTGGGACATAGGATGGGGTCAGCAGGGCAGAGGATGAGGCGGCACTTGTGAGCATTGATGAGGAGGCATTGATGAAGCGGCACTGATGGGCACTGATAGGCGCACTGAAGGGCACTGAAAGGCAGCAACGATGGGCACTTATTGGCAGCACTGATGTGCTCTCATTGGCAGCACTGATAGGTGGCACTGATGGGCACTGATAGGTGGCACTGATGGGCACTGATTGACAGCACTGATGGGCACTGATTGGCATCACTGTTGAGCACTGTTGGGGCTGCACTGATCATCAGGTCATGCAGATGTCCTCTTTCACATTAGCCGGTTACCAGCTCTCTCCTCTCCTCAGGCTGACAGCGTAAATGGACACAGCTGATCATGTGGTAAAAGCCACTATGATTGTTCCGGGTGCGTGCCGCAGGAGGCATGGTTCTAGGAGGGAATTCTCTCCCAGAACTGGGAGACCACGTTGTAGCTGCCATTCGGCTATATCACTGTCGCCTGTAGGGGGGTAATCGCTGTCCTCTGAAAAATGCCCCCCAAGGCAAATGCCTTGTTTGCCTCATGGCAGATACGCCCCTGCCGGTGAGACTGGACAGCCCAATGAAGGTGGCAGGACGGGGCATCCCCTCCCTCTGCTTGTAAAAGCAATCCAGTGGCTAGTTAGCCACCAGGACTGCTTTTACAAGAAAGACTTCGGCTCAAAAAAAAATGGTGCTAGGATGATGCCTGTGGCTGCAGGTATTGTTGCGGTATAACCACTTGAAGTCCAGTGACATCGCTAGTCAGAAAGTGGTTAAGACGTAGAGTGCGTTCACTTTGCAAAATACATTTTAGCTTAGTGTATAAGGTAAAGCTGTGCTGACTTCAATATTCTAATTATGTGCAAACAGAAATCCTGTTTTTTAATTTTCTTTGCACCTAATCAGGTATTGTTTGCAAAATGAATCTTTACTTAATTCAATACTATTCAAATTTAAATTCATATGACAAAGTGACACATACTCTAATACTTTAGTAAATCAACCTAATCAGGGTAAACCATAACCCCCTTTAACCACTTCCCCTCTCACACCTGTTCACTCCCTATGGACCAGAGCAATCTTTATATTTCTGCTATGAACCTGTTTATTGTGCATTAACTTTGCTATTACTAAAGATAACAAGGTAATACATATATTGTTTTTTAAGGACAAACAACGCTTTCTGTTCATGATATTGTCTTGTAACAATGTTGTTTTGCAATCCTTGTACAATAAAATGCAACAAAACTAAACAAATCGCCCTTTTTTAAATATATATTTTTTAGCAGTGTTAGTTTAAAAATAAATAGTGTTATTGCACATAAAATGTGTGCATGTTATTTTGTAATTTGTCCTGTTTTTATTCACACTAAAATTATAATTCTGGCAGAAAGCATTGCAAAGGTATTTACAAATGAAATAAAGTGCGTTTTTTTCTTCAGTTTGCGCCTTTTATAAATGGGAAATGTGTAAATATATGTTAAAGATGTAAAAATATTAACAAGAAAACAAAACCAAAAACGTTTGAATAATAATAGTTAATAAAATAGAAACAAACAAAAAGAATAAGTACGAAAATAATAGTTGAAGAGAGAAGGAGACTAAAGAGTTTATTGGGGCATATTGGAGTAAACTAAGGGTTTGAGGGGGGGGGGGTTGGGGGAGGTACAAAGTGCAGCGGGGCTCACGCGTGTACAGTGGGCAGTTATAGTGAAGCCAGGTACCCTCACTTAAGATTTCGGCACGAGGGGGCTTGACCGGATGTGAGCCACGGCGGACTTCTTGGTGGGGAACTCCGGATCATCCAGGGAGGCCATCCATAGGCACAGCTTTCCCTGCTGCAGCCCGCGCATCCTCTCCTGTGCTCATTTCCACGCGGCCTAGTCCGCGACCCACCGCTATCCAGAGTAGCCGGACCATCCACGGCTCCAGTGGAGACTACACACTCTTCCACCCACTGCTGACTGCTTCTGCCCTATCATCCTGCGGTCGAGGGGCACCCGTAGATGGAGTGGCTGAGGTGAATGTTGCGGCCCTCCACACTCCACCGCCAGCTTATCCTCGAGGCCGGGCTCCTCTCATCCACAGACTTAGGGAGGACTTCTGTAGCTGCACCTTGTCGCACTCATCACCACTGGATACTGCTCCTGTTTCCCCTGTGAACCCAGAGGGACAGGGAGAGGTTGTGGCGTGGGCAGACACAGCCCTACCATCAAGCCTGCAGAATGATTTTAGGCTGTGGCCTGGTTAAGTGTAACTTGCAGTGACTGTCCCATCCTATGTGATTGCCTTGACACCTCCTGGCTGCTGGGTATTTGAGGTGACCTCCCTCTGGAGACCCCCCTTAGTGTGTGCTGCCACAGGGGCCTGTGCTAGCCAGCAGTATCCTCTTCCAGTGACATTTTCTGATAGGGATAGTAATTGGTGGGGGAGAGAGGGGTACCCAGCTTCCTGTCCAGTGGATTGAAATATTTGGTCCCAGCCTAATGGACCCTAAGAATCGTGCAGCCAAGTCATCCACGCCAGGTCACCCACCTCACACCCCATCTGCACGGCCGGATGCTCTTCTCATAGGGACGCTGCAGGCCCTGCTGGCACATCTAGACATGGAACTGGAGACTCTTTGACTGCAGTGCCCCCTGCTCCTTCTACTCAGGACAGTACTGCCACAATTCTGGCTGCCATTGAACATAGCAGAACCTCCATTGTGTGAATATATCGCCTCACGGAACAATGTAATCTTATAAGAAATGACCTGGATAAAATCAGAGGTCAGCTGTCCGAATTAAAATCCAGAATATCTGCCAATGAAGATCTTACGGCCACTCATGCTAATACAATATCAGACCTGCAACGCACCATACAAATGCTGGTCTCTAAGTCAGATGATGCCAAAAATAGAGCAAGGCGCAGCAATGTCAGGATCCTTGGACTCCCGGAGGGTGAAGAGGGTGATTGACCAGTTGAGTTTCCCGAGGGTTTCTTTAAGGAATTGCTGTGCCTTGATGAGGTCACCCTGACCTATGTGGTTGAGAGTGCCCACTGTGTACCCACGGGTCGTGCTATCCCTGGAACAAATCCTAGACCTTTCCTGGTTTGGTTCTCAACTACAGGGATTGAGATAGAATTCTCTCGGAGGTTCGCAACCACCCCATGCTTCCGTATGGCAATACTACTATCCTATTATTCCCGGATTTTTTGCTGAGCTGCAACGCAAGAGGAAAAACTTTAACGAAGTCTGTAAATGACTACGTGAAAAGAAAATTAAATATAGCATGCTGTACCCTAGCCGTCTCCAGGTCCCACATAATGGCTCAGTCCGTTTCTTCGATTCCCCAGCTGATGCGGACGACTGGCTGAACACCCTGCGGTGACCGGATCTTTACGTTTCAGGATCAATGGTTGTCTTTCTTTTATTTCTCTGTGAAGGCCTCCTTTCCTAGGATCCACATCTCAAGTTGTCTGTTTGTCCAGTTACCTCTCTGTATGATCCAGCCCATTTGGCCTCCTTACTACCTAACTTGTCGCTAGCTGGCTCCTTGTTTTTTAGACATGAGGACTGTACTGCCTCAAGTTGCTGATGGGATTACTCTTAGGGGCACTGATTTATGGCCCTACTGATACTGCCTTCCTCCCAAGGGTTCCTAGTAGTAAACAGTCCTCTGGTTCTAGTTATGACACACTTTTTTCTGATTCCTTTCTTTACCAGAGCCACCTTGCATGCTGCATACCTGTTCAATGCACTTAAACCCTCTAGTTCTGCCTTCTGAAGTGGTTGTGGCGGTTTGACTACTGCCGCTTTCTGGAACTCTTTAGGAAGACTGTTTATTTTTGTTAAGTTACGGGTATCAAACTGACCGGCATAGTTGTTGGGGCCACTGGTCAGTAGGCTGTTTGCTCACTAGCTGAGATTTAATATGTTTGTGTTTTATGGTAACCAGTTGTCTTACTTTGCTGGAGTGCTGTAATCAAAGTCATTTTGCTCTGTGCTGTTACCCACAAACCTCATATCCTATTTTTACAAGAAATCCAGCTTTTACAGAACAAAATTGTATCCCTCCACAGAGCATGGGTGCAACAAGCTTTTCACACCACTTATTCCAGCTATGCCATGGAAGTTGCCATCTTCCTAAACAAATCTCTTGCTTATAAGGTAATTCATGTTTGCCTGGACCTAGGGGGCAGGTACATTATTTTAGTTCTGGAAATTGGTACAGTGAGATATGCATTTGTCAATGTTTATATTCCTCAGCCTTTTTCTCCTGGCATATTGTATATCATCCAGGAGAAATTGGCACCCCTGAAGCTCACTAGAATTGTTTGGTCTGGGGACTTCAACTCTGTCACATACCTGGTAGGTAGAGCCTGAATTATGGGTAGAGCTCTGAATTATGCAAAGGAAGGCCTCCCTTGCACCTCTGACTCAGGGCCCCTGATAGAGTATACAGGTAGTGCAAGAGTGCAGAGTCGCACGAGTGCCGGTAAAACGTTGAGTTGCTGATCCAGTAGTCCACCTGCGGGTCACCGTTGGTAGGAGCAGGCTGGTATTTAGCTGAAGAGCAGATCCCAAAAGGTAGCTGGAATATAAGCAGAGTCAGACAGGCCAGGTAATACCCAAATGACCAGATCAAAGTACAGATGCGGAGGCAGGAGAATGGTCAAAGAATAAGCCGAGGTCTATGCAGGTGGAAAACAGGAATAGTCAGGAACAAGCTGGGTCAAATACTTCAAGAGCAGATACAGATACAGGAAACAGGTTTACTCACAGAACGCTGTAGACGAGACAGCAGTGATCCTGGGTTCTGATCCAGCTTAAATAGCCCATTTGCTGCCCTTATCTGTCATGGAATGCGCCACACACATTCGCGCATGCGCACATGCGATTGCATGATCGTATTTTTCACGCATGTGCACATGCTTTCCAGGCATTCATGGAACAGGGATTGTTCTGCGGCTGATTTGGAATCCTCCAACCCTCAGCGGACATCCAGTGTGGATTTAGGGTCATGAGCTCATACCTTTTGATCTAATGGAGATCTGGAGAGATCAGTTTCCCTTGGATAGATTTTACTCACACTATTCTGCTGCGCATAAATCTGGCTCCTGCATTGACCTAGCGTTCAGTTCTCAGCTGATGCTATCTACCATACGGGGAGTCTCGTGCTTGCCAGCAGGCATTTTGGACCATTCCCTGTTGGAAATTATTGTGGGGGTGGGAGGAGGTAGGTCCTTAGGCTGCTGGCGCTTAGACTCTAGATAGTTGAATAATGAGAGGGTACAGGAGTTGCTGAAGGACTCAGATACACATTACTGGGAGGTGAATGAATCATCTGCATCCCTCCAGCTGGTATGGGATGCCTTCAAAGTGTTTACCCAAGGTCAATACATTTCGGCCATAAAAACTGCGAGAGTAGAATATAATTCTGAGTTGACCTCGCTTGAACAGGCTGAGTCTGAGACAGCTTCTGAATTTGTGTCCTCCCCTATTGGGGACAATTACTCTACTCTGACTCAGGCCCGTAGAGACCTGGAGCTCCACCTCACGTCCCTCACTCATGCAAATGCCGCCCTTCAGGCAGTGGGCTTCTAAGGGGATTAAATACCTTAGTCAAATTTGTGAAGGGGGTGGGTTCCGGTGTTGCCAACCACCTGTTAATTTACATGCAGCCCATAAATTTCTGCCCATTTGCGGGCTGCCGTTATGGGCAGCAGTGCCCGTAAAAAATATGGCCGCGGGCAAACAGGGCAACTGAGCATGCACCGTTCCGGACTCAGGAAAGTTCGTACACGTTCGGCCATTTTCTGGCGGGCGCATGCGCAGTCACGTAATGGTGCCACCTGGTGCCATGTTTGAAAAGGAAGGCAAGACACTGGGGACGGGTGATGGTCTCGGCGGGCCGCCTGAGCGCCTCACCACAGCAGAGGAGGTCAGGACGCTCAGTGTAGTAATATAAAGGGGCAGAGGGGGACATTACCATGGGGGGGTGAAGTGGGCAGAGGAGGATACTACATTACTGTGGGGGGGGGGGGG
>BLSH010418757.1:1458527-1469590 GCA_018402905.1 Glandirana rugosa | reverse complement strand
AGGCCACTGCCCCCCCCCCCCCCCCACACACACACACACTATGCACAATTTATCAAATAGGATCACAGATGTATAAAGAATGGAACACTTGATATTGAGAATTCATAGCACACTGGGCAAATTGAATGCTGTATGGAGTGCAAGGGGCACCTATGTTTCAAAATCAGCGTTGACTCTTATTCAAGACCCTGCTATGACTGCGGGCACAGATTAAAAAGGTAAGAAACTATTTCATGAAAAATAGATTACAGGTCCATTAAGTAGTGGATGTGTATGAATTATTTTTGGAATACGAATATTATTAATGTCATTTTAAGACACGGTCATGTGATCATCTAGTGCCAGGCCCCCCCTCCGTGTACTTACTGGATGGGCCCTTTTCTGGATGTCCATGGCTGACCAATGGAGGATACAGAAGAGGACCAACATCAGACCAAGGGGAGTGAAGAGGACCAGCCGGCAAGGGTTGATGTGCAGCACTGGACTAGCAGTTCTCACAAGCGTTAGTGAGAGACCAGGATGGGGGGGACTTAGATGAGTATAACTAAATTCACCAGGTACAAAAAAACTTAAAGGATAAGTTTGCCTTTTGTAACATGTTACACACATATACAGGGTGTATGATGTATGGGCAGAAAGCTTACACTGAAAGTCTGCAGGAGACCTGCATGGCATTGGTGATTTGCTGAATGCTGTCGCTATGCTTTCCAGGCTCCTAAAAACCTGCAGTGCATTTATTACGTTTTTGTTAAAAGGTGAACTTATCCTTTAACACCTGGATGGAAGGATAGGTTAGAGTTTGCTAGGAGAGAGGGGAAAAATTGAATTTGCTGAGAGTTGGGCTTTAAAGCTCCGTACACACGGGCAGAATGTTGGGAGACGTTTGCCGTTTAAAAAAAAAACGGCCAACATTCTGCCCGTGTGTATGTTGGTGTGCATGCTGCAAAACCAGCAGCTGACCAAGTCCAAATCAGCACTCTCAGCCAATGGAAGAGAGCGCTGATCGCAGTGTACTCACTTTTGTTGCCAGCGGTTTAGACATTAATGGCTGTGTGTTGAGCTATTTTGAGGGGACAGCAAATTTACACTGTTATACAAGCTGTACACTCACTAAGTGTCATTTCTTCAGTGCTGTCGCATGAAAAGATAGAATAAAATATTTTAAAAAATGTGAGGGGTGTACTCACTTTTGTGAGATACTGTAGATGCGTTATACACAGAGTGATATATTTTAAACATTTCTTTCTTTTCATTTTGATGATTATGGCTTACAGCTAGTGGAAACCCAAAAGGATTTTTAATACAGAAATGTTGACTTACTGAAACGTAGGTCCATGTACAGTATAGTATGTACTCAATAATTGGTCGGAGCTCCTTTTGCATGAATTACTATATCAATGCAGAAGTGTTATGGAAGCCCAGGTTTCTTTAATAGCGACCTTCAGCTCGTCTGCATTGTTGTGCCTGGTGTCTCTCATCTTCCTCTTGACAATAACCCACAGATTCTCTATGGGATTTAGGTCAGGCGAGTTTGCTGGCCAATCAAGCACCATGATCATTAAACCAGGTATTGGTACTTTTGGCGGTGCCAAGTCCTGCCGGAAAATGAAATCAACATCTCCATAAAGCTGGTCAGCACAGGGAAGCATGAAGTGCTCTAGAATTTCCTGCTAGAGGAATGCACTAACTGTGGACTTGATAAAACACAGTGGACCAACACCAGCAAGTGATATGGCTCCCCAAATCGTCATGAACTGTGGTCAATTTTGCATTTCAGTTGGAAATCAAGGTCCCAGAGTCTGGAGGAAGAGTGGAGAGGCACAGAATCCAAGTTGCATGAGGTCCAGTGCAAAAGAAAGAAATGATTGAAATATATCACTCTGTGCTAACGCATTTCTATAAAATATATGAATTTCACTTTTTGAATTTAATTGAATTACTGAAATGAATTAACTTTTTGATGATATTCTAATGCACCAGTATAAACCTCAGCACCATCATTTTTAAAATGTATGCACAGCCAGTTTAGGCTTGAATGCTATTTGTGGTTCAATTAGAGCGATTTCCTACCACTTCCTGTCCTTCTGACAGTTTAACAGATGGAAAGTCAGGCAAACTCTCTAACAACACAGACATACAGTATATGAAAATGCTTTATTTTAGTACAATCGGGGAAGACCAGAATTCCTGTATTATTTCTTTGTCCTTGTAGCACATTTTTCTCCACCTACTGTCCGGTGAAATCGCTGACAGCAAAACAGGAAATTAGGGGACATTCTTCTAACAAAGCACAACTCTGTACCCCTCAACACATCTGTATACCCCCAGCATTCCTCTGTACCCCCCAGCACATCTTTGTACCCCCAGAACACCCCTGTAACTTCCAGAACACCTCCGTACCCCCAGAACACCCCTGTACCACTCAGCACACCTCTGTATCCCAGAACACCGCTGCATCCCACAGCAACCCTCTGTTACCCCCAGAACACCTCCATATCCCCAGAACACCCTGTACCACTCAGCACACCTTTGTATCCCAGAATGCTGCTGCATCCCCAGCAGACCTCTGTACCCCCCAGAACACCTCCATATCCCCAGAACACCCCTGGACCACTCATCACACCTCTGTATCCCAGAACACCGCTGCACCCCCCAGCACACCTCTGTACCCCCAGAACACTTCTGTACTTGCCAGCATACATCTGTACCCCCAGAACACCACTGTATTCCCCAACACACCTCCGTACCTTCAGCATACCTCCGTACCTTTAAAATACCTCTATACCCCCAAGCATACCTCTGCCCCTCCAGAAATCCTTTGTACCCCTCCAGCACATCTGCATATTCCGCACACATTTCTGCACCCCAGCACACCTCTGCACTCTTAGCACACCTCTATACCTCCTTGCACACCTCTACCCCCTCCCCCAAATCTCTGCATGCCTCAACACACCTCTGCATGCCAGAAAGTCTGCACACCCCCCAGCATTACTCGGTACACCCCAGCACACCTCTGTACCCCCCCCCCCCAGCATGCCTCTGGACCCCCCCAGCATACCTCCATACCCACAAGCGCACCTCTGTACCCTCTTGCATACTTCTGTACCCCCCAGCACATCTCTGTATTTCCCCCTTAAAACACAGGCACACACCTGTATCTTCCAGCATCCTCTGTATCCCTCCACCACCAGCACGTCTCTGCAACCGTCAGTATTTAACACCCCATTACCCATAGCTCCCAATTGCCCCTGCTTTCGAGGGACTGTCCATTATTTGACACAAAGCCCCTCTGTCCCTCTTTTCTCCTTATTTGTCCCTCATTTGTAAAGGAATAGTAGTGCTAAAAAAAAGCACTTGGGTGTTTAACTTTTATTTTTTATATAACTCTGCTTTAAGGGGGCGTGGCAGGGGTGTGTGTGTTATGCTCACTTACTTTTGATAATAGGTGTCCCTCTTTCCCATCTCAAAATGTTGGGAGGTGTGATCACCACCCACCTCTGCAGTCACCGATTCACTCCAATTCTCATGCTATTCTGTTCTTAGATTCTTTCTTTCATCTATTTTCACCTGGGGGTCTGGCCAGTTCATCTGTTGTTTTTCATAAGAACAAGCTCTCTTGCAGATTTATCAAGTTACAGGGATGAGATAAACCATTTACCACTGACAGGAGTTCTTACAAAGATCAGCTTTTATTTATTTATGTAAAACCTTTATCCCTAAAGGATAATAATGTTTGCTCAAACTGCTTATAAATTATTAGCTGGAGTTTGGCTTTAATTTGTTAGTGTATTTCAATTTGATAGTTCATCTAACACTCCCCTCCATTCGACTGACAATGATGCTGTCCAAATGTGTCCCCTGTGCTCATTCGTCCAGAGTGAAGGCACTCTAATACAGGAGGTGTGTTACTGGCCAGATCACCAAATGAAAACAGATGGGAAAAGGCCTAAAAAAAAAAAACAAGTGCAGCCACCACATCTAAAGATTGGTAATCTGCAATATATTACATTTTTTTGGTTTTGGGTTTAATACTGCTTTAACCACTTAAGGACCGGAAGGATTTCCAGCTTTAGGACCGGAGCCCTTTTTGCGATTCGGCGCTGCGTCGCTTTAACTGAAAATTGCGCGGTCATGCGACGTTGTACCCAAACGAAATTTGCGTCCTTTTTTTCCCACAAATAGAGCTTTCTTTTGGTGGTATTTGATCACCGCTGCGTCATTTCTGATCGCCGCTATAAACAAAAGAAGAGCGACAATTTTGCAAAAAAACCCAAATTTCTTACTTTTTGCTAAAATACAAATCCAAAAAAAATATATAAAAAAACATTTTTTTCATCGGTTTTGACCGATTTATATTCTTCCTCATATTTGTGATAAAAAAATCGCAATCTGCGTTTATTGATTGGTTTGCGCAAAAGTGGCTGCGTTTACGGATGATGAGAATTCATTTCTGGGGTTTTTATTTTTTTTTTTACTAGTAATGGCCGCGATCGGCGATTTTTAGCGGTACTGCGATATTTCAGCGGACATGTCGGACCATTTTGACACTTTTTTGGGACCATTGGCATTTATACAGCGATCAGTGCTATAAAAATGCACTGATTACTGTGTAAATGCCATTGGCAGTGAAGGGGTTAACCTGCAGGGGGCGCTAAAGGTTAACAGTGTTCCCTGGGCGTGTTCTAACTGTGGGGGGACTGCCCTAGCTGGGGAAGGGAAGTGGTCACAGCCTCCATGTAGAGGAAGGCTGTGATCACAACCCTTCCCCCCTCACAGAACGGAGGTCCGTGGTTACTTACACGGACCTCCGTTCTTTCACTCCGGGGGGGGGGGGCATCGCGGGTGGCCGGCGGAGATCGAATCCGCCGCACCCGCTCCCTGGCCCTCCCCGGACACAGTGAGCGCGCGGGCGCGCCTCCGGCGGTGCGCGCTCAGTGGGCTCAATCTCGCTGCCGCCGTCATATGACGGCGATCCGCGCAATCGAGCCACACTGCCGCCGTCAATTGCCGATCAGCCGTTGGCAAGCGGTTAAAGTGACTGTAAAGTCTCAGGGTTTTTTTTTGTTCAATAAAAATAACAACCGTGTTATACTTGCCTGCACTGTGCAGTGGATTTGCACAGGGCAGCCTGGATTCTCCTCTTTCTGGCTGCCTCTTCTGTGCTCCTGGTCCCTCCCTCGAGCACCCCCACAGCAAGCAGCTTGCTATGGGGGCACCTGAGCTAAGTCACAACTCTCTGTGTCCATTCAGACATGGCGCTTCGGTCTGGCCCCGCCCCCTCTCTCTCCTGATTGGCTGACTGAATTTGATTGACAGCAGCGGGAGCCAATGGAGCCGCTGCCGTGTCTCAGCCAATCAGGAGGGAGAGTACCGGACCTGGACGTCATGGACATCGCTGGACAGAGATGTGGCTCTGGTAAGTATTACGGGGGCTGAGGGGGGCTGCTGCACACAGAAGGCTTTTTATCTTAATGCATGGAATGCATTAAGGTACAAAACCTGACTTTACAACTCCTTTAAGCTTTCACAGTCACTTGGCTTGTCTACTAAAGCCAGTGCCTGCCCACCTCCCCATTCCACTGCATAGCATGAGCTGTTGCCCAGACGTGCAAAGGGAGGTTCTGGGCACCACAGCTGCCAATCAATATGTGCAGCAGCACTAGTGAGCGCCACACTGTGTTCCCGAGTCAAAGCCTAGGATACAGCCATCGCAGGACAATTAAAGTGGAGCTCCACCCAAAAGGGTAAGTTCTGATTATTTGCCTCCTCCCCCTCTCCGCTGCCACATTTGGCACCTTTCAGCGGGGTGGTAGAGGGGAGCGGGTACCTGGTTTTGACAGGTACCCGCTCCCACTTCCAGCGAGCTCATCCGGAAGTTCAGTCCCCCTCCTCCTTCACACAGGTGCACTAGGGAATCGGCTGTTTCCCTTACCCGAGATGGCGGCGGCAGCACCCGAGAGCTGATTGGAAAATCGGCTCAGGTGAAAACACCACTGGATTCCAGGACAGGTAAGTGTCCTAATATTAAAAGTCAGCAGCTACAGTATTTGTAGCTGCTGACTTTTAATTTTTTTGAAGGAGCCTGGAGCTGTGCTTTAAGGTAAAAGTGTAACTGTCCCAGCAAATCCGGGACTGTTGGTGATTATGTATATATTATTGTTAATAAGGCCCCTTTCACACGGACGGATAGAATCCAGCTTTTAGCTGCGGATAGATGAAGTTATCTACTGCAGCTATACTGTGACAATGCTTTCCTATGGCCCCTTTCACACTCTGCATTTAGCAACGGTTTTGTTACAGACGATTTAGAATGATTAGAAAAAATGGATTGGAATGCGTCCAGGAACGATGTTATGCAGCTATCTGCACAAATCTGCAGCTATCTACACGAATCTGCAGCCATCTGCAGGTAAAAGCAGTGCACTGTGTCATCTACGGATAGCAAGGCAACAAGCATAGAAAATCAATAGGAAGCACTTCAGAAATGTCAAGAATGTTAAGAATGGCTAATCGGAATGTACAAATGCAAGTAATCGATGTGATTTGGAGTCTGGTATCTGGTTTGCATTTAGCAACGGCAGAACAGCCGCTCGTGTGAAAGGGGCCTAATACTTTTTTGTGTATTTGGATATATAGTTGTCAGACTTGAGTTGGTGCGATGTGACCCTGGTTTGTACTCTCTGTGGTACTAATCACTTGTTGTAACAGCTGGCCTCCCTGTGAAAATTCTAGTTGCTTAGCTGAATCTGGCTTCAGTACTTTTAAGTCACAGGCTCCAAACATAAAAAAGAGTGTCAGAAAAGAATTAGAACTCCTTATCTTTATACTTATTCCAGCTCATTGATTCGGAAAACATTAAAGCCAAAGCAAAACCATGAAAGTCAGGGAACTAGCATGCTCAGAAGGAGAGATCAGCAATAGAAGCAAACATATTCCTAAAATGGAAGGTGTACTTTGAACCTGTGCTTAGGAACACTTAAGCAATTTACATAGTCTTAAAAAGTACTAAATGAGGTTTAAAACAATTCCTTTACTGTCCCTTGTTGCCACAGGCACTGTGGAGTAATTCAACCTTAAACTTCATTGCAGAAGGTAATACCATGTATCTTCAAACCTCTGGGTTTTTCTTTTACGGAAAGAGAATGATATGCATATATTTTCTGTTTTACCTTTTTCGTCTACAGTGCTGTTATGGTTCCATGAAAATAGATTATTAATTTGATGAACAAAACGTGTGATCTTTGTGTCATTTACTTTCAATGTAAAATTATCATGCTACGCAAATATAAATGATATAATCTTGTGTTTTAGGCTTTGTGTATTTAAATGCTGAGCTTTTGAAGAAATCTGGATCCAAAAAGAACAAATCGCTCAATGGAGCCACTGTCCAATGCAACCACTGTAGACTTTACAGGGGGCAGTTCAACCTGGTCGACTGAAAAAGTAAATTATCCTGACCAGGTATTCTTCAATTCTGCCAGAATAGTCCAGCATATTCATCGGAAGAAACCTCCAGATAAGATCCTGGTCAGCTATGGCAGTGACTCCGGGATGCCTTTACCAGTCTTCAAAGATGAAAGGTTTCAGCGCTGGTCCTATGAGCTAGCTTTTAATGCTTTGAAATGTAAGTAAAGTAATTACACAAACATTCTACATTATTACAATAAACACTCTATGAAAGCTTGCAGTACATAATCTTTTAGGGCCCACCGATATGCAGTGCACACATGGACGTTAATTGTCGTTTAACAGCAGTGGCGTTTTTGGGCTGTTATCTGAACGCCCTGAATTGGCGTTCAAAAGTCGTTCTTCTGACCACAAAAAAAAGCTAAACGCCGATTAATGCTCACAAACGCCGGTAAACGGCCGTTTATCGGCGTCTGGCATTTTTTGTAGTCAATGGAAGCTAATGAAGTAAAAAAAAAAAAAACACAGACGCCGATAAACGCTGCTTACAAAGCACTGCAAAAGAACGTTTTCTAAGCAGCGTCTACTGCCCGACGCCCAGAGAGCCCAGATAGCGTCCAGTATGCATGGAGCCTAAAGATGTGTTTATCTCATATTAAGGCAGCCTATTAGAATGCAACACAACACAGTATAAATCAGACATTCCTCATTTTTAGAGTTTTTAGAGCAAACCCGTGGATGTTCGGGTTCGGTGAGTTCGGCCAAACTTCGGAAAAAAGTCAGGGTTCGGTACCAAACTTGACCCGAACTTTACCCCGAACCCCATTGAATTCAATGGGGACCCGAACTTTTTGGCACAAAAATGACTGTAAAAGAGTCCTGGAAAGTGCTAGAGGGCTGCAAAATAATTTTAGAACAATAATCTGTCCCTTACAGCAACAGCAGGAACCTGACCCTATAGAACTAGGAGATGATTTTAGAACAATAATCTGTCCCTCTAAGCAGTAGACTCTACCTAGTCCAGTCAGATCTTTCTGTAATGCAGGATGAGATCTGCAATCTGTCCCTAAAAGCAGTAGTAGTAGTAATCTCTACCTATCTATCTATCTGCAATCTGTCCCTAAAAGCAATAGTAGTAGTAATCTCTACCTATCTATCTATCTGCAATCTGTCCCTCACAGCACCAGTAGCATCCTCTCCCTACACTACCCAGAGAGCATGTGACATGCAGCACTGTGACTCCAGCCTCATATAGAGTCTGGGTCACATGATGCACTGGCCAAACACAGCCATGCCATTAGTAGGCATGGCTGTGATGGCTTCTAGGGAAAACCAGTGAAACGCTTGTTGATTGGCTGCCCAGCAGCTATTCAACATGCGTGATCAAATACCCGAACCCAGAACTCTAACCCAAACTTTTTTTCAAATGTCTGGGTTCGGGTCACGGACACCCCAAAGTTCGGTACGAACCCAAACTCTACAGTTCGGGTCCGCTCAACTCTACTCATTTTCTCTAATACAGTGTACTACAATGCAACGGTACCAGGGGGTTATTTACTAAAAGTACAGGATGCAAAATCTGGTGCAGCTCTGCATAGAAACCAATCATCTTCCAGGTTTTATTGCCAAGTCTTAATTGAACAGGCTGAAGTTAGAAGCTGGTTGGCTACCATGCACAGCTGCACCAGATTCTGAGTGCACCAGTTTTAGTAAATCCCCCTCCCTTCTATTAATGTGTTGGGATATTATTAAAAATGAATAGACCTGCAAAGCACCATGGTCTGTGTATTGCCATGCATTGTGGTTGTGGTGTCCATTTTGCCATACGTTACTGTAATGCATAGATGTGAATAATCCTTTGTGGATCGTTTCTGTTCATTCGCGTTTTTAGTGCAGCTATTGTGGTAAATGTTCTCCTGCGCTGATAAATTGTCCTGTTATATACAGGGTGGATTTGATTTAAATCACTAGTAAAAAAGGCTTGATTTAAATCATTATTTTTAAAGAGCAACACTCATCTCTGTCCCGCAGCGGCTCCTCCTCTGACCCGCTGTTGACTCACCGACAGTCCCATTCACTTTAATGGGACGGCTGGTGATGCGGCAGTGACAAAACAAGGTGAGGGACGTGGCCATAGCAAGTGAGTGGATACCCGCTAACAGGATGATGCCATGATGGATCTGAAATGACAGGTGTTCCTAAAATGTAAGGACTTATTCTTGCTGGTAGTTAGAATCTTTAACAGTTGCAAACAAAATGAAGGGTTTTATATTTAGAATAATAAGCTGTCAGGTTAGTAAAACAGCGATATCAGAACCGATTTCAATCATACAGTTTGTAGTGTACATAGATTTGCAAAACAATGGGATAAAGGAATATTCCTGAACTTTGTTTTATCTCATGGTTACTGTGAAATTGTGTGAATGCATCAAAACAGTGCATGCTATCTCAGCTTACAGAGCTTGGATTCATTGAATGAGTTTACCAAAAATGTAAATATTGCAGAATATACAGCCTCGTGCTACATAACTAAGCTCAATTTCATCAGAAATAAAAGGGTGCAGCGCTAAAAAATCAGCAGATAATAAACATATGTCCATATAAAACGTCAGTGTATATCTTGCATAGATATAATCAAAAGGAGATAGGTCCCACCAGCCATGATAGAAGCTGTTGGGACAGTCACCACTATATTCACACCGCTCTTACCCTCAGTCATGCGACCCCCTGAGTAAGAGTGGCCAGTTGCACTTTGTTTACAATAAGGCTGTGTTGGAATTATCACCCTCCTGCGTCCCTCCTTGCCGGCTCCATGTCCTAGCCCACAGGCAGATCGTATATATCACACAAGGCAACTCTGAAGAGATATGGCAATTCAAAATAATATGAAGACCAGCACCTTTAAAGCCTGGCAAAATGATATTATAATTGTGGTCAACATACTGGAGTAGATTGCTAATGCCTGGAGCTGCGCTCTCATCCTGCTTTGGCAATCTACTCCAGTATGTTTTTTTTTGTAAGCTCCATTTCATGCTGAATAAAGTAAATTATTAATGTATCTTAAATAGAAAACCATCTTTACATAGATTTTTACCCCAAAAGCATTTTATTAAAATACATTTGATAAAAATCAAAACAGTCGGATTTAAATAAAAAAAATCAGATTTAAATAAAAAATAATCAGATTTTTTTTTTTTTTTTTTTTTTTAAATCATTGATTTTTTATCCACCCTGGTTATATAGCAGCAGAATTTGTGTAGTTCATGTACAATGTCAGTTCACCAAGGTGCATGAAATGTTCAGCACAATTTAATTGGTACGATTACACCAGATTTGAGGTTTAGGGTTAGATTTAAAGGCCCATACACACGATCAGAAAAGAAGAAAAATTTCGTCCGATGAACGATCTGCCAATTTTCTGATCGTTAGTATGGTGCTTCTGACAGCCGATTCCTGAATTTTTGGATGACAAAAACTCATGTGCAGGTTCGAAAATTTTTGTTGTTTTTGCACACAGCGTCCGATTTTCGTTCAATTAGTACAGTTCTCGTCCAAAAAAAAATTGCTAGAGAAAGACTACGCATGCTCAGAGACGAAAGAACACATACAAAACTATTCAACACATTACTTCTGACATTGCATTTTGTCGTACGAGA
>BLSH010418757.1:1426370-1455512 GCA_018402905.1 Glandirana rugosa | reverse complement strand
CATTCCTCCTTCTAATGACTGAAGGATTTTGTTGACCCTCTTTTCCACTTATAGAGCTAATTTACTGTTTCTCTTTGAAATAAATATTATGTGTTTTTAATGTAATTTTATTGGTATCTATTATTTTTGAAATTTACAAGTAGCTGCTGCATTTCGCATTTCCCACCCTAGGCTTATACTCGAGTCAATACTTTTTCCCAGTTTTTTGTGGTAAAATTAGGAGTCTCGGCTTATACTCGGGTCGGCATATACTCAAGTATATACGGTATATATATACACACATCTTATATATGTATATATACACAGTACAGGGGGACATGGTTAATGTGTTCGGGGGTCTGACCGAGGAAATAGGAAGTCAGTAATCTTCCTCCTTACCCTGGGATTCCCTCTTCACTCCCCCAGTTCACTGCCTCTGAGCTGGTGAATCGGGGAGGGTGAATTCTGACACAGATCGCCAGTGAAGTGCTGAGATTGCAGTTTCATAAACTAAACGTTTCTGTGTCAGTCAATGACAGCCTCTCCGTGTGTGGAGATGATTGACGGAGAACATGTTCTCCCCCAATCATCTCTATTTTATAAACCGAAAATGAACTGTGATCACCCATGATCCTTGGGATCACTGCTGATCACAGTATCATAATCGGACACCTTTATCCTAAAAATCTGTAGGAGAAAGAAAGCAAGATATGTACAGCAGACACAAGCTTCTAGTCCCCTTGCCTAGGCGAAGATAATGTCACGCAGCTTTCCTGTGGGACACTAGGAATTCTGAGGATCCCAAATCTTAGAAGAATGTGTGTTTTGGTAAGGTTTGTAATTCTCGGGTTTGCTAGGATTCCACAGCTTTGTATGTCATCACCTTGGCCTAGGCAAAGACTAGAAGCTGGGGTCTGGGGTAAGTAGGTATTGTTTTTTTCTTCCAAGGTTTTTTTAGGATTCAAGGTCAATTATATAATTAGAGATAATTTCATTTTAATGAAATGTCTGCTTTAAATTAAGGTTAAACTGGAACACCACATACCTTTTTTTGTATGGGAAGAATGTGCCAAGCTTTTATTGCTGCGTTCCCATTGGAGAGATTCCTTCTTCTCAAATAACCCTTCCTCAATTTACCCAGAACTGTATAAAAGAAAAGTTTGGTCACTTGAAAGGAATCCTTGTTCTTGAAGGTGCATGTTCTGTAGCTGTCATCCCACTCCTACTACTTTGTGAGTCTTCATGCTGGAACAAACATGCAGCCAGTAAAGGAAAAGGACATCTGATATGCACATGCTTTTTACATGTCAATGACATAGAAAGTCATGAAAGAAGCATTAGGATGAGGGTTACAGAGCTTGCATCTTTAAAAGCAAGTCAACTGTGGCATTTCCCATATTTGTATTTGTTACGTTGAGGTAAGGGTTAGATGTAGGGGTCTGTGTAGAGTTCACAGTTAGGTTTAGTTATTTGGTTCAAGTTAAGGGTTAGGTTCATAGCTCAGGAATAGACTAAAGCCTTGTACACACCAGCAGTTTTTTTTTTCATTCAACCCAGCAGGCTGAACAAAAAAAAAAACCTGAAGAGCTCAGGAGGAGTCACTGTACTAACTATCTGATGTTAGTACAGCGATCTCCCTACTGGGCTATTGTGTTCTAAGAGAGGGATTGCCCCTCCCCCCGCCAGAGCACTCTCAGCACTGATCGGCTGCTGATCGGCAGACATTTTTTGGTCATGCCCCTTTGACAGAAGCCGTGCTGTTGAACCAGCTGCCGTGAACACAAACCAAATGTCGGACAGTTTCTTTTGAACCCGTCCATGTGTATGGGGCTTTCATAACCTAGTTCCAGTTTTTTGGATGCAATACATGTGCACCAAAGTAAGACATGTATAACTGCATGTTGAATGCTGGGCAACTTCCATTTACACAAGGATATATCAACAAGGGCAGCTCAAATGTGTTCTTATTTCCTATTTCCTTTAATTAGATCCCTGTGGGTGATCTTCTGTCTTCTTGAAAATGTACACTTGTGTGACGTGTGTTGGCCCTTTTCATATTGGAATGTTGATAAATGTGTTCACAGTTATTTGAACTTGAAAGGCAAGCAGCATGTATTTGCCGATTGCCTGTGTTAATTAAGACATGAGATTATTCATGCCTCTTATAGATAAACACCCCAAGAAACCACTACAAAGAACTGTATGCTCAAATTGAACTGACAATATAGATTGTGAAACAAGTATAGTTCTACAATATTGCACATATTTACATAGTTAAAGTTAATGAATCAGTTATCTGTATACCTAGAACAGCCACATATAACATCCTAAAACATGTTATTGAAACTTGTGAAATGTAACAATGTTCCTTGGCATTCTTCTGGGACAAAAGATGTTCTCAGTTGACGTAAGCTCTTTGAAATGTATGTTTCATACAATGGTTTTTCCATTAGAAGTGTATTTACATAAATACACATTTGCTGTGTATTACCTGCATTTAAATTGATTACAAATCATAATCTTAATGCAAAAATGAAATCCGTTTGTCTACCCACCCAGTACATTAACCTTCACAATTTCATGACATTCCATTGGTTTATGCCCTTTCTGCATTGCATGTCTTGACCAGCACTGGAATAATATTCTTTGAAAGTCTAAGCTTGTTTTAAGATCAGGTGCATGCAACTACCATAGAGAATAATGATCTCAGTACCTAGTTTTGTCTGTAACATTTTACTGTGCATTCACTAGTTTTCATAAACAACTATTAGTGGTATTGTATTTTAAGGGTTATTGTAGGGGGCAGGGGGTAGGAGTACTAACGGAGCAGAACAAGGATAGCTGAGGTACCATTGCAGCTCTGCTCCTGTTCCTGGTAGCCCCAAAGGGTATGCATAGCCATATCCAAGCTCCCTCTCCACCACCTTTATCTTAAAGTGGATGTAAACCTGAAAAAAATAGGAGAGTGTAGAGGTGGGCAGGGAGTCTTCTGACATCAAGATTCCCACCAAGCTCCGGCAAAGAGACCTACCCACCAATTCCTGAGTTTTGCAGGGCTCCTACTGCTGAAGGGGGGGACATTTGCAAGGTAGGGATACATGCTGGAAGCTTCCATGTATACATACATTAATACAGTGATATTAGTTTATACTAGGTGAGTGCTAGGTCTACATCCACTTTAAGGAAGTGTGAGACTACTACACGTCTTCTAGAGGAGAAGGGACATGCTGTGTAAACATTAGTTGGTTTAGGTGTTGGGGGGCTAGCTTTGGAAGGGATATAGGTGGAACATTTAGCTACAGGAGCAAATGCAGTGATAGGCATGTTAGCTGAAATAGGTTTTATAGGTTTTTAGATCAGTGTATATGTACAGTATATGGAAATGAAGCTCAGAAACCCTGACTCATGTTTTGCACAGGTGTATTAACATATGCTAGGAAGGCAAAAACTAAATTAGTAGAGTGCATTTCAAGTTCCTTTTAATTATTCCCACATTTCAGTGTTTAAATATCAAGGGTGTCTTTTGGCTGTTCCTCAGAGGAAACTTTAGTGTACTGTCATTGGGTACTCATTGAGCCATATTGCCATCACATAATTGAATAATACAGACTTACATCTGTATGTCAGGCACCCATTTGAAGGTGTACTTTGAGAAAATAAATTGCATAATAAGCCTCTTAGAACCACCTATTTGTAAAGATCATCAAAATGATGATGTTAGGTTTTGCTGCACTTCACCTTCTTCTGCTCAATTTTCTTCATTTCAGAAGAGTCTACAGAGGGAAAGCCGAGAAATTGGAAAATGAATGGATTGGTGAAAAACTTGATATCCAACAAAGCAATGGGGATAAACTGAAAAAAATATGTGTCTAAAGCACGGGGCTGACTTTTTACTGGTGTATAACATATGGAGCTAAGCCTAGGTTCACAATGCATACGGGTTTGAACTCGCACAATTTCAAACCGGCATTTCAGTCCGACTTTGAGGGCGATTTGAGAGACATCTGCGTGGGTTCATGCACAGATGTCTGTTGAAATCGCCCTGGAAGTTGCCAAAAGTAGTGCAGGAACTGCCTTTGGGAATTGGTGTGGCGCCGCACCAATTCGAACGGTGCCGCGGCCAGCAATATTCTCCGATTTGGCATGTGATTTGACATGTCAAATCGGCCCGATGTGAACAGGGGCTAAAGTTGGGTTGCACCTGATTAGAACAGGGTGTGATGTGCTAGGGGAGATGTTTGTAGAAGGGCTGGTGTGTGGTTTTTTAAACTTTTTTATTTAGTTTTCATTTATAACAATAATATGAAAGCATCTCCACACGCCACAATGTAATGAAACATGGACAATATGTGTAAGCAAATTAGACATTAAGACAAAAACCAAGTGAAATACAGATCAAACTATCATGTTTGGACTGTAGGAAAATAAAGAGTTGAACAAAAACTTAAGCCTGGTACACACAAGTTTTTTTGCGAAGTTAGTACAGCAATCTCCCTGCTGAGCTGTTGTGTTCTGACAGGGAGACACCCCCCCCCCCCCCCCCAGAACACTTCAACCAGCACTTTCTCCATTGACTGATCGGGAGTCGTCAGCTGTTGGTTTTCCAGCATGCTCGACATACACACGGGCTGAATGTGGGCCGTTTTTTTAATCAGCTGATGTCTCCCAACATTCGACCCGTGTGTATGTCGAGCATGCTGGAAAACCAACAGCTGACGACTCCTGATCAGCGCTCTTAGCCCGGCTTTACACACATGAAGTTTAATTCTGTTAGGCATAAGTGACAATATACTCAAGTATTGTATTGTAATGGTGCAAAGACCCCGTAAAAAAAGGAGTGGGGTGGGAGAGGCAAAAAACTGAGTTCTAACAGGCCTTGTAGTAAAAGCGTAATGTGTCAGGTGGATAAAAAAAGAGAGGGGAAAGGAGAAGTAGAGACAGGAGGGAGAAAAGGGGAGGGGAAGGAAACGTGTAAAAATATAAATAATGTGGTCTGTATAGAGGGGAAGGAGGAAAGGGGGAATAAAAAGGGAAATAAAAAAGAGAAAAGGGTATATCTAAACGAAATATATAACTCTATCTTCTGGTCAGCTGGTAGAGTATTTACACAAGGTTTTGAAGGGGAAGAGGGAACAGCCATTTTTAGGTATAAATCAAATATATATTTGATTTATACCTAAAAATGGCTGTTCCCTCTTCCCCTTCAGTCCCTCCTATTGGCAATATACTTGCCACAAAAAAAAACAAAAAAACTGTCCCTTCCTACATTGGAGTCATGGAAACATATCATTGCTACTTCAAGTAATCCACACACTAGTTGTAATGGACCCTTGGGCTGGTTGCCATTGACAATGTAGCTGTTTCCGCTCCACTGTCCCTGTGTGGTGGTTATACATCATAGTTACTTTTGATAACTGTTCAAGCCACGTATGGCTTACCCAGATGTGGATCCATAGTGGAGGACAGGTAAATAAAACTGGGGCAGATAATTCAGATGGGACAGGAACAGCTGGAGGGTGAAATGCAAGCGGGCAGAGGAAGACAAGTGACACAGATCTCTATGTTACAAATAAACATTGAAGAATAGTGGCTTGATTCAGTAACTGGGATTCCAGAGCCTTATTTTTGGGTACAGGCAGTCCCCGGGTTACAAACAAGATAGGGTCTGTAGGTTTGTTCTTAAGTTGAATTTGTTTGTAAAAAAACAACAGGTACATTTTTTAAGTGTAGCTTCAGCCAAAAAAAACTATTTTTAAGCTTTTTGGATAGCATAGGGAAGGGTTAACACCCCTGTAATGTTTGTTTTGCTGTCTATGTTTCTGTTCAGAAGATTTCACCTCACTTCCTGTCCCAATGATAATTGGATTTTGAAAATTTTGGGTTGTTGTGGAAACAAACCTTGGTGATAAAGCTTCAATGGAGACACCTTTTTCCCATAATAACTCTAGGGGGAGATTTCCTGTCACTTCCTGTTATCTCCATCCATTTGTAAGTAGGAGTCGTTTGTAAGCCGAATGTTTGTAACTAGGGGGGGCCGCCTGTATTAGGGATACCCAGAGGTGCTTTCGCAGCTTTAGAAACCTCTCAGGTATGGATACCTGCCGGACCATCTAGAACTCTTTTGCCTTACTTCCTTTTGCATAAGTGGAAAAGTTATTCAACAGGAATTTTTAAGAGGTGATTTGCTGCTGGTAAGAGTTCTTGTTGCTATTGCACCAGCACATGTATGTTTGATCAGCATTGTGTTCTAATGATAAGACTTTGCAAATACTGATAATACGGAAAGGATATCCAAAACAAACCACACCAGGTGAAAACAAAAACTACTACTGGAAACTAGCTAAATTAACATTGCCACGCTTGATGTGATTTTCTTAAGCAAAGAGACAAATTACAGTTTGAGATAATCGAGTGATATTCCAACGACGTACATTGACACAGTGAGCAGTCTGTGACTTGCATTAAATAGCAGGCATACCACTCATGATATCCTGCAGAGCCCTGAACATGAAACAACTGAGCTGCCCTGTGATTCAAATAACAAATGCCCCTGAAATCACCTACCCCTAGAACTCCCATGTTCACATGCCTCACTACTGTTGAGTTAGGCTAACCATCACAGTGATGGACCAACAATGAAGAATAGGATGTGGGAGGGGGAGATATTAGAATCAGCAATGCACAGGCCATTTGCTTGCTGATTCCTAGCCAACGTTTACTTCAAAACAGTGGTGGTCAACTTACTTGATATATACGGCCTCAAGTATGGACCTTGGCATTACCAAAGGACCACACATAATCTTACAGACACAACTGCACACATGGTATAGGACTTAATGGAGAATGGGGACATGTTGAAGATTACAGTCATAGACTATGACAATCGCAGCCCCTTTACAAATCAGTGCTTTCACGTTTGTGCTTCTTACAGCTCTCTTAAAAATGACTTATGTCACATTTGATATTTCTATCAGCACTATCTATTAAAAAAATGAAAGGAAAAACAAAAACAAAAAAGGGGTGCACAGCACAGAAAAAGTAAGATAAACCAAACCCTTTAAAACAGGGGTGCCCAACCGGTGGCCCTCTGATGTGGCCGGCGACCTCCTGTCCTGGGATGGCGGGTCGGCGAGCCCAGATCCCAAGTTGACAATCGGCCATCCCAGAGCATCAGAGTGGATGGAGCCAGGCCAGAGGAAGCAAGTGCTGCAAGGAGCTGCATAAGCCAATGTTATAGTGCAGGCTCCTGTCCCAGACCAAGTACATTTGCTATCACTCCATCTAGGACAGGAAACTTTCTTTTTTTTTTTTTTTTTTTTAACAGAAGGACATGAACCTTTCTAACTGCCAGCAATGGCAGCAGAAACTGAAAGATAATAAGTCAGTTTGTTAAACATGATAGTTTAGCAATGGGCATATTATGTTTTAAACATCACCGTTTTGCCTGTCCGTTTTCTTTCTTTTTGTGATTGTAATTAAACAGTGGGTAAACATACAACGGGGATTGGGTCCACGGATAATAATGATCCTGATTGTCGTTTAAAATCTTCACGATGCTATTCAAAATAAAAAAAAATTACATTCTGAACCATTTCATTTCAACTAGTTACCAAATCACTTAAGTGTCCCTCGCTCTTCAAAAGGTTGAGCACCCCTGCTTTAAAGCATATCTAAACCCAAAAGCAAAAATTATATATGTAGTTTACCAATTCTTAGATTTAGCGACTGCTTTTCTTTTCTTTTTTTAGTTTTTTTTTTCTTTATTGGTGATCTAGCCAGTAACTGTTATTTTTCAACACCCTTTAACAGACAAAACTGTCCAGCTAAAGCTGCAGTCAGGGAGTTGAGACCAACAATTTAACACTAACAGGGGTGCTAAAATGATCAGTTTTTACTCATGTAAAACCTTTATCCCAAAAGGCAAAAATTTTGCTGTAACTCTTTACAAAGTGTTAGCTGGTGCTCAACTTTAAGGTCTCATGCACACTGGATGTTATAAAAAACCCGTAAATGTTAGCAGTAGAATGGTGCGTTAAAAATGCAAATTGTGTTTTTGCATTAGCGGTTTGCCGCGTCTTTTAGCAAAACTGTACTCCCACAAAAGCTTGAGGCTCAAAAACACTCACAAACGCTGGATAGCTGGAAAACTCCTCTTCAAATGCAGTAGTTCTGTTTTTCTTTCCAGACAGAAAATGCCCCTGCCAAAAAACACTGATAACAGCCTATGTATGAATGGACACATAGGAAAACATGCAGGGGAGCTTACTGGCTGTAGAAAAAATGCCTGACACCCAAAACAGCAGCTGTAAAAATGCCCAGTGTGCATAAGGCCTCATTTTCATCAGGTTCCCTAAATTTGCTAGTCCATCTGATGCCCCGTACACACGGGACGACGATCGCATTCAACAGGTCGTACTCACAACCGTTGTATGCGATATCGATCGTTCGTATGCGCGAGTTGAACAGTCGAACATACGACGGTCGTACAAGGGAGTTGTATGAGCAGACTAGAAAACTTGGTCGTACCAACAAGCTCTCATACGACCGTTGTATCGTGTGTACAGAGCATAACACTACCCTCTCCACAAGTAGACAATGCGGCTGTCCATAGGTGGCTTTGTTGCTCCTAAATAGAGAGGAGACACCCCAAGACAGTAAGTGTGTTACTGGCCTGATCACAAGGTGAAAATAAAGGAGAATAAGGCCTCATGCACACAGGACATTTATTTAACTCTCTAGAAGCTAGCAGTGTTTTTGCAGAAAAAATGCCTGACACTTGTAAAAGTGTCTATTTATCTTACAGGCATCAAGCTCTTAGGCATTAATACATTTCATTGGCCAAAATAAATTATTTATTATGGCCATTAAAATTAATCATTGCTTAAGTGCTAGCTTTTAAGCTTGTTTAGCAGCGTCAAGCGTTTTTTCTGCCCAAAGTCTGCTGCTCCTGGAAGCGCTGGCAATGGGTATTTTCTTCACTTGCTTAAAGCGTTTGTATAGTAAAAAAAAACCCTGTAAGGCAAAGGCACAATGAGCTAGTATGCACCACATACTAGCTCATGATGAAATACTTATCTTAGAACGAAGATCCCACAGGGCTACACGGTCCCCACAGAGGGAGCAGACATCTTCCCTTGGGGGATCCTTCCGGGTACGCGGCTCCGGTGCTGTGGGTGGCCGGGGCCGCGAGATGTCACTCCTACGCATGCGAGCAGGAGCCTGTCTTTCCGGCACGGTCTGGTCACGGTATGCGCCAGGCCTTCGCCAGTACATCACTGCGCATGCACCACTGATGTCAGTGGCTGCATGCAAGTGGAATATCTCCTAAACCGTACAGGTTTAGGGGATATCAATTTTACCTACAGATAAGCCTTTTTATAGGCTTACCTGTAGGTAAAAAATGTATTTTGGGGGTGTAAAACCGCTTTTAGACCCGTTTCATGCCAGAACATTTTTCAGGCACTTTTGCGCTAAAAATAGCGTCTGAAATGCGCCTGAAAAACTCCCCCCAATCCACCCCAGTGTGAAAGCCCGAGTGCTTTCACACTGGGGTGGTGCGCTTGCGGGACGGTAAAAAAAGTCCTGCAAGCCGCATCTTTGCGGCGGTGTGGGAGCGGTGTATTCACCGCTCATCCACCACCCCTGCCCATTGAAAACAATGGGGCAGCGCTCCTGAAGCGCCTGAGACACCGCTTCGGAAGCCCCACTAGCTGGCACTTTTAACCCCTTGTTGGCAAAGCGCCGCTATAAAGAGCGGTATATTAGCGGTGTTTTAACGCTAACGCTCGGGCAGCCCTGGTATGAAAGGGGTCTAAGTAAGCATCAAAACAGACCACTGTCTGCATGGTCCCCAAGGGTTGCACAGTAAGTGCCAGAGGGTCAGAGGTTGGATACCAGGTTTAAAGTAAACCTTTCCAGAGAAACCCGTGAGGGCTGCAATGCCAGTCCCCTTCTGAAAATGTATTGCTATTGTTTGGCTATTACACTGACCCGCTTGGTTCAGTAAGGTTTGCGTCACTAACCCTGGACAAGTATGCACATTTGTAAAGTTAACCTGGCCATAGACGGTTTGTTGTTCTTGTTCAGCCAGCTGGCTGAACGAAAGAAAGCAAACTTCCTCCATTCACACAAACAAAGTGCATGGTGGAATCCCCCCACTAGGGCATTGTATTCTGATGGTGGGATTTGCTAGAACTCTGATCAGCAGCTACAGCCGATGAACAAGAGCAATTTTCAACATGTACCTTCGACAGAGGAGGATCAAGCAATGGACTTCTTTTGACTGGGGACTGCCACATGCTGATCTAAATCCTTGCTGAGCTGGATTAATTTTGATCAGCCTATGGCCAGATTTAGACATTCTTATTTGCATTCTTGTTCCAAGTAAGGGATACAATTGGGTGGATTTACTAAACTTAAATAGACATTTGCATTCATTTTCCCTGGGGCTTATTGAATGTGTTGAAGCTTCACTTTGTAAAGAATACCGAATCAGTTGCAAGGAAAATAAAAAAAAGTCAGCATTTTTGCTTGCACATGATTGGATGATGGAAACCAGCAGAGCTTCACCATATTCACTAAGCTCTGGGGAAAATAAGTGCAACTGTACTTGTACTCTATAGTGCATTGTATATTTGCATTCAGTAAATCCACCCCTTACTGTACTTTTGCAGCAGTTTCTGAAGTATAATGGATCATATAACTATGTTTGTCTCTTTAGCTATGTCTGCACTACAAAATGAAATATTCTGTTTATTAATGTATTTTTTATTTTTTGTTCGTATTCTTATATTTTTTTATAGATCAAGATCTGCTTGAGACTATTTTGCTGGTCAGTGGCTTCTACCATTCCCAACCACTAGTGAGTCCTGTTATATAAATATAGTTGAAAATAGAAAGAAAAAATACTGCAATGCATCTACAATCCACATTTCCGCATGATTTTGTTTTGAAAACGGTTGCAAGTACAGAAAAATACTTTTTAATCATACCAAAAGTCCATTGAGCTCCTAACTTCCTGTTATAGGCTGATAGTGCTACCTCTGATGCACTGTTGCATTGTTCTCTCCCCTGCTGGAATACTGAATTCCACTAATCCCAGGCCCTCTCTGTCCCTCTCTGCATGCATACATTGATTTTCGACCCCAAAAAATAATGCTGCTGCCTTGACTCCCA
This sequence comes from Glandirana rugosa, assembly GCA_018402905.1. NCBI lineage: Eukaryota > Metazoa > Chordata > Amphibia > Anura > Ranidae > Glandirana > Glandirana rugosa. The sequence continues at coordinate 1,444,358 of BLSH010418757.1, read as the reverse complement.
GGATCTCGCCCACAAACTGTGTGCACAGAGAAAGAGCTCTCGGGAGATGTAGTTCTGGGGGGAGGGGTAACTACATGAAAGGAAACTAATACAGGGCACTTTGCAGCTCACAGCAGCTGCCCCTGAATTTTACCTGCTTGGTAATGATGTCACAGGAAGTAATAAAAGCTACAGGGACAGGGTAAACGTATAAAATGAATATTGGGACATGCTCAGAAGGGGGAAAGGGAGGGTTGAATGTAAAGGGTTACTTTCCTTGCATCTAAATCAGGGGTCTCCAAATTATGGCCCACTACAAGATTTTGTCTGGTCCTCAGCTATGGTCAGTGGCATATCCCCAGTGTGCACAGATTGATTAAGATTAAGGTCAGCAGAGTCTGCCTGTGGTCTATACTTCAACCCCCCTCCATCCAGCATTTGAACCCTATAAGGGGGAACCGTGAGGTAATAGGAACTACGGTGGAGACCCTGACATAGGTGGGGACTCTTTTGGGGACCTTGATGTAAGGGTGGGCACTGATGGGGACCCTGATGTAAGGGGGGCTGTGATGGGGATGCTGATGTAAAATGGACTCTGATGGGGACACTGATGTAAGGGGCACTCTGATGTAAGGTGCTGTGATGGGGATTTTTTGAACAGCAAATATTTGTAAAGTATACATTGTGGCCCTTGTACTGATACATTTGGAGACCTCTGATCTAAATTTAGTAACTGTGACAAAAAAAAATCATCATAGCAATATTTCAGTGATATATCGGAGAGTATTGTGTTTGTGTTATTGCAATACATAAAGGAATACATTTTCGTATGACTGACATCTACTTCTATTTTATCTGTGTTACTTTAGCCAGAGGAAATGACCAGTTTAGTGGTGGTGATGTTATATGATTTCCAAGACCGCAATTTTCAGCCACGCTACATATCAAACAATGATGAAGTGATAGAGAATGTACGAGAAGTGGAAAACTTTTTGTATGGGTGAGTCATTTTTATATCACAGAATGTATACTAGAAGAAATAGAGCTCACATAAACAGAACTAGAGAGTCATTTTTATAATTATCTGGAGCATTTTAAGAAACATGTGGGGTGTATTTAGAAACCATTTGCATAGCAATTCACCCAGTAAAAGTACATTCTGTGCAAATAGGGCAAAAATGAATGTTATTAAGCTCTTTCCTGTGCTGGTTGATTTTTTTTTCATAAATAGAAAAAAACACATTTGACCACTAGATAGTGCTAACTATCATAAAAATGTACTATTATACTTAGTGCCATCTTTTGGCCAAAATTTGGCATTTTCCATTTGAAATCAATGAAAAACACTCAACCAGCAAAGGAAATAGCCTAATAATATCTGTGTTTTTATCTTGTGTGCACAGAACAAATGTACTTTCTCTAGGTGAATTGCTATGCAATTTTTAATAAATACACCCCAGGTATGTCTAAGCTGTATTCTTGATTCAACCTCTGCCATTTGTATCTTTTTTTTTTAAACTCAGAAATAAAGTTTATTGAACTGTAATAAATAAACACAACAAATATAACAAGTATAAAGATCAGTAATGGTGTTCCAAAGTTCTCGTTATCTATACAAGATATGGTACATCCAGAGAGCGGTAAACACTCTTAAGGCTCATGTACAGGACAGCTTCTAAACTTGAGTTTAGGAGCTTTTGGAGTTTTTTTGGCCAAAGCTCCTAAACTCTACTCCATAAAAGCCTATGTGTCCATGCACACATAGGCTTTTACAAGAGTTTATAAGCCACTATGGTTAGGGAAGGTTCAACCTCCCTCAACCTCCCTCTCCTGAACGTGGAAGAATCACGTTCAGGTAAGGATGTTTTGACAACTGGCAGTCTGTGTGTACATGAACCCTTAGGCTTCATGCTAGCAGCTCCTAAATTTGGGTTTAGTAGCTTTTGGTGTTTTTTTTGCCAAAGCTCCTAAACTCAGCTTCATAAGCAGACTATAGGAGCTTCTACAGTTAGGTGAGCCTCAACCTCCCTCTCTTGAATGCAGAAGAATCACGTTCAGGATAGGACGGTTTTTACCGCCAGCCACGGGAAAACACAAACAGCGGCAAAATCATGGCGCAACTTTGCAGCGTTTTGCGTTTTCCCACGGCTGCCGTAAACATAGGCAGGGTGTATATGAAGCCTTAAAGCACAATCACATTGAAGATGTAGAATTGCAAAGTACACTTACGGTGGAGAAGGGTGTGGTAGCACCACATACTAGCTCATGATGAAATACTTACCTTAGAACGAAGATCCGACAGGGCTACACGGTCCCCACAGAGGGAGCAGACATCTTCCCTTGGGGGATCCTTCCGGGTACGCGGCTCCAGTGCTGTGAGTGGCCGGGGCTGCGAGACATGACTCCCATGCATGCGCGCAGGAGCCTATCTTTCCGGCACGGTCTGGCGCTATGCGCCAGGCCTTCGCCAGTACATCACTGCGCATGCACCGCTGATGTCAGCGGCTGCATGCAAGTAGAATATCTCCTAAACCGTACAGGTTTAGGGGATATCAATTTTACCTACAGATAAACCTGTAGGTAAAGATGTATTTTGGGGGTGTAAAACCCCTTTTAGACCCGTTTCACACCAGAACGTTTTTCAGGCACTTTTGCGCTAAAAAAAGCGACTGAAATGCGCCTGAAAAATCCCCCCAATCCACAAACAGCAGCAAAATCATGGCGCAACTTTGCCGCGTTTTGCGTTTTCCCATGGCTGCCGTAAACATAGGCAGGGTGTATGTGAAGCCTTAAAGCACAATCACATTGAAGATGCAGACTTGCAAAGTACACATACGGTGGAGAAGGGTGCGGTAACAAAAGATTGACAACTCTGTGTGAAATTTCGAAGAGGGCCATAAAAAGAAAAGAACATTTGTACAATAAAGTCAACCCAGAATTCTATCCAGTACTAGGTCCACCAATGCAAGATCTGGAACTGCCAGCCAATCCCCCAGAGCTTTTTGAATTTACCCAGGCATCCCCAATGCTGAAAAATTACTTTTTCAAGCCTGAGAGTGCCGCCCATGCTAAGTATCCATTCTCTATGGGTGGGGGCCCTCTCAGTCTTCCATTGTTGTAGAAGTAGTCTATGGGCTTGGAATACGGCTCTATTAACAGCTGCTGCCATTTTTATCTTTAAACTGAAGAATCATTGTTAGAAAATGTTTTCCGTAAATGTAGGTTGTAGTTTTTATTCGTTTTTAAGAAAATGTCATTAGAAATGCTTCATCTGATACTCTGTACAGTACTGACATATAAAGTAAAACTAAACTCTCCTATCCTCTTGTCTACCAAGGATGGTGCCATCTTAGTCTCTACTCAGATCTGCAGTTGCCATAGTGCTGCACACACTCCTGTTGTCACCCACACCATTCCAAAGATCATCTTACACAAAGATCTTCCACAGCAAACAGATTTAGCCATGACTGTACTAAATGGCATGTTTGAAAACTATGGTCCCTGTGTTTGAACTTAAGTCCAATCAGGCAGGTTGTAGGTTTATGAGCTCCTTTAAGTTGTGTAAGGTTATCTAGGATAGATTTGGCAAATATGAGTGTGGCACCAGCTCTGTACTTCAATCAAGCACTCTTTTCCTATAGCCATCAAAGTACTGTTGACTTAATGTGTGACAAATGTTTCCAAAGTCATGAGGAATAAGACTGATATTTACACTATGATAAAAGTCATCCTTTCATCCGTCACTTGGCAGTCCACCTGCATCACTGTATACACAAGTATTACTGGATCTGTCATTCTAATTCTACATACACAAACAGTAAATCTATGGATTTTTTTTGTATGGCCTACATACACATGAGAAAGGGATGGATAAAAAGAGATTATAACTTTGCTGTGCTTTCTCTAGGTTTGTTGTTGACATGACATTTGGGTTCTTTCAAATGGCCCATTGTGCAGTGTATTAAAGCAAACCTGTACTTTCCCAAAACTAGGTTCCCTTGATAGCTGACTGAAGGAATGTATACTTACCTTCACTGCATTTGGTGTTATTTAAAACTCCTTAAATTGTTAGATTGTTATCCCCTGCTTGTCTTTGGCGTCGCCATCTTTAATTGTCTGGCACATGTACACATGTGTCAGTCTTTAGGACCTTGCAGAGACCTGTGGCTTGTTTGCGCATGTGTGGAAATGCCATGCACATGTGCACGTTTCGCTGGTCTCCAATATATCCAAAACAACTGCAAGTCTCTGTGCACTCTACATCAAGTTGTGGAGAATCTCAGGAGGCAGAGGGTCACAAGGCCATTCTGGCCTAGGGCAAAAATCAGGAAGTGCTTCAAGATGGCCATACACGGAGCACATTTTCAGATGGTTCCTGATGAACCAGGTTAAATTTGAACCTTGGGTGGCCCTATCAGCACCCTCCTACCCTTTGACCTGAAAATTGAAGGAGCCAGGCAGAAAATTGTTGGCTGGACAGTGGCTGCATCCAATCACATACAGCCATTGTTTGGGTGTTCTGACAGCCGTGGGTGCCAGCTGTCTGAATACCATAGCCTCCAGGGTGGATTCTGCCATCCATGCTGTTTAGCGTGCAGGGGGAAATCGATAAGGCTGAACATAAGAGATCTTACAATTGTAGCGCCCCCATAGTAATAGGTGCTTTTTGTAGAGGATTTTTTGCTAGAAGAGGCAAATTTAGTTAGGCCTGACAATAAGTGCATTCCTGAATGTTTTGATCTGGGTGGGGGAGTGGCCCAGGGAGGGCTGGAAATTGCAGGAAGGAACACTTGGATACTCCTCCCCTTTGTTTCTAGGAGGTTCTGGAAAAGGGGATGGATGAGGAGTTGTCATATTATAAAGTATGTTAAGGAGCCCTGACCAATCCCCATTCTGGATTGGCAGGGGGCAGGCCTCCTTAAATACTGTGATATGCCGATCTGGGGGAGGAGAGTGTCAGGTGGAAGAGAGGAAATGTAGCAGAGAAGTTGCAGAGGCCTCACCCGGGAGGGAGCCCCCAGTGGTTGGGGGGGGTGACCTTGAGGCCTGGTGGCTTGGGTGCAGCCATGAATGGAGAGAGATCCTGGAATATTAAAAGGGAGCAGGAGAGCAACAAAGAGGCTACAGGAAAGGCTCTTTAAAGGATCCACTGGTGTGGAGAGTGACAGACCCTGGAAGCTAGAGAAGAGGACTGGAACAGGCTGGGAGGAGACAGTGGACAGTCTGTGGAAGGTGAAGGAGCCAGTCAGAGGAGCGGTGTCACTGGACACTGAGGTAGGCCAGAGTGGTCTAGAAGAGGATGGGCTGGGAGCAGTAGTCCATCAAGACCTGGCTAGCACATTGTACTTAGCTACACTCTGAGGGCTTGTGGCCTTACAATGGAGGGCCCGTGGCCCTTGCCTGTGATGGGTGGCCTGGCGGTTCTGCTGACAATGAAGTGCAGGCCTCACCACGTGCTAGCAGGGGTGTAGGAAGATGTAATGAAGGCTTGATAAATTTCCCTTCAGGACTAACAGTAAGGAAGCAAGTGTTGTGCAGGAGAGAAGTGAGGGAATGTAACGGTCAGCAAGTATTAGTGCTGGAGGAAGAAATAGAGCAACGTTCAGCAAGCGTCAATGCTGGAGGAAGAAGGTGTATATAGAATAGTCCTATATTCTAATCTACTGGGCATCCCACCTACCTTATCCAAGTTTAACCCCTCAATAAAACAGCAAAAACAAAGGACCGGCCTGTTCAGTGACTACGGATGAATGGAAAAGTCTGTTATTGAGGGCAGAGACAGGTGAATCACAACTACCAGCCACCCCTAAGGGGGCCATTGGCTACACAATGTATGGCCATCTTTAGCCTGTTATTTCGTAGGCCAAAGATTCCACTCCCCAGTTCCTAGTTATGAGTATTGGTTATTATTCATCAGGACCTTTTATTCATCGTGCCACTGCTTCACTCTTTCTATAGTCTAGAAAAAACATTTCATACAAAAGCAGTAGCTTTAAGTAGGGGAGGTTACTTGCCACACATAAGACTGAAAATACACATAAAGTAGAAAATCTGAGTAATAACGTCTAAGATGACCATGTACAAATTCAGCCAATAAAGCTGAAAACATCTTGTAAGCAAAGTCTTGCAGCTTTCAGCAGGTGTAGGATCATACTGAAAGACAGCCACAAAGCACAGGCCCTACCACATTACCACTAAATGCCCTTTATAAAAAACAAAAAAAAACCCCCAAAAAACATTGCACTTACAGTATCTCACAAGAGTAAGTACACCCCTCACATTTTTGTAAATATTTTATTATATCTTTTCATGTGACAACACTGAAGGAATGACGCTTTGCTACAATGTAAAGTAGTGAGTGTATAGCTTGTATGACAGTGTAAATTTGCTGTCCCTTTGAAAATAACTCAACACACAGCCATTATTGTCTAAACCGCTGGCAACAAAAGTGAGAACACCCCTAAGTGAAAATGTCCAAATTGGGTCCAATTAGCCATTTTACCTCCCCGGTGTCATGTGACTCATTAGTGTTACAAGGTCTCAGGTGTGAATGGGGAGCAGGTGTGTTAAATTTGGTGTTATTGCTCTTACTCTCTCATACTGGTCACTGGAAGTTTAGCATAGCAAAGAACTCTCTGAGGATCTAAAAAAAAGAATTGTTCCTCTATAAAGATGGCCTAGGCTATAAAAAGATTGCCAAGACCCCAAAACTGAGTTGCAGCATGGTGACCAAGACCATACAGCGGTTTAAGAGGACAGGTTCCACTCAGAACAGGCCTCACCATGGTCGAACAAAGAAGTTGAGTGCACGTGTTCAGCGTCATATCCAGAGCTTGTCTGTGGGAAATATACGTATGAGTGCTGCCAGCATTGCTGCAGAGGTTGAAGAGGTGGGAGGTCAGCCTGTCAGTGCTCAGACTATATGCCACACAGTGCATCAAATTAGTCTGCATGGCTGTTGTCCCAGAAGGAAGCTTCTTCTAAAGATGATGCACAAGAAAGCCTACAAACAGTTTGCTGAAGACAAGCAGACTAAAGACATGGATTACTGGAACCATGTCCTGTGGTCTGATAAGACCAAGATAAACTTATTTGGTTCAGAGGGTGTCAAGCGTGTGTGGCGGCAACCAGGTGAGGAGTACAAAGACAAGTGTGTCTTGCCTACAGTCAGGCATGGTGGTGGGGTGTCATGGTCTGGGGCTGCATGACTGCTGCTGGCACTGGGGAGCTACAGTTTATTGAGGGAACCATGAATGCCAACATGTACTGTGACATACTGAAGCAGAGCATGACCCTCTCCCTTCGGAGACTGGGCCGCAGGGCAGTATTCCAACATGATAACGACCCCAAACACACCTCCAAGATGACCACTGCCTCGCTAAAGAAGCTGAGGGTAAAGGTGATGGACTGGCAAAGCATGTCTCCACACCTAAACCCATAATGGAAGGTGGAGGGGCGCAAGGTCTCTAACATCCACCAGCTCTGTGATGTCGTCATGGAGGAGTGGAAGAGGACTCCAGTGGCAACCTGTGAAGCTCTGGTGAACTCCATGCCCAAGAGGGTTAAGGCAGTGCTGGAAAATAATGGTGGTCACACAAAATATTGACACTGGGCCCAATTTGGACATTCTCACTTAGGGGTGTACTCACTTTTGGTGCTAGCGGTTTAGACATTAATGGCTGTGTGTTGAGTTATTTTGAGGGGACAGCACATTTACACTGTTATACAAGCTGTACACTCACTACTTTACATTGTAGCAAAGTGTAATTTCTTCAGTGTTGTCACATGAAAAGATAGAATAAAATATTTACAAAAATGTGAGGGTGTACTCACTTTTGTGAGATATTGTACATGTAGCAAAGGAGGTTGGAGGGTTCCATCTACCCTAGAATGACACAGGGAAAACTAAGGAGTCTGTTACAGAGCTATACTGCTGGCTACAATATTACATGCTCCATTAGACCTCTCAGGAGCCTAGCCTCCAAAAAATTGTTCACCCCTTTGCTACATCAGAGTACAACAGTTTTTTTAGTGGCAATGCACTAGCTCGATCCCCTTTTTTGGTCCTATCTTTCAGGTTACTCAGCTTGAGTGGCAAGAGTCTGCAATACCTGTCAGGACCCGTTTCACCTGCTGGCGGTGCTGGGAGGGTACTTAAATCCCTCTTCTGATAATTTACCTTGCGTCATTGTTTTGGTTTGCCTTGCTTGCTGCCATATACTGTATGTCAGTTTATCCTACTACTGATCTAGTCCTGTACCCTGCCCTTACCTCTGCTCCCCATGTTCCTGTACCCAGTCCTAATTCCCCGTTCCTTGCATCTCTGGTATTTCCTTCAACATGTGCTTCCCATGTTGTATGTATTTTGTACATATTGTATACAGTTAGTTTGTTGTTGTTTCTGTTACTTTGTTAGGCATTTTGGTTATAGGGTTGTGGTTTGTTGTTTTTTTTATGTAATATGCTGGTCTGCACGTGTCTTTTTCTTTACTATTAGTACATTCAATTCACTATATATCCTTTGGTCTTAGTTTCCTTGTGTAACTACATAGATCTGCTCATCTCAATTGTTGAATCCTGACAACCTGTAAAGGCGCTGTAAACTCCCTGCCTAATCCAGTGGCTTAAAATCATTGACAATGTAACTAAACACTGTTCAAACTTTAGTGTTTCTTGAGTTAAATTAGCAGTTCACTGAATTATTTTATTGGCCGCATGAAATTTTTATTTCAAAGAACAATTCTTCATACTATGTTTCCTATTGTTAGAGAGCAATATTATTGCAAGTCTTAGTTTCCTATTATACTCTTCATTTTCTCATTCCATTACTTTCTGTAATATTTGACCATAAAATAAAACTTAAGTTTTCAAATGCTCATCTGGTGTTTATCTCCCTGGATCCCTCTCTTAATTCAGCTAGAACGTATTCTAGTGGGCGTCCCTTATGAACCATAGTCATATATATTGTTAATGGATGTAATAAACATCTACCCAGTAGAAGATGTGCCATAAACTCCCTGTGAAAGTGAAATCTATAATGTGGACAGATAAATATAATCAAAGCACAATAATGTTCAGATAAAGCTTTTCATTGAATGCATTGGGTGTCACTCACATAACTATTTCAGTCCCAATATGTTAAATAAGCTAAAGGGAAGAAGAGAATCATCTTTCATGAAGACAGTCATTTGCATGCACCGCAATAAAAACACAGTACCCTGTATGAACTTGCAAACATTATGTACCCTTCAAGTTGCCCTTCATTCAGATGACTTTAATGCCTTTTCTCAAGCTTTCTGGTTAACTGAGCTAACCAAGTACAGTCATACTCTCCGTGAATCATATGCAGTCTATAATGCTTTCTTAAAGGGTATCTGTGCCTTTTTAGCCCCCAATATACTGCAAACAGGTTAATACGCTGGCTGTGTCTTTTTTGATTAATATTTTTGTGTGTTTTTAAAGGGTTATGTTAAGTTTATGCTGCCATATTACCATATTAAACTTTGTATGATGATCAGTAGAAAGAATGTGCCTGACATTGGTGGTGCGTGAGAAATATGCCCCTTACATTGGTGGTCAGTGGGAAGAACGCCCCTTACTTTGTTGGTCAGTGGGTAAAATGCTCCCTTTACTTAGGTGGTCAGCGGAAAGAATATCCCCTTATACTGTTGGTCAGTAGGTAAGAATGCTCCTTACATTAGTGATCAGTGTGAACAATGCCCCTTACACTATTGGTCAGTGGGTAAAATTCTCCCTTTACATTGGTGGTCAGCGGAAAGAATATCCCCTTATACTGTTGGTCAGTAGGTAAGAATGCTCCCTACATAAGTGATCAGTGTGAACAATGCCCCTTACACTATTGGTCAGTGGTTAAAATGCTCCCTTTACATTGGTGGTCAGCAGAAAGAATATCCATGTACATTGGTAGTCAGTGGGAAAAATGCCCCTTACATTAGTAATCAGTGGGAAGAATGCCCCTCACACTGTTAGTCAGTGGGTAAGAATGCCCTTACATTAGTGGTAACAATACAATCTTACATTGGAAGAATGCACCTTAAACTGAAGGTCAGAGAAAATACTTTTCCCTTATATTGGTGGTCAGTGGGAAGAATGCCCTTGCACTGGTGAATGCAGGGAAGAATGTCCACAGTGGTTGTCAGAATGCCTTACAGACAGCTAAAAAGATAATTGGTGTCATACTACTGGCTCTGTCTAGAGGCATTGGAGATGGAACTATCCAGGCACAATCATATGGAGGATCAATCAGCCACAACTTAAGGAATCCCTAGCACACTCTGGAGGAACCCTAGGGTTCCCCAGAACCCCGATTGAGAAGAGCTGCTATAGAGCATCCTGGTGGCTCTTAAACCAGTGTCACTTGATGTCCTTTATCATAGCCATGGACCACAGTGGGGAGGGGATAGGCCCAAGCAAAAGGCCACATTACATACATTTTAGAATGCCTCCATTTCAGGGCTCCCAATGAACTTTACGATGTATGTGATCATACAAGCAGACATCTCTGGGTTTCTACTTTCTCCTGCCTGTTTAGCATTTTAAAATGGCCACAGAGTGATCTTCAAGTTTTCATATTGCCATTGTGACTCTAGGAGTCAGAGATATAAAAAAGATAATACTAGTAAAGTATTGAGTAAAAAAGATCATAACACTAAAAAATCCCCATATTGGTTTTTCTCCCCAGTGTTTCTCTGTGCAATCATCTCGATATCTCCATATCATGGCTGTCAAATCAATTATTTTCAGAATAGTGTGGTTCATACTTAACTCTTCCACTATTCTGTAGCTGTATGCTGCAAAGCTTACGTCCCAAATACATGCTTGAGGTGATTGTAGCCGTATTCGTGCAATTGTGCCAGAGAAAATTGAGTACTGTCCGTGATACTTTTTTTATTTGCACTAACAGACAATTTTTCAGGACAAGCTTTCGGGGTATCTCCCCTTCTTCAAGGTCCAAGTACTGCTTGGACCTTGAAGAAGGAGACATACCCCGAAAGCTTGTCCTGAAAAATTGTCTGTTAAAAAAACCTATCACGGACAGTACTCAATTTTCCCAAATACACAAAACTCTTGAGAGACCATAGGTGTGTGCAGCCTATTGAATTAGGGTGTGCACCCCAAAGCTCAAACACACATGCGTGTGTGTGTCTACATATATATGACCCCAGCACATTGATCTCCCCACCGGCACATAGAGTGATAATTCTAATGCGCACAAGGTGTATGACTATGACGTAACTTCATGCCTATGTATAGTTGCTTATCTATCTATGGAGCAGAACCGATAAGAGGGAGATCTTTCCCATCTCCCCGCCTGCACATAGAGTGATAATGCTAATGTGCACAAGGTGATAAGGGTGTGCGCAGGCACACCCAGCACACCCTGTGCACATGCCTATGTGAGAGACAAAGAAAGTATCCACCACCTGTATTTTCTTTCTCTGCAACTTTATTTTTACTGATAATAACTTAATTTCAGTACTCTTCCAAGTGTCAGTTTCATCTTGTAAATTAGTCCCTTGGTTAGTTTTAGCATAAGGAGCAGTTGGCCTGTGTTTAGAAGCATTACATTCCAAGCAAAAGAGAATAATATAGTTAATGTCTTATGTTTATATAGCTATAAAACCAAGCTTGCTGCTGCCCTTGCAAAATGCCGAATTAAGTATTCAGCTCCAACCATTGAATATATATTACCAGAGGCTGTGCGGAAACAGGAACAAAGAGCTTCAACGGTACCACTCTATGCTTGGATCAATACAGCCAAAGTCAGGTATGGTGAAGCTTTTATTTATGCCTGTTTGTGTCTCATTTGATTGACCACAGAGTGACAAGAATACATAACCCTGTTAGAGTCATGTGATATGTGCAAGATGTGGTACCTTCCTGGTTTTTGGTTTACATACCTTAGAGTCATCTATAATTACATTCTTTGACAATTCAATTGAAAGTTTAATTCAATGTTTTTCTCTTTTATAAACTTTTTTTTTATTATGCATTCTTTGTGACATACTAATAATGTCATCCTAGCATACCATTCCCCAACTTGCTATCCCAACATTGTTAGTTTTGGATAAAGTGCAAATAAAAGATTTAGGGCCCTTTCACACGGGCTTTCCGTGTAAAGGGTCCGTTTTTGCTCAACGGGGATCGATCCGCCGATCCCCACTGGGCCGACGGATGGCAGCTCCGTCTCTGCTCACTGAGCGGAGATGGAACTGTCAGAGCCCCGCTCTCCTCTATGGAGATCGGAGGACAACAGACCGTCTGTCCCTTGTCATCCGATCCTCTCCGATCCGATTCTACAGACGGATGGAAAATAAAGTTCCCATCCATCTGTATTTCATGGACAGGATCGGAGCGGAGAGCGACAGGTGTCAGCGAACATGTCTCCGCTGACATCCGCCGATCCGTAGGGCTGCATTGAGTGTCCATTCAGGTCCACCTGAACAACGGACAGGCGGACCTGAACGGAATGCCCATGTGAAAGGGTCCTAATCCTGTTTTGTCTCCCAAAACAATCACAACTCTTTCCTATACACAACTTTTTATCAGAATTTCTCACTTTTGCCGCTTACTTATAGGCTACCCAACTTGCCTGCTTTACTGCAAATGGCTGTGAAATACATTTTTCAGGGATGACTTTTGCTTCTTTCCAGTTACAGCTTATCTTGGAGCTTTTGAAATCCTCAGCAGTGGATAGACATCTTATAATCAAAACAAAATTAGGTCTTCGTTTTAGGGCCCATTCACACAGGGGCGATCTGACTTCAGTGCAACTTTGCTAGGCAATTGCAGCGCAACTTTCAGCATGACTTCAGGCGACTTACAACACAACTTTTGCCAGACGACTTTGCCTGTGGCCAATCAGAGACGGGAGGGAGGGGCTTGCCCCAAATAAAATTCTATTCTTTTCACTGTAAAGTCGCTTGCATTAAGATGGGGATCCGACTTGGAGGCAACTTCCATTGACTTCTATGGGCACAAGCCGGATAGAAGTTGCCTAGGAGTCACACAGGAACCTTTTCTTGAAGTCGGAGTGACTCAGTAGTGTACATTAAGACGCTCCCGTTCTTTTGAGTGGGATTTGACATGTCAAGAGACTTGGGCCACTTGAGGTGACTCAAGTCGCAGCGCAAGTCGCCCCTGTGTGAATGCACAAAAACCAAATACCCCCTGGGTGGGACTTTGAAAGGTAACAACACCACTCAAATAAGTAAAATATAACAATTTATTAATTATTGATATATAAAAACTTGTCACACAGACGAGGGACAGGTATAAAGATAAGTGTATACATATATCATATAAAATTTTGGAAGTCATGATACAACCATACAATCCACCAGTTGTGCGTCCACATGTGTTATAATACAAAATTTCAAAATTTGATGTTCCGTTGTCTGAAGATGGAATTCGGTGCCCTACGTTTATGTTTCGCGTCCAAACAAGCTCTTCCTCAGGGGTATATACATCGGGAAATAGAAAGCACAGTGGTATTTTTTAAAATCTAATGAAAAGAAAGAGAGGAATCAATATGTTGTGAAAGAGACATATTTGGAGCGGATAGTCATTCTTATGTGTCCCAGAATTACCTATCCAACACATATGCAGGTGTAGGCTCAGTGACTGTATATGCAGTCCAAAGAGTTAGTGCAGCACTACCAATGGCAGCATGATGGTATGGGGGAGAGAGGATCACACAGGGGGCAGCCGTGGTGCACTGTAGCAAAAACAAAGGAACAATGGCGCACTGGCCTAGTGCATTATCTTCAGATAAAATTATTTTATTAAAAAGTTGAAAACATACTCACAAACGAGCCATGAAATAAAGCATATCAAGCATTTGTGGAGTCCTTGCAATCCATAACCGTATAATGTGCGGCTGGTATCTCACACAAAGATGGCTAACACGTTTCAAGGTTTCCACCTCTTCATCAAAATGCTTGATATGCTTTATTTCATGGCTCGTTTGTGAGTATGTTTTTAACTTTTTAATAAAATAATTTTATCTGAAGTAATGCGCTAGGCCAGTGCGCCATTGTTCCTTTGTTTTTGCTACAGTGTTCCTGGACTACCCCTAGTTCACCAGTGGCAGCAAGGCGGCACATTATCTAAAGTCGTACACCTATTAAAAATGTAAGTTTCGGGTGGAAGATACCTCCCCTCTGAGCGCAGGAAAGAGTTTTTGTTGTGACAGCCGTGGTGTAGCCTTCAGTCAAAGGAAGAGTACTTCGAAGATGTATGTCAAACTATATGCATGCATCTTGACCGAGACAAAGGAGCTGGGAGGGGAAAAAAGAAGCGGCATGGGGAAAGGTAGGTGGGGGGGGGGGGGGGTTTGAAGGAAGTAACAAAAAGGGAAAAGAAGAATGGCTTACAATCAGAGTGTATGTTAGAAAAAGAATGCCATACAAAGTGAGGAAAGGAGCAATGCCTCCCTAGAACCTCAATATGCGTAGAAATATTTGTATAAATGGTGTGCTCACCATGTCCGATATCAATGGCGTTGAAGTCAGTGGGGCTGAATTAAGGATGGGGGGCCGGGGGGGGGGGATCTACCACCAGTCCGCACCCCTATGATAAATGGGGATATCTTCCTAGGCCTGCAAAAGTGTAGATCATATATCATGAAAATTCATGTGGTCGCTTAGCAGGCTGAATGAAAAGGAAGAAATAAAGGGGGGGAGGGAAGGGGGAGGAAAGGAAAGGAGGGGAGGGAGAGAAGGGAGGGGAGGGGGAAAGACCAGGAGAACCGCGGGAAAAAAGAAGGAGAAAGAAAAGGGGGGTTGCCTGGAAAGGCCAAGTCTCCTGTCTGTATACGGTTTGGCTGTCCCGTCCAAGCACCGTCCTCTCAGGCAATGTGTATCAAGTACACTGACCTGGGGGATTAAATATGGCGCCTGCGCATACCCAATATCCCGGTGTGCATGCATTCCATGTCATCAATGGTGCATGTGTGTGTCAAGACCCGGAAGCGACACCCGCAGCTGGAACGCATAAGTGTCAGTTTCGTGGTGTCTAGGATCAGATGTATTTACTGCTTAATCAATACGCGCCGACTATCAGGTAGGGGGCAGAGACCAGTCAATAAAGAAATTGCAAAAGTGCAAATGTCCAAGAAAGAGCAACGGGAAAAGAAAAGGGCAAAAAGAGGTTCAAAGCGGAGGTATGAATGTATATGCATGGGAACAATTTTTTCAACCAAATGGTGGAAAAGAATGAGCAAAAAGGGGCCTCTGCATAAATCACGGTGTGCCAGATACTGGGTAGAGAAAGATAACAAACACAGAAAGAAAGGGGTCGGTCGTGATATGAACTCTGAAAGAGGGAGCTAAGCTAGGTAGCCACAGCCAACACGCCACCTATTGGCAAAAGGAGGTAACACTTCAGTTTGGAGAGTTCAATGAGTGCAAAATTGAAGACTAAGAAATTAAATATACAGCCAATGTAATCCACATCGGCATGTTATGAAAAACAGTGAGTAAAAGAACATTTATGCTGAATATTATATGGGACATATAACTTAATCGTTTGATGAGAAATAACCAGTGTGTTCCCATGTTCACAAGGGATGATATTAGCCATGTCCCTGTCATGTTCCTGATGTAAAGCCCTCCAGAAAGGGTCGGTAGCTGATGGAAATGTTTAGACCAGGTGGCATTGTGGCCCTCAGGGCCACTATCCATTGGGTCTCCCTCTGAAGGAGGGTCTTATCCCAGTCGCCACCTCGGCTGTTCGAATGCGCTCCAGTATTAGGAAAATGACTTTAGGGAAGGACTTGTTGTGAACATCCCTTACATGCCTACCTAAGGGGAGGTCAGGGTTACTCGCCTTCATACTGGTTATGTGTCACATAGAAGCCCCCACAACCACAGGTTAATAGGTACACCACCCCTGCTGTCGTACAGTTGGCAAAATGGAACGGTTTGTATAATTGTCCATTTGGTAATTTGATATTGGCGTTGGTATTCATATAACAGCAAATTTTGCAGCCCTCACTTTTAAAAGTCCCCCTGCAGGGGTCACCCCTGAATTCACCCGTATATTCGCTATGGACCAAATGGTCACGCAGTAATCTAGATCTGCGGAAAGTAATTGGAGGATTTTTGGGTATTAGGGGAGTTAAATTGGGGTCCATTAATAAAATATGCCAACATTTTTCTGATTTTCCATGTTGCCTGGTGTACTTTAAGATCATTCTAGCTTGGTTGGTAAACACATTGGGTGGTTTATCTCTATTTTGGGTCGTAATCTCACCAAAGAAAAGTTGTTGCCTAGTTTTTCCTGTGCTCATTTGTATGCCTTCTTTAGACAAGTGTTGGAGTAGCCCCTCTCCCATAGTCTAGACCTGAGCTTATCCGCTTCCATGCGGAATGTTTCCTCCGTAGAGTAAAGTATTGGCCGTAAGGAATAGACCTAATTAAGGTTACTGGATGGGAGCTGGCAGCATGTAAGATTGTGTTCCCTGCTGTTTCTTTTTGGTACAGAGTGCTCGCTATCTTTCCTTCCTCATCGTTCAGGATCGTTACATGCAGAAAGTTGAGTTTTGAGGGATCAGTAGTCATGGTGAATCTCAAATTAAAATCATTTGTATTACTAGCGGTAAGGCAACAGTCCAAGGATTCCCTAGTTCCATTCCACACCAGGAAAACATCATCAATAAATCTGTACCAGATCAAAATGCCGTCAGTTAAATCCACTAAGTTCTCATCAACCAAAAATAAACTCTCCCATTCCCCCCAGGTACAGGTTGGCGTAGGAGGGGGCACAACAGGTCCCCATAGCCCCCCCCCCCCCTCCCTGCACCTGGAGGAAGTGGGAGCCATCAAAAGAAAAAAAAATTGTGCGTCAGTATAAACTCAAGAGATGATGAGATAAAGTTGTGTATTTTCTTGTCGTCCCTATGGGACTGAGACAGGAAATGTCTGACAGCTTGTATTACTTCCCGGTGTGGAATGGAACTATATAGTGCCTCCACATCGACCGAGACCAAAAGGGCCTCGGGTGGCACATGGAGGCCCTCCAAATGTGTGAATGGGCCCTTAGTGATCAGTGGCATAAAAATACAGAACATGAAGAGATCTTTGAAAATGAAATGTTATTTATAACAAATATTGCCATCTGTTTTCTGTTTAGAATTGGTTTTAATGATGTACTGTATTTCTGTAATTAGCCTGACAGAGGTATTAAATACGTTGAAAAAAGAAGGATTCACTCAGGTGGAATCTCCCTCAGACCTGGATGGATATAATTATTGCCTGGATGAGCATTGCCAGGATTTGCTTGTGTTTCCAACTCATCTTAAAGAAGAGCTGAGCAGCATGGAAATGTACATTGATTATAAGATTGTATTTCAGGTATGCAACCGTTTATTAGAATTGTGATATGGAATTGTATTGCTAGAAGCCTAAACTATGATAAGCATACATAAGTATATGTAGTACCTGTTTTGCATGCTAATGTGTATACAAGGCTTGTGTATAAAGCATGCATGTTGAGCTGTAAGTATGTATTAGGCACATGAATGGCATTGCAGTCAATATTTATTTTAGCTGAGCCAACAACTAATTGATGTATGTGTTTTGAACCACTCACACATGCACTGGCATGGTGGCCAAGCTTAGTGCATGAACTTGCAACCATTATATAATATGGAGTAGTAGGCCACATGTTTGTCCTCCTCACAAGCAGTGGGGATCAGAAGGCAAATAGTGTTTTTCTGTAAATGAGAATCAGCAGGCTGTAGGCAGTGCCACAGTGGATAGTCTGCATCTAGTGTCTGTATTATATATGCCTCTTGTGATCAAGAGTGGGAGAAGAATAGAAGAATGCCACACTTAAAGGTGCAGATATCTTTTAAGGTACATTTAGTAAATGGTTTTACTTATTCGCTGAAATTAAACAGTTTCAAATACTTTTTTTATGTGTGATCACCTACCCTCTGTTTTCAGCTGTATAAGAGCTGGGATGGGGGGGGGGGGGGGGGGAGGC
>BLSH010418757.1:1394910-1421483 GCA_018402905.1 Glandirana rugosa | reverse complement strand
GGCTTTAAAAGTGAATCCCCACATGAGTGAAAACAACGGTCACCAATTCTGTAATTACCGACACACAACTCAATAAAACTCCCCTGTCGTTTAAATGTGACAAAAAGTTCGACATGTGAGTAAGTAAGAGTAGATCATGAAAGGAGGTAAGAAAGTATGTGGAAAGAGCACTTTTACTTCTTGCGTATCATTGATCACAACTCGCTTGGGCCTGACATTGCAAGCCCAGGCATGGCTTGAAAGCCCACAGGCCCCGTGCCTGGGCCTGGGCTTATAAAGTTTTTAGCAAGCCCAAGCCAGGCCCCAAGACGATAAAATGAGGTGGGCTTCTAAGGGAAAACCAGTGAAACACTTGTTGATTGGCTGCCCTGCAGCTTCTCAACACGTGGAGTAAAATAGCAGAACCCCGGACCGAACCCGAACGATTTTTGAAATATTCGGGTCCGGGTCCGTGCCCCGGACACCCGAAAGTTCGGTACGGACCCGAACGTTACAGTCCGGGTTCGCTCAACACTAGTTACTATGCGTTCTTCATTTTCACGAGAAAGGTGTATGAAAGAATGGAGGAAAGTACTAGATGAGAATGAATGAGTGTACAGCTTGAAAAACAGTGTAAATTTGCTGTCCCCTCAAAATAACTCAACACACAGCCATTAATGTCTTAACCACTGGCAACAAAAGTGAGTACACCCCTAAGTGAAAATGTCCAGATTGGGCCCAAAGTGTCAATATTTTGTGTGGAATGGTGTATACAGTCAGCGCAGTATCCTGAGAGACAAGCAGCTGAACACTATAGGCAATTTATAAAATCCTAGAAAAGTTCCATGTTGAGTAGTAAAAGTGCAGCGCTGAAATAATGTTCTTAATCAAAAGCACCCAGTGTGCCGCAGTGCAATAGTCTTCAAACAGTGCTGTAGTGCCACTCCACCTCCACCGTAAACACTAGCCTCTCACCTCATCTGGTAGGCTCTTATTACAGGAGCCAATGCCAGCCTTGTTTAATCATGAAAGGGGGGGGGTAGCTCGAAATTCAAATAGATATCCTAGAAAGACCTCATGGACAGGATACCCCAATCAGCATTCCTCAGCACACCACCGCACATGGGATATGTAAGAAAAAAGGACCACATCTAGTGCAGAGGTTCTATTCAAACCAGCATATGTTGTTATCCAAACTACGGGCATTGATCTCCAACCAAAAATCACATAGGGCAAGCCTCCTCTGTGTTGCCTCCTTGATTGCACACCAGTCTGTCCTGTTTCACAACCGACGCGGTGGCAAATATTGTTATATTTTTGAGGGTATTGTGTATCCTGACTGATAGGAGCTTCATGGTTTGTGCCTCTTTCCTTAGCTGAGAAGTTCCAATTTGGGGGAAGGGGGTGCAGGTTGCTTCCATTTTAGTGCTATCAGACATCTTGAAGCTGTTAGACTATGAGAGTTAAGTTTATCTGGTTTTGGGTTTTTTTTTGTGGTAACAACAGTCATAGTATATAGTGGATGGGATCAAGGGGGGTAGCTGGGAGCCGTGAATCCTTGAGATTATTTCTTTAACGATAGATCAAATGGTCTGTACACAGACATGACGTGGGACGTGACCAGTATGTGTGAAATAGGGAGCCAATTGCTGATTGTCATCTTCAGTAGGAGTTGAAGGTAGAAGAATAAATTATGTGGAGCTGTTCCAGGGTATAATACCAATGAAATGGAGTATATATATATATTGTGGGAGATTAGATCATGGGGATCACTTTTCAGGGCAAAAGATTCAGAATGGATGTCAGTTTCTTTAAAATCTGGCAGCTTGCCAGGTTTATTATTTCAGGTTTACAAGTTCAAAACACAAAAAAAAACAGAAAAGAAAACCTTGCTGTCTGGCGCTAAATGAAACAAACAGATTCCTCTCTATACAGTGTGGAGCTGTTCCCAACACCAACATAAGCACATTGCAAACCTTGTTCTTAGAGTCCAAATTAGCACACAGAGCTCTCTCAGCTCTCTCCCTCTGAGATCCAGGATCAAGCTCTCCTCTGTTCTCTTCCTGGTCATTAAATGCAGGTGGAGAGGGGTTTGAGTGGACCAGAAAGTCCGGGCCGGATCCAGCTCTGCCACGGGGGCTGGCAAAATCCGGGTCGGACTCCCGCTAGTCGCCTCAAAATTATTGCATGCAAGAGGACAAGTATCGCCCCTCAATTGTGGTGCCTCAAATAACGTCACTATATATATATACACTGTATATACAGTGCCTTGAAAAGGTATGCATACTCCTTGAAATTTTCCACATTTTGTCATGTTACAACCAAAAACGTAAATGTATTTTATTAGGATTTTATGTGATAGACCACCACAAAGTGGCACATAATTGTGAAGTGGAAGGAAAATGATAAGTGGTTTTCAAATTTTTTACAACTAAATATGTGAAAAGTGTGGTGTGCATTTTTATTCAGCCCCCCTGAGTCAATACTTTGGAGAACCGTCTTTCCCTGCAATTACAGCTGCAAGTCATTTGGGGATGTCTTTACCAGCTTTGTACATCTAGAGTGACATTTTTATCCATTCTTCTTTGCAAAATAGTCTTGCCACAGATTCTCAATTGGATTTAGGTCTGGACTTTGACTGGGCCATTCTAACACATGACTATGCTTTGATCCAGATCATTCCATTGTAGCTCTGGCTGTATGTTTAAGGTTGTTGTCCTGCTGGAAGGTGAACCTCCTCCCTCAATCTTTTGCAGATGCTAACAGGTTTTTCTTCTAAGACTGCCCTGTATTTGGCTCCATCCATCTTCCCATCAACTCTGACCAGCTTCCCTGTCCCTGCTAAAGAAAAGCATCCCCACAACATGATGCTGCCACCACCATGTTTCACGGTGGGGATGGTATGTTCAGGGTGATGTGCAATGTTAGTTTTTTGCGGCACATAACGTGTTGCTTTTAGTCCAAAAAGTTACATTTTGGTCTCATCTGACTAGAGCACCTTCATCCACACATTTGCTGTGTCTCCCACATGGCTTCTCGCAAACTGCAAATGCGACTTCTTATGGCTTTCTTTCAACAATGACTTTCTTCTTGCCAGATTCTAGACAGATTCTCCCCCCTGAGCTGTGGATCTCTACAACTCCCCCAGAGTTACCATGGGCCTCTTGGCTGCTTCTCTGATTAATGATCTCCTTGCCCGACCTGTCAGTTTAGGTGGACAGCTAAGTCTTGGTAGGTATGCAGTTGTGCCATACTCTTTTCATTTTTGGAATGATGGATTAATTAGTGCTCTGTGAGATGTTCAAAGCTTGGGTTATTTTTTTGTAATAATCTAACCCTGCTTTAAACGTATCCACAACTTTATCCCTGACCTGTCTGGTGTGTTCCTTAGCCTTCATGATGCTATTTGTTTACTAAGGTTCTCTAACAAACCTCTGAGGGCTTCACAGGACAGCTGTATTTATACTGAGATTAAATTACACACAGGTGGACTCTATTTACTAATTAGGTGACTTCTGAAGGCAATTGGTTCCACTAGATTTTAATTAGGGGTATCAGAGTAAAGGGGGGGCTGAATACAAATGCACGCCACACTTTTCAGATATTTATTTGTAAAACATTTTGAAAACCATTTATCATTTTCCTTCCACTTCACAATTATGTACCACTTTGAGTTGGTCTATCACATAAAATCCCAATAAAATACATTTACGTTTTTGGTTGTAACATGACAAAATGTGGAAAATGTTAAGGGGTATGAATACTTTTTTAAGGCACTGTACATTTTATATAGGTATTCCTTGTATAGCGTGCAGATGTAAGTTCTACTCACACGTTCCAGATATTTTGCCAGGTGGCAGTGGGATGTTCATAGCCCAAGTCCCTCTTTTTCATGTATTGATGTTTGGGGAATCGAATGTGATAAAAAAACTTTTAAATATCAGCTATTAATTCCTTTCTAGAAGATACAACTTTATATATACTTTTGAACTGGGGAGGTCTCACGAAGGTGGTGGGGAAAATGAGCAATAAAAGTGGCCCGTGGGAGGAAGCTGTAACCTTCTTGGCCATCAACTCTTCCTTGATTTAACCCCTACAGATCCACGCTATTGCCGAAGTACGGCTCCAGCGCGGATCTGAAATGCCGGGACGACGTCCATGGACGTCGTCCCCTGTGCACGCTCCTGGCGCGCCCCCTGGCGGCAGCGCTCGAGCATGCCCGTGGGTCGGGCGGACTCGATGTCCGCCCGAGACCCGCCGATCTCTTTTTAGCAGCCTCAGAACGGGGAACCGCCGATGTAAACACGGCGGTTCTCCGTTCTGTGACAGGGGACAGGACAGATCTACTGATCCCTGTCACTGGGATCAGTAAGATCTGTTGTGTCCCGGCCAGCCCCGTCCCCCACAGTTAGAACACACCCAGGGAACATTGTTAACCCCTTCACTGCCCCCTGCAGGTTAACCCCTTCACTGCCAATGACATTTACACAGTAATCAGTGGATATTTAAATTTCTGATCGATGTATAAATGTCATTGGTCCCAAAAATGTGTAAAAAATGTCAGACATTTCTGCTGCAATATCGCAGTCCCGATAAAAATCGCACATCACCGATATTACTAGTAAAAAAATAATAAATAATAAAAACGCCATAAATCAATTCCTAGTTTGTAGACGCGATAACTTTTGTGCAAACCAATCAATATACGCCGATTGCAATTTTTTTTTTTTACCAAAAATATGTAGAAGAATATATGGCGGCCAAAACTGATGAATAATTTTTTTTAATGGATTTGTACTTTAGCAAAAAGTAAAAAATATTGTTCTTTTTTGCAAAATTGTCGCTCATTTTTTGTTTATAGCGGCGATCAGAAATGATGCAGAGGTGATCAAATACCACCAAAAGAAAGCTCTATTAGTGGGAAAAAAAGGACGCAAATTTTATTTGGGTACAACGTCGCACGACCGTGCAATTGTCATTCAAAATGCGACAGCGCTGAAAGCCAAAAATTGGTCTGGGCAGGAGGGGGGTTTAAGTGCCCAGTAAGGAAGTGGTTAAAGGTTAACTAAACCCAAGAACAAAAATGTATTGCATTGCAGTCCTTGGATGTGGTGGCTGCATAGGTTTCTTTTTTTCTGACAAAAAAAATGTTCAGCAAATTCAGAAAATACCTGTTCATCTCTGCCAGGTGTGCATGGTTCTTGTCAATTCCTTTGGAATAAACTGTTAGCAAAAGAAATATTTTCTTTCTGCCATATTCTACTAATCTCCCAATTTCCCATGTAATACAGATGAGCGAAGACCGACATATTTAAAACCCAGCCTGAATGTCAAATATGGCTCCCTCTGTAGATACAAGGGGTAGTGACTGTAGCCACCCAAAGACAGGAAGTGTGTTACTTACAGGGCAACCAGAGAAAAGAGAAAAAAAAGAAAACTAATGCAACTAGCACATCTAAGGACTAGTAAACTGCAATATATACATTTTTTGTTTTTGGGTTTAGATCACCCCTCACCCACACTCTATAAAAAGTCATTGTAGTGTTTACCTTCCTTGCTTCCCTCAGCAATTCCATTTTTTATGGGAAGCTATGCAAAATAAATGCAGAGCAGAAAAAATTTAAATCCAATTTTATTTGCAAATGTTACAGCTTTACAAGAAAAAACAAGCAGATAACAAATGAGGATGCAACATAAATAGCAATCTTAAGCACCTCAGTAAAAGAGCAGAAGGATGAAGCATCATTTATCATAACTGCTATCTGGAATTCTATACATATTAATATTTATACAGCTCATCTGCATTAATAAAACTCGAAAACACCCAATTCCAGTGCCATATACAGTATAGGAGGCAGACTTACTTTGTATTTCTTAAAGGTGAACCTTTCAGTAACTTTACAAACCTGCACAAAAATACCTCTCATGTCACAATATACTGTACTGCAATAATATGTTTTTTGGAAACTGTATTTATTATAATTAAAGGATAAGTTTACCTTTGGTATTTAGAGTGTAACATGTTACTAGGCAGCACCCCCTGCTTACCAACCGATGCCCCACTGGTTCTCCCACTGTCACAATTTAAAATCAGAGTGGCACAGCCGTGTCATTTATTCACAAGAATCTGTGGATGAAAAAAACGACAAGCCCTGTCTGCCATCGCGGCAGTTGGACTTGTAGTTTGAATGAACACTCTTATCAGCATGCTTGTAGTTCATTCACACTGCCTACCGCTCCGGAACTGTATGCCTATATTGATACACAGGCAGAGAGCTCTAGGTGGTGTCTGCAGGAGTCTGGCATTGCTCTCAAGGCTCCTAAGTAAAAAATAAATACATTCACATATATTTTTTTTACCTGCAAAAATATCTGCATTTATTTATTTATTTATTTATTTTTTTTCAAAATTTGAACTTAGCCTTTAAACAATTTAGGATCAAGAAGAGACAATCGTAGCATGTGTAGAAGTAGAAGTGTGGCTGGGACCCAGGAGGCCTGATTTTGTAGGTGTCCCAATCTGATAAAGCATTGGAAAAAATAATGAGCACTGGAAACATTTAGTTTTTGACCTCTTAACCTGTGTTCTTGGCTCCTTCTATACTCAGGGACATGACAAATAAAGTAATGTAATGATATGTCCCTTTTCCTGACATGCAAACCAACTGCCTAGCATTGCGTGCCCCCATCTTCTCACAAATTCACAAATGTCTGACACATCTCTCACTGAGACTTATTATAAAGTTGCAATTCTTCCTCCTACCTGCAGCAGACTGATGACATCATCTCTGCCTAGGCAATGTCACTTGCCTGGAGTTCAAGAACTGCATTTTAACCACTTGCTGACCATGTAACGCCGATATATGGCGGCAAAGTGGCATGATAGCGCAGATCACCATGGGGCCGTGGGTCAGGTGGACTCGATGTCCGCTGGTGACCCGCGATCGCCTATGACAGAACTGCCAATGTAAACATGCGGTTCCCCTTTCTGACAGGAGGCATGACAGAGATCTACTGATCCCTGTAATCGGAATCAGTTAGATCTGTCATGCCCCTGCCAGCCCAGCCCCCACACAGTTAGAACACAATGAGGGAACACAGTTAACCCCTAGATCGCCCCCGTACAGGTTACCCCTTTCACTGCCAATGACATTTATACAGTAATCAGTGTTTTTTTAAGCTCTGATCGCTGTATAAATGTCAATGGTCCCAAAAAAGTGTCAAAAATGTCTGATCCGTCCGCCGCAATGTCGCAGTCCCAATAAAAATCGCAGATCACCGCCATTACTAGTAAAAAAAAAATAGTGAAAACACCATAAATGAATTCTCATTGTTTGTAAACGCGGCAACTTTTGCACAAACCAATCAATATACGCCTTTTGCAATTTTGGTGACAGGGCAGAGGTAACAAATACTGTGGTAGTGAACGGGTGGTAGGCTTTACCCATTTACTAGCGACCAGTTCCCCACATACTGGGACCAACTTTGCAAGAGTTTGAGTACTTAGGGACCTGGCCTGGAGTAATGGAAAGAGATGCAAAGGGGGCCCAGGAGGAGAACAAGCATTGAGTTATGGAGAAGTGTTTTTCCTGTACCCAATAGTAACATACAGAACATTGTCACTGGGAGTGAGGTGACAGGACTGCTGAGTTGGTGGAGACCAGTACATGCACTATGGTACCGGCTCAGAAATGCTGCACACCTGGGGAGAAGGGATCTCTAAAAGAAGTTGTGTCCGCAGTACATTAGTGTCAACAGAATAAGAAATATGGTCGCGGATTACAAAGTGTTAACTGTTCAAGTGGTCTGCTCACTTCTAAGTCCTACATACTGCCTTAATGGTGATTTAACATGACCTCAGCTCCTGCCTGTATTACAGGCATTAGCAAGTGCAGTTCCACAGTGTCCCCACTTGAGCACCTCAAGCCCCGCCCACAGAGTGTTATCACCCTAGCACAGGAAATGTACTGGCACTGCTATAAGAATGCATTGATCAATGTAAAAATCACACTGGCAGGGAAGGGGTTAACACTAGGGGGCGATCAAGGTGTTAACTGTGTTCCCTGGGTGTGTTCTAATTGTAGGGGGGATGGGCTGCCAGTGGCATCACAGAGATCACTGTTTCCGATGACTGGGAACAGTAGATCTCTGTCATGACCCCTGTCAGAACGGGGATCCGCCTTGTTTACATTGGCAGATCCCTGTTCTGCCTCTGTACAGAACGATCGCGGGTCGCCGGCAGACATAGAGTCTGAGGGACCTGCAGGCGCACTCCCACGGTGCACGGCATGCACACGCCCACAATCCCACATGCACGAATCGACGTACAGGTACGTTGGTTCACGCAGGAGATCTGACCCGCTGCAGTATATCTGCGTGAGCTGGTCAGCAAGTGGTTAAACGTTGTTAAAGATTATGGAAACATATATGTAAAACAGTCAGTGGTGGCCCATCCATAGGGGGAGCATGGACACCACCCCCTCATCCATGCGTCTGGCCCCCTGATCCACATGCAGGGAGCCGGACGCATCACCCGTCACCCGATTGCCCGAAAGGAGATCCAATGGAATAGGCCTCGAGGAGGGAGGAGACGCAGGGGAGTGGAAGAAGCAGCCACCTGCAGCCCGGAGAGAAGCAGTCTGCAGTCCAGAGGGGTTAGTACGGGGCCTCGACTACTGACTGACTGACCGGGGGGGGTGCTGCCCGTGGCCCCTGTGACCCGCCGACACCAGCCACAAAAAAACAAAACACCCGCCACTGAAAACAGTTGACAGATTCACAAGATTATTGGATAGTCAATATTATTATCTTGTAGATTGAGTACATAGTATTAGTGAACCTTGTTTCCATAAAGGGAAAAGATGTAGGCTCTGCAGACTGAGTATGATCAATGGTCATACATAACAGATGTATCTGCTTCTTCACTAGTTTGGTTTTGTTATTAATAGACTTGTTTCCTCCCACCTGGTGTGTTGTCTGTTTGGTGGGATCGTGTCGGTTCCTTAGCCCCCTACAGAGATGTACTGGGGAAAGGGGGGCTATTATTGTATAGAATTCTCTGAAGTCATGTGCATCTCTTCTAGTTCTTTAATCATTTAATGCTTCAATGGTTCCTTCACATAACAAACAAGTAAAACGTCAGTGTTTTAGAATGCTCCAATATCAAGACTTTATCTACCTTTCTTCTTCATCTATCTGTCTTTATGTCTGTCTGTCAAGGGCCCATACACGTGAATATTTTCTTCTGCACTGTGGGCCTTTTAAGGGCCTGCACACATTTATAGCTTTGGATATGAGGGTCTCCAGAAATATAATAGATTATAATAGAACAAAGAAGTGTCAAAGCTCACTGCATACACCTTCAGGGCCCATTCGCACCATGTCCATTGGGCAACATTGCTCAACATTTCTATTAGGCCCACTTCACTCAAACTCACTGCATTGATTTGAGCTGAGTAATAATGGGACATAAATTGTACCAGACATTCTCATCAAAGCACTCCAGTGCTAAATGCAGGGGTTTTCACGTTTGCAGTGCTTCAATGTGCAATGCCTCTTTAGGCTGCAGTCCTCCTCAGACTGGGGAGTCTTCAACAAACTGCAAAAACACACAGGAGGGCGCAAACACCTTGTGCATTACCATAGACAAGTTTATTTGGATGTGCAAGACAAATGGATACTTACAGACAGATGGATTCAAAAAGCATATAGCACAATTGCTTCAGCCGGAGGTGATGTAACCAACATAGGACCAAACCTGATTGGATGGTTGATACGTTTCGGGAGACAGACCCCCTTCCTCAGAGCTAATACAGCCTAATCCTCAGTGGCCATTTAAGTAGTCATGGACCCCGTCAGCCATTCAATCGGGTTTGGTCCTATGGCAGGTCTGGCTGAAGCAATTGTGATATATGTTTTTTGAATCTTATCTGTCTGTCTGTTAGGATCTGTGTACTTGCTCGAGTCACCTGCTAGTGGCACTGCTGTATGAAGTATCAAAGGGTGTAGTTCTGGTGGCCACCAGTGGGTGTCTCCCAGCAGATGGAGTACACAGGTCATTAAGCTACACCTGATGGGGCTGCTGGGACTATATAAGCCCACCTTACACCCAGTCCCAGTGCTTCAGCAATTTCTCTGCAAACCATACCCTGCCCGAGCCTGACCAGTACTGTTCTATGTTCCGGACCTGTCCTGATCCACGTTCCAGACCTGACCTGATCTGTATTCCCACCTGGAGTTCTGTCCCCCTGGAACCTGCTTCCTGCTCCCTCCTTCACCATTTAGCCCTCTGTATTTTCCTCCCTGTTCTCCTCATTTGATATCTGCCTGTTTTGCCTTTGTGTGTTTTTGCATTTGTATTTAGTTAGATAGATAGGTGTTTGTTTTTGGGTTGCCATGTTTTTACCTTCTTTCACTTGCTTGTTTTTGTTACTGGTGTTGGGTGTTTTGCAAGTGTGTCACTTTTATAATAAAATATATATTTTCACTGATCTGCATAGTCCTGATTCTTTTAGGTGCAGCCCATTGATCTGCTTCCCTTTGCTGAATGCTTGCAAATCCTGACACTGTCGAAATAAACTTGTCTGTGGTAATGCACAAGGTGTTTGCGCCCTCCTGTGTGCTTTTTGCAATCAATTGTACCAGCAACAGGAATACTGCACACTGAGATGCAAATAAAATTTTTCCTTTATTAACCACTTCAGCCCCGGAAGGATTTCCCACGTTAGGACCAGAGCACTTTTTGCGATTCGGCACTGCGTTGCTTTAACTGACAATTGCGCGGTCGTGCGACGTTGTACCCAAACTAAATTTGCGTCCTTTTTTTTCCCCACAAATAGAGGTTTCTTTTGGTGGTATTTGATCACCTCTGCGTCATTTCTGATCGCCGCTATAAACAAAAAAACAGCGACAATTTTGCAAAAAAAAAAAAAAAAAAAAAAATTTTTCACTTTTTGCTAAAATACAAATCCAAAAAAAAATATAGAAAACATTTTTTTTTCATCGCTTTTGGCCGATTTATATTCTTCCTCATATTTTTGGTAAAAAAAATCGCAATCGGCGTTTATTGATTGGTTTGCACAAAAGTTGCCGCATTTACGGATGATGAGAATTCATTTTTGGGGTTTTTATTATTATTTTTTTTACTAGTAATGGCGGCGATCTGCGATTTTAGCGGTACTGCGATATTGCAGCGGACATGTTGGACCATTTTGACACTTTTTTGGGACCAATGACATTTATACAGCGTTCAGAAAATTAAACGTCCACTGATTACTGTATAAATGTCATTAGCAGTGAAGGGGGTTAACCTGCAGGGGGTAGTGAAGGGGTTAACTGTGTTCCCTAGGCGTGTTCCAACTGTGAGGGGGCTGGGCTGTTATGGGCATAAGAGATCTAATTGATCCCCACTGACAGAGCGGGGAACCACCGTGTTTACATCGGCGGTTCCCCGTTCTTTTGCTCTGGCTGCTCATCGCGGCTCGCTGGCGGACATCGGGTCCGCCCGAGCCACGGGCACACTCCTCTGGAGCGGCCACTCTGCAAATCACTGTTTATTTATGGTGATTCGCAGGACACGTCCACACTGCCGCAGTAAATATACTGCGTGTGGTGTGGAAGTGGTTAAAATAGCCAGCAGCAACAGTTTCTATTCTGACATGTTTCGCTCTAGGCACAGTGCTTTCTCAAAAATGTTATGACAAAGCACTGTGCCTAGTGCAAAACATGTCAGAATAGAACCTGTTCCTGCTGACTATTTTAATGAAGGAAGAATAATATTTTGCATCTTGGTGTGCAGCATTCCTGTTGTTGGTACATAGGAGCCAAGCCAGTACCTAAGATGTGATTGTGGAGTGTGAAATCTGACCTCTTCTGGAGCGGCATGTGAAATATTTGACATTAAAAATGGAACATGCTGCACTAGGTGTCTTAGAGACCAGAGTGACCTTATTCATCTCTTTTGGCGCAGTCCCAAGCTTCATCTTTACTGGTCAGGGGTTGTAGCTACCATTATTAGCGTGTTTCGTGTAGAAGTTCCGAAGGTCCCCAAGCCATGTATATTGGGAATTCTAGACGACCTTCCAATTGAGGATACTTATAAACAGGCTATAGGCAGAGCACTTTTTCAGGCATGCAGGCTTATTCTCAGGCACTGGAAGGTGGAGGAGCCTCCTACTCTAAAGGAATGGACAATTCAAATGGGAAACACCTTGTGACTGGAAAAGTACATCTTCCAACACAGAGGCAGGTGGGGAAGTTCGACTCTCTTTGGTCCCCGTGGTTGGATACTCCCGATCTTAGCTCAGTAGATTAAACATGGGACTGGTACTATATCTGGGGGAAAAGGCGGGGTGCGAAAGGGGCTAAAACAAAGGGAATAAAGGAACAACAATTTATCAGTATTGTGTACGCACTTTCGTCCACACTAGTGGATGGTGATGATTCATTGTCTTGGATTTGACACTGCTGTATCTGGAATCTGCAATGCTGGATTGTATATCTTTGTTTATTTCAATAAAATCTTTTGAGGAAAAAAAAATAGAACATCCTGCATTTAAATGCAGTGCAATGTGCTGCAACGCACTTCAGTGTGTCACAGCGTGTGTTAAAGCAGAACTTAAAGTGTTACTAAACCCAAGACCCTGCATTCACTATATCTGGTCTCCCACGGTACACAGAACATGGAAATGCAATTATTTTAGTAAATATAAACTACTAAATACCTTTTATCATCAGCAGTATATAGCAGTCTTGTGACTTCTATCAAGGCCTGGTAAAACTTGTAGGAGGAGTTTTCATACTGCACTGAACTGTCCTATAAGGATCCAGGACCCCTGACCCTCTGTCTGGACAGTGCTGATTGGCCCTGTGCTGATCACATGCACCCTCCCAAGGAAAAAAAAAAACTTCTAGCAATACACACCAAACTGAGCATGTGCAGGCTGACTCTAAGGGCTCTGTCTTATCCAGACATGTTCTGGACTCAGTGGAAGAAGAGGAGGATCTGGACGTACAAGATCAAGCAGCCTTTTACACAATGCAGAGGATTAACCCTTAGGTTCCACTGTGAGTATAACAAGCATTTTTTACAGCATATACAGACTGATTTTACTGTTGTGGGTTTAGTAACACTTTAAAGCGGAGTTCCACCCCCTCCCACACAGCAAGCAGCTTTGCTATGGGGGCACCCGAGCCGAGCTGCTGCAGACACAGACCCACGGCTTGGCCCCCTCTCTCCTCATTGGCTCATTGACCTTGATTGACAGCAGTGGGAGCTAATGGCGCCCCACTACTGTCCCTCCAATGAGGAGGGAGAGTCCCGGACAGCCGAGACTCTCGTGCAACATCTGGATTGTGATGGGGCTCAGGTAAGTATTAGGGGGGCTGCTGCACACAGAAGGTTTTTTTTATCTTAATGCATAGAATGCATTAAGATAAAAAAAAAAAAATCCTAGCTGTAGAACCGCAGTAAAGTGTTACTAAACCCACAACAGTATAATCAGTGTGTGTATATGCAGTAAAGCATGCTTGTTATACTCACTATGGAAGGCGTTAATCCTCCGCATTGTGTAAAAAGGCTGTATGATCCTGTCTTCTCTGATTCTCTTCTTCTTCCACTGTCCCCAGTTGATCTCCTGATAAGACAGAGCTTTTGGGGTCACTCTGCACATGCTCAGTTTGGTGTGTATTGCTAGATAGTTTTTCTTTTAGGGAGCGTGCGTGTGATCAGCACAGGGCCAATCAGCACTGTCCAGACAGAGGGTCAGGAGTCCTGCAGCCTCAGAGGACAGTCAGAGTAGAATGAAAACTCCTCCTACAAGCTTTAACCAGACACTCATAGAAGTCACAAGACTGCTATATACTGCTGATGAGAAAAGGTATTTAGCAGTTTATATCTACAAAAATAGTTGCATTTCCGTGTTCTGTGTACTGTGGGAGACCAGGTATATGAATGCAGGGTCCTGGGTTTAGTAACACTTTAATTTTAGTTCCATTTTAAAGAAAACAAGATAAAACATTGTGGCTTCTGCTGGGGAAAGAGAACACATCAACGCTGCAGGAAAAACAATGGATGTCAACACACATCAACTCAAGTGTGTTTAAAGCATGTCTACACGCTAAACACAATGCATGTTGCGTGAATCCAGTCTCACTGCTACTTATAAAATAAAAGGTATACTTCGTTCTGATAGCAGGCTTAGGGAGTATTGACACTTTTTGTCTTTTTAAGAGATTACTGCTGTCTGCTCAGAAGACACATTTGTACCCTGGCCCATGTAGCATTATGACTGCAATTATTCACTCAGGTGGACCTCAGATAAAATTCCATTATCTGCAATCTAGAGACTCTAAGAAAGTTAGGATGTATCTTCTATATCTATATTTGCCATATTTGTGTTTTCTCTATAGGACAAGTCGCACAGTGTTGCTGCACATACTGTGAAAGCATTGCACAACATGGACTGTGATATCATTGTAGCCAACCCTTATTCAGACTTTACCATTGCCCACCTCTCTGTGCTGACCAGTCAGGGCATATGCAGTATATATGTATGTGGGGTTAAGTCTGAATCCAGAGATGAAGAAATGCAGGAACTCTTCAAGAACATGGAGTGTAAAAGTAGGTCCTTCACACGTACAGTTCCTGAAATAAAACGATATTATGTCAGATACATATGCTACACCAACACAGCTTAATGTATATTTGCAGCAAAGTACTATATATCATGACAGCTTACCATCACTGACACATATAAGGTATTTTTAAATTGTGTGCGTAGGAAGGAATGGATGCATAATTATTTTTAAACACACTCATGCTAAAAAATGGTTTAATATGTATTTAAATGTTTGGGCAGAACCAAGCTTACGTTAAAGTGACACTCAGCCCAGGTTCACACTGCTCCGACATGAAAGTGCCGCAACTTCCCATCTGACTTTGCCCTGCAACTTCAGTCTGACTTTGATTCGACTTAATGTTACTTTTTGTACTCAATGGCATTGAAGTTGTATCAAAGTCAGACTAAAGTAGTGCAGGAACCTTTTCTAAAGTCGGAGTGACTTGTGTTGGATCAGTTAAGATGGCTCTCATGGGGAAACATTGAATTTGACATGTCGCACCAGTGTGAACCGGGCCTAAAAGATATCCTTATGCAATCTTCAGGCCAGTCACGTGACTCTTGGCTGTTTTCCAGGGCTACTGCAGGAGGGGCTGAACGGCCATGTGACCTCCTCGGCTGACGTCAGAGGGAGATCTCGGCCCCTCCTGCAGTAGCCATGTATCGGCGATGTAAATCGGCTGCGGGTCACGTGACCGGCCTGAAGATCGTTCTAAAGAGGTATTTACATGCCTCGTTTTTATAAAAGACATGTACAGTGTCCTATGCCTAGCTCTAATAGAGGGGCTGGCAGTTTTTTATATATGGATTAACAAACACTTTAATGACCCTGTAATCTTTTTCTCATGAATTAATTTCATGCTGTGTTTTATGCCCCCTTTGTGACCTACCAAACCTCTCATTTTGCCCCTCACTTACATTTCTTTGAAACAAGCATTGCACATTAGTTTTGCTCATGAGCGCCGCACACTACACATCCCATAGTTCATAGTCCCTAGTCTATCTTGGGAACGAGCAAGAGAGGGGGTGGCTACTCTCCTATATACAGTGGAAACATGGAGAATGAGCATAGCCACCATCCAACAGATCACAACAGTGAAAAAATTGGAGGAGGCTGAGAGCAATAATTTTTTGAGTTAAGAATACATACTTGAACAGAACCACTTCCCAATAGGCAGCGGTCGGGTTTGAGCGGCTCTACCAGGACATAGCCTGCAGCTGCAGGCTATATCCCGGTATCATTTTTTAGAGCTGGCGGTCGGCTATCCAGGGGTAACGACCGATCCGGCTCGGGAGCCACTCGGCCGTTATCCCAGGGGGCGGGAGGGGACATCCCCCCCCTCCCGCCGCCTTCCGCCGCTCTTCTCCAGCCTCCCGTCCCACCGGGAGACCGGAGCGACGATCCGGCGTGTCCGCCGGCTGGAAGGAGACCTGACAGAAGCCGTAATTGGCTCCGATCGGGTCTCCTTCGGCAAATTCCGGAAGCGACGTCATGACGTCACTTCCGGTTTACTCGGCGGCTAACAGCGCCAATTTTAAAAAACTGACAGTATTCAGAATCGCCGTTTTTGACAATCTCAATACTGTGAAGTGCAAAGGAGGGATGGGGGGTCTTTTAGACCCCCCGGCCCTCCAAAAAGAGTGCCTGTCACCATATATTGCTATCACAAGGGATATTTACATTCCTTGTGATAGCAATAAAAGTGATCAGATTTTTTTTTTTTTTTTAAGGAACAGTGCTAAAAATAAATAAATAAATAAAATTAAAAAAAAAAATTAAAGCGCCACCGTCCCCACGAGCTTGCGCAGCAAAGAAAACGCATACGTAAGTCGCGCCCACATATGAAAACAGTGTTCAAACCACACATGTGAGGTATCGCCACGATCGTCAGAGTGTGAGCCATAATTCTAGCAAAAGACCTCCTCTGCACCTCTAACCTGGTAACCGTTAAAAAATTTTAAAGCGTCGCCTATGGAACTTTTTAAATACCGGACTTTGTCGCCATTCCGCGAGTGCGCGCAATTTTCAACCGTGTCATGTATGGTATCTATTTACTCAACGTAACATCCTCTTTCACAATATATAAAAAAATTGGGCTACCTTTACTGTTGTCTTATTTTTTAACTCAAAAAAGTAAAATTGTTCCAAAAAAATCGCGCTTGAAAGACCGCTGCGCAAATACCGTGTGACAAAAAGTATTGCAACAATCGTAATTTTATTCTCTAGGGTGTTTGAAAAAAATATATATAATGTTTGGGGTTCTAAGTAATTTTCTAGCAAAAAAAATGTTTTTAGCTTGTGACCACCAAATGTAAAAAAGTGACCCGGTTGGTCAGTGGTTAACCTGCATTTAGTGTTACGTTACATTTATTTCATTGAAGAAATCAGCAACCCTCTCTGTGTTAATAAAACACATAGTAAAGACTTTTGTTTTAGAGGGATGTGCAGATCTTCACTAGGTGTACAGCTTGTTGTCTCGGCATGACAGTGTGTTTTAAGTGGCAGATGTGCTATTTGTCCTAAGAGGTGAGTTGGCTTCTTTAAATAGTCAAGGTATTGCTTATTTTGATTTTTTACATATCAACTGAGTAACATCAACATAAGACAAGGTACATTTTATTTTACATGCTTGCGTGTGAGCCCTTTGGTGCTCAAAGGACCCTGAGCAGCTGTTTAGTTCACTCAGTGTCTCAATTCAAATATTAATAATTAAGCCAAAATGTTCCCTGAATTCATTCTAAAACCTCTGTTAAATACAAAAAGACCAAATTTAGGTGCCGCTCAGGTAGAGAGGTGAAGTCCAACCAGACCGCTGTGAGTGCAGGCAGGGACAGGGAGCTTGCCCTAGCTCTAATCTGCAGCAATGTCAAAGGAAAAGATCCATAATCATGGAGCAGACCCATGTGCATGAAGTGAGATGCATGGCAGTCTCAGCCCGGACTCCAGCCAGGCCACGCCTCCAACGCGTTTCACTGCACCTTGGAGCTTATTCATAGGGGTGGGAGTTCTGAGCACAAAGGGGTGTTTATAAGAGCATCATTGGCTGTCATGTGATAGAAATGGATGACACACAACAATCGCTAATAAGCTCCCATTAAGTCTGTGGTCTGGGGTGTCTTGTCTTTTTATTCATTTTGATTCTGTTCTAGAGCACACACTTTCATTGTTTTTAGTTTTTTTCCTCAATAAACTTTATTGGTATGACCATGCACACTAGGCTGACACACGCAGGTACACTTGCATTTTTTGGGGGGGATAAATACATCGGTCACTTTAAATAAATAACTTATTCATAATAATTGCATCGGTCATCTTAAATGAATAACTAAACAAATATTGTTTTGCAATGTTTTTATTCCACTTTTCCTTTTATATATCTTGGCTGTATAGAGTGCCTTGAAAAGTATACATACCCCTTAAAAGTTTCCACATTTTGTGATGTTACAACCAAAAACACAATTGTATTTTATTGGGATTTTATGTGATCAACCAACACAAAGTTGCACATAATTGTGAAGTGGAAGGAAAATGATAAATGGTTTTCAAAATGTTTTACATATAAATATGTGAAAAGTGTGGTGTGCATTTGTATTCAGCCCCCCTAAATCAATACTTTGTAGAACCACATTTCACTGCAATTACAGCTGCAAGGTCTCTACCAGCTTTGCACATCTACAGAGTGAAATCTTTGCCAGATTGGATGGAGAGCGTCTGTGAACAGCAATTTTCAAGTCTTGCCACAGATTCTCAATTGGATTTAGGTCTGCACTTTGACTGGGCCATTCTAACACATGAATATGCTTTGATCCAAACCATTCCATTGTAGCTCTGGCTGTATGTTTTGGGTTGTTGCGTCCTGCTGGAAGGTGAACCTCTGCCCCAGTCTCAAGTCTTTTGCAGACTCTAACAGGTTTTCTTCTAAGATTGTCTTGTATTTGGTTCCATCCATCTTCTCATCAACTCTGACCAGCTATCCTCTCCCTGCTAAAGAAGAGCATCCCCACAACATGATGCTGCCACCACCATGTTTCACGGTGGGGATGATGTGCTCAGGGTGATGTGCAATGTTAGTTTTCTGCCACACATAGCGTTTTGCTTTTAGGCCAAAAAGTTCAATTTCGGTCTCGTCTGACAAGAGCACCTTCATCCACATATTTGCTGTGTCCCCCCACATGGCTTCTTGCAAACGGGACTGCTTATGGCTTTCTTTCAACAATGGCTTTCTTCTTGCCACTCTTCCACAAAGGCCAGATTTGTGTAGTGCACAGCTAATAGTTGTCCTGTGGACAAATTCTCCCAGCTGAGCTACGGATCTCTGCAGCTCCTCCGGAGTTACCATGGACCTCTTGTCTGCTTCTCTGATTAATGTTCTCCTTGCCCAGCCTGCCAGTTTAGGTGGATGGCCATGTCTTTGTAGGTTTGCAGTTATGCCATACTCTTTCCATTTTTGGATGATGGATTGAACAGTGCTCAATGAGATGTTTAAAGCTTGGATTAGTAGGAAGGCCAGTGGGCTGGCCTGAATTTATGGGAGGAGCCCGGAGGGTATTTAAGCACCCTCACTCTCCATGCTCTTTGTCGGTTCCAGTGCACGATAGCACATGTTACTGGGCTGGCTCTCCCCAGCTCACTTCATGTTTGTGAGTCTGTGCGTTCGATTACCAGCTCGCTCGCTGTTGCAGGTAGGATTCGAATCCTTTCATTTCATACGCTATGTTACAATTCATTATGTTTCCTATCCTGCATCTCCTTTTGGACTTAGCTGCCTCCAAGTTGTTGTCGGTCGTGGCCTGACCTCATACGGCACAGGCATGGTAGATTTGAAAGTTTCCCTCTGCCTATTTTATGATTCATGCGCAGAGCCTCGAGCCACTGTCGGCCGTTATCCAATATCACTCGATGCAGGCTTTGTTGCTCACAGCATTCACTGTCTATGGTGGTTGCCATCGCATCCATTGGGTGATTAGCATGTATTGTTTGCACAGCTTCTGTGGCTGATTGAGGGGTAGTTGGACCCACCTGGGCCATGGCTGCACTCAATTAGCCTCGGGGGGTTGGGTGGTTGGTGTTCAGTTGAAGCCATTTCAAACTCGTATGAGATTAATTTCATGCATGCTACAACCAATTCGTATCAATCATACCATTCACCTCACAATCGATTTGTACCGAATCCATTGCATATTCACCACAATCTGATTCGAGCCTAGTCACAACGGTTCATATCGGATGCATCACACACACCGAGTCACATCGGACCATGTCACTTACTCTCTTCGTTTTATTACCCTATCTACCGATTCGTATCGGTTCATGCCTTCCCTTCAACCGATTTTGATCGGTTCGTGTCATTACTCTGTTAATGTCATTTTCTTGACTACCGATTGTTGCATCGGTGCATTTCCTACCCCACAAACGATCCATGCCAGATACTTGACACAGTCCAATATGTACCTAGTTACCGATTCATACCGGTCATGTTGTTTACCCAGTCCATGTTATCTTCCCGATCGGTTACCCTTACTGCCGACTCGCATCAGTTCATACTGTTTTTCACTACCAAATCGCATCGATTCACGTCATTTCTTACTACCAATTCGCATCGCTTCATGTCAGTTCCTATTGCTGACGCATGTCAGTTCATGTTATTCCACTACCGATTCTCAGCGCTTCGTGTTGTTTTCTACTACCGATTAGCATTGGTTCACGCAACTTCCTACTACCGATTCATGTCATTTCCTATTACTCATGTTGGTTCACGTCATTCCACTACCGAGTCGCATGGGTTCATGTCAGTTCCCGCTACCGAGTCGCATGGGTTCATGTCAGTTCCCGCTACCGAGTCGCATGGGTTCATGTCAGTCCCCGCTACCGAGTCGCATTGGTTCATGTCAGTCCCCGCTACCGAGTCGTATGGGTTCATGTCAGTCCCTGCTACCGAGTCGCATGGGTTCATGTCAGTCCCCGCTACCGAGTCGCATGGGTTCATGTCAGTCCCCGCTACCGAGTCGCATTGGTTCATGTCAGTCCCCGCTACCGAGTCGCATTGGTTCATGTCAGTCCCCGCTACCGAGTTGCATTGGTTCATGTCAGTCCCCACTACCGAGTCGCATCGGTTCATGTCAGTCCCCGGTACCGAGTCGCATCGGTTCATGACATTTCCTACTACTGAGTCGCATCGGTTCATGATCGTTCCTACTACCGATTCGCATCGGTTCATGACCGTTCCTACTACCGATTCGCATCGGTTCATGACCGTTCCTACTACCGATTCGCATCGGTTCATATCAGTTCCTACTACCGAGTCGCATCGATTCATGCCATTTCCTACTACCAATTTGCATTAATTATGTTAGTGTTCTGCCGATTCGAATCGGTTTGTGTCATGCCGCTAATTATCCTCAATTTATCTATCGATTTGCATCGGCTCATGTTATTTCCTACCACGGATTTGCATCGAAGCAAATCAGTTCACATGTAATTTAAGTCGACCCACTTTTTGCTAAAGCCCACTACCGTTTCGTATCGGTTCGTGTTTTTTTTTCCTTACTACCGATTCGTATCGATCCATGGCATCGGTTCAAGTTCCACGCCAAGCACAGTTACAGTTAGTTCGGCCACAATTTACCCCCCTTTGCTATTTACTATCTTCATCCTTCACCTATCTATAGGTCAATTTTGCAATCGCAGCAATTTATTAGTACAGGTTCTTAAAAGCATGCATTCGAGGACCACGTCTTGCAAATCGCTGGAAGCACAGGTACGTGTTACTCCATACATTACAGAAAGTAGGCATTGCGATCGCTGCAAGCACGTGTTGTCATTTAAGCCCCTAGCAAACGCTGCGATCACGTAACTATACAAACTCCTTGCGATCTCTGTCCGCATGTACAAACACAAACTTCTTACAAATGCTGCAAGTATGCTTAACTAAACGCCTTGCAAATCGCTGCCAGCACGTTTGACACTCCCCACAATGCTGCAAGCATGCATTTCAAACTTGAACTTCTTGCAATCGCTGCAAACACATATTTTGTAACTCCTTGCAATCACTGCGGCACGCATCATCGCAAACCCCTCGCAATCACTGCGAACACTCACTGTCAAACTCCTTACAATCGCTGCATGCGTGTATTTACGTAAATTCCTCGCAATTACTGCAGGCATGCATCAACATAATACCTCTCAATCACTGCGAGCACACATTTACATAAACTCCTCGCAACCAATGCGAGCACGCATCATCACCAATCCCTCGCAATCGCTTCGAGCAAGGACAAACACCACCCCATTACAAGCACATTCTCAGTGGCACACAATCAGCCACACACCATTTTAGTGGCACTTAATCGGCCACTCGTCTCCAGTGGCATTAACATACGGGCCACTCATCGAAAAAACCCTCCCAACGTAGGGATCGCTTCTTCATTAGGGCCACCCGCATAACAAGGGTGGGACAGCCCGTATAGGGAAATAAAAGAGATAACTTTTTCACTCATGTCACTCCTACTACAGGTTTGATCCATACCAGGACCTTAATGATAGAGCGTTAGTCAGGTGTAGTTCACGGGTCTTTTCTGTCACATATTCTGCAGCACTCTGTCACTAAATCTTCGATTTTACATACACCATTCGGCATACTAAGGTTGGGCGTTAGTTACTGTCACATATGTCTATGCATTACACTCTCTTTTCGGAGACCGACTCTCCGCCTCACAGACAAGGTCGCTGAACATCAACTTGCTGACAGTGCAAGAGTTAAGCAGACCGAGCATGCGTCATAAATCTACAGACCGAAATATTCCTACATAGGCTGTACCAGACTCCAGCTGCTTGCCCCAGCATGCCCTGGGGCTCTAGTCCACACATTTGTGCCCAGCACAGACAGGCACCCGAGCTATCGGTTACCTGGCCAGTCACCTCCTGGCTCACCTCGGGTGCCACGCACTTTCTTGAGTTTTCTAAGTTTCCACTATACAGTGTTCTATGACCGTAGAACACCTTCGGCTCTATCTATGCATGTAATTTTGTTCCTGTACCTCTTTCCTCATTCTTGAATTTCTGTATCCCACTCCGTCCTTTTCCCCTCTTCCACACCCCCTTTTGACACATACCCTCTTGTTTTTTCTCAAGACCGACTTGAGTGTCACCGACACTGAACTCTTTTCGCCACTTCTCTGACCTATGCTCCCCATTCTGTGCTGTCTGTCAGCCAATTGGCTACACTGCAAACGGGTGCACAAATGTGGCCACAAGTTGCCCCTTCAACCCCCCGCCACCTCAGGATTCCACACCGGCTTCATCACTCTACCTCTCTCCACTCTCAAGTGCAAAAAAACCTCCAGTCAGCAACTCTCGACAAACAAGCGATCGATACCCTGCTACAGGCCAAACTAGACAAAGAATCTGTGATCGGCCCTTTCCCCCAGTAACCTTCCAAACCTTGGAGATTCAGCCCTTTTTGGGCTTGTCAAGGGCAAGTTCTCCAATAGTTTTGGTTATTTTTCTGCACCTCATTCTTTGCACATTCCGAGCTTGAATTCCCTGATTCCTTCCAAGGAATTTTCCTTGAAATATACATCAGACGACATAGCTGTTCAAGCAGTCTTTTTTCGCGGAGCCTGTCACACCAAGCCCAGTGTCAGTTGGTTATCCATTACCTAGGTGATTTTTCTACTCATCAAGCGACCAGACATACCACCGGTAACCTCGATAGGTTGAGAGTGGTGTTCAACAACTGCAATGTTCCCATAGCCGAGCTCAAAGTGGAAGCCCAGCACAAGCCATCACCTTCTTTAGTGTCACTTTGGACACACGCGCCATGCAAGCCAGCTTGCCTCCTGACGAACTAGCCTATATCAGGTTGGTCGTTCATGACTTTACTCTCTCGCAGGGGGTACTAGGAAACAGATGCAGACTTTGCTAGGGACGCTCAATTTTTACAATAAGTATTATTCCTCGAGGCCACTCTTTTAGTTTACGGCTCCTAGTTTTCCTTACTCATGTACAAGGTGCTGACCAAATCATTAGGTAAGACCCGGCAGTCATAGCCGACTTACAATTTATGCGGAACTCATCCCACATTGCTAACGGCATATTAAGGTTATCCTCACGGCATCAGCTGCATCACCACAGGTAGTCAGATGCTGCAGCTTCTACAGGCTTTGCTGCTACTTTCTGCCCATCACTGGTTGGCAGGTCCTTGGCAGCCAGAAATCTTGTTAATTCCAGGTTTCTCTGTCATCCTGACTTTTCAAGCTGTACCCAGTCGTGGCAGCTGTTCAGGTCTGGGGCCACACTTGGTCAGGACAAACCATGGTCTTCACTAGTAACAACCAGGCTATGGCCAAAAACGTAAACAAAGGTAGCCAAGTCGCTCCCCATTCAAACCACCATTCAATATACCCATAAGCATATCCAAGGCAAAGCAAATCGCAGTGTATGTGTGATCACATTTCAATTTTGGCTCATTTTCAGTAGTATCCTGGAGCTGACCTAACCATGGATTGAAACGGCTAAGGGCAAACGCTTGCCCATTACTAGCACCATCTTTAGAGACATGTCTCGCACAATCCGTGTTCGGGGTTCAGCCCAGTCTAGTTATTCAAGCGACCACCTACCTATCCTACTATGTTTCTTTTTGCGGCCTAACAAATTCACCGTCAGCGGCGCTAGCAGCCAGGTATCATACAAACGCCACTTAACTAGTTTCCAAACTATTACGTCCATCACCTAGAAGTCTCCAAACCCATCAGATCAGACCCAGGGTCAACATCAGCCTCTTCTGGACTATAAACTCCTGGTGCCCAGTTGCGGTGCTTGACTAGCTACCGACTCGCCTATCCAGTCTCTCCAACTCTAGCCCGTTATTGCCTTTTCCTATCAGCCCATCAAGTGGCAACCAATTCATCAGGCACGTCAGAATCACTGTCCAACTTTGGCCTCGACCCCTGCCGGTACTCCGGTCATTCCTTCCAGATCACAAACAGCTTCAGCAGCATCTCTCAGCATGCAGTATCAGACCATGTGATCAATTAATTAGGCAGATTGTAGTCCGGCTGCTTGGCTAGATACATTCCAAAACCTCAGTTGGAGATGGCACAAGCCTTCGCCAAGCTTGCTCATCGATCATTGTACCAATTAAGGACTACTTCCCTAAACGGCATATTTTTGCCCCCCTTCTCTTGGCATACCGAGCAGATGACCAAAGCACACCTCAGGTCTATTTATGTTGTAAGTCTTGTTGCGTGTTTATGTGACCCACATCTTCAGTCAGAGGGCCACGACCATAAGTAGGAAGGCCAGTGGGCTGGCCTGAATTTATGGGAGGAGCCCGGAGGGTATTTAAGCACCCTCCCTCTCCATGCTCTTTGTCGGTTCCAGTGCACGATACCCTCCCTCCCATCCCCCTTTTTCAGGGCTTTTCTCAGCACATTCTTCTCCATTATTACCCATTATTTATATAGGGTATGCCCCCTTCTCTTGGCATACCGACCAGATGACCAAGGCACACCTCAGGTCTATTTATGTTGTAAGTCTTATTACGTGTTTATGTGACCCACATCTATCTTCGGTCAGAGGGCCACGACCATAAATGTTTTATAGCCTAACTCTGCTTTAAACTTCTCCACAACTTTATCCCTGACCTGTCTGGTGTGTTCCTTGGCCTTCATGATGCTGTTTGTTCACTAAGGTTCTCTAACAAATCTCTGAGGGCTTCACAGAACATCTGTATTTATACTGAGATTAAATTACACACAGATGGACTCTATTTACTAATTAGGTAATGTCTGAAGGCAATTGGTTCCACAAGATTTTAGTTAGGGGTATCAGAGTAAAGGGGGCTGAGTACATATGCATGCCACACTTTTCACATATTTATTTGTAAAAAAAAATTAAAACCATTTATCATTTATAATTTTTCTTCCATTTCACAGTTATGGCCACGTTGGTCTATCACATAAAATCCCAATAAAATACATTTACATTTTTGGTTGTAACATGACATAATGTGGAAAACTTCAAGGAGTAAGAACACTTTTTCAAGGCATTGTAGCAATCTTGATGTTTGTGACTAGTTTTAATGTCTGGCTGTTTTTTT
The DNA here is from genome assembly GCA_018402905.1 of Glandirana rugosa. Taxonomy (NCBI): domain Eukaryota; kingdom Metazoa; phylum Chordata; class Amphibia; order Anura; family Ranidae; genus Glandirana; species Glandirana rugosa. Next base: position 1,395,787 of record BLSH010418757.1, on the reverse strand, counting down.
ATCTACTTGATAGCTTACTTGAGCACCAGTTTTCCATACATTTCTACCACATGACAGCCAATGATGCTCTTATAAATACCCCCTTATATTCAGAACTCCCACCCCCATGATTAAGCTCCAAGGGGCGGAGTAAAATGTGTTGGGGGTGTGGCCTTGCTTGAGTCCGGGCTGAGGCTGCCATTCATCTCACTTAATGCACATGGGTCTGCTTCATGATGTGTGGCTTATGGATCTTTTCTTTTGACTCTATTAAATACATTTATACATAACATGCAAGAATCTTTGTCAAGATCTATGTCTTTGCTAGTTACAGGAAAGGTGGGAACCTACTCCACAAAGAGATTAAATAGATGCTTTTTTGATTAAAGAAGAGCTCTCACCAAAAGTTTGAAAGGCTTGTTAAATCTCCTAGAGATGCTTATGCACATAGCACTTGTCCCTATTAACCCCTTCCTTACCGGGCACTTAAACCCCCCTCCTGCCCAGACCAATTTTTGGCTTTCAGCGCTGTCGCATTTTGAATGACAATTGCGCGGTCGTGCGACGTTGTACCCAAATAAAATTTGCGTCCTTTTTTTCCCACAAATAGAGCTTTCTTTTGGTGGTATTTGATCACCTCTGCGTCATTTCTGATCGCCGCTATAAACAAAAAATGAGCGACAATTTTGCAAAAAAGAACAATATTTTTTACTTTTTGCTAAAGTACAAATCCATTAAAAAAAATATTCATCAGTTTTGGCCGATATTTATTCTTCTACATATTTTTGGTAAAAAAAAAAATCGCAATCGGCGTATATTGATTGGTTTGCGCAAAAGTTATCGCGTCTACAAACTGGGAATTGATTTATGGCGTTTTTATTATTTTTTTTTTTTTTAC
>BLSH010418757.1:1357622-1383613 GCA_018402905.1 Glandirana rugosa | reverse complement strand
ACCCCGTCTGTAGTCCCGTACCCCGGTCTGCCCCATGCCCTGCTCTGTGCCCCATGCCCTGATGTCTGCCCCATGCCCTGCTCTGTGCCCCCCATGCCCTGCTTTCTGCCCCATGCCCTGCTCTCTGTCCCCATGCCCTGCTGTCTGCCCTCATGCCCTACTCTGTGCCCCATTCCCGGCTCTGTGCCATCCATGCCCAGCTGTCTGCCCCATGCCCTGCTCTGTACCCCCATGCCCTGATGTTTGCCCTGTGCCTCCATGCCCTGCTCTGTGCCCCCAAACCCTGCTGTGTGCCCTGTGATGTACCCTGATGTGTGCCTTGTGATGTGCCCCATGGTGTGCTCTGCTGTGTTCCCTGTGATGTGTCCCATGACCTACTGTGTGCCCTGTGATATGCCCTACTGTGTGCCCCATGATGTGCCATACTGTGTGCCCTGCGGTTTGACCCAGAATTAAGGCGTCTACGCAGTGCAAGCTGGGGCTTTGTGTGGATGTGGCTTAAATGTGGGCGGGGACACGGGGGGCCCATGATCTCCTGTTGCCCGGGGGCCCCTTGAGTTGTCAGTGCACCCCTGGTTCACAGCGTATGTAACCTGTGTGTATCTGACTCTGATAATAGCCAGTGTCTCACCAGCCACTGACCTCACTGCAAGTCCCTGCTATGGGTGGGTTCCAAAATTCGACCGCTGTAAATTTGCCTGAAATTTCCCTGTTGGAGTAACTACTACTGAGCTGTTTGGGCATTTTGTAATTCTGAAACACTTCAGAGATGATCAATAATCTTTTCACAATGTGTTTCAGCTATTTTACCTGTCATGATGTTTTTTTGCAGGCTGAGCCCACCTGTTATTTCAGTTTGCGCTCCACAAGAAATGGAAACTGTGTGTGATAAATTCTTCAAAATGGAACCATCAGATAATTGCAATGGCTGTTTTCTTGCTGTCATGACAAGAGAGGTGAGAGAACTGTAAATAATTAAATAATATATTATAAAGACATATTAAAATGTGGTGTCTGTGTGTGTGTGTGTATATATATATATATATATATATATATATATATACATATATATATGTATATATATACACACACACACACACTATATTACCAAAAGTATTGGGACACCTGCCTTTACACGCACATAAACTTTAATAGCATCCCAGTCTTAGTCCATAGGGTTCAGTATTGAGTTGGCCCACCCTTTGCAGCTATAACAGCTTCAACTCTTCTGGGAAGGCTGTCCATAAGGTTTAGGAATGTGTCTCTGGGAATGTTTGATCATTCTTCCAGAAGAGCATTTGTGAGGTCAGACACTGATGTTGAGCTAGAAGGCCTGGCTCGCAGTCTCTGCTCTAGTTCATCCCAGAAAGTGCGCCCTATCCCACCCAATTGTGTGACCATAGCACATCAATTTTTGCTATTTTCACACTAAATGTCCTCCCCGCCAATCAGGAGGCAGATCGTTGAGACCTGTTTCCCGATTGGCCAAAGCGCCAGACGATCCTATTGGATGCCTGGCGCTTAGGAGGAGAGGAGACATGGAGCATGGAGACACCCGCTAGACACCTCAGCTGCCACTGCTGTCCGCGCTCTGGACAAGAGGACACCACAGCCCGGTAAGTACCTGACCTCCCGCGGGCTGGCGGGGGGGGGGGGGGTCGCCAGCCCTGCACCTGGGGGCTGGGTGGGGGTGCTTTCAGAACCATGACAGCACCCCCTCCGGATGACTGAGTGCCGCGCCGTCAGGGGGGCTGTCAGTGCCACGACAGCACATCCCCCCGGATAAGTAAGTACCGCACTGCGGGGGGGGGGGGCGGTTGCTGATTCTTTGTCGCCCCCCTCCCAAAAAGACCCACCATCCGCCACTGCTGGATTGTCTGCGGCACCAGCAGACACCACCAACTAAGGCTTGTCTGGGGAAACTTTCAGACATACAAGAAAACCATGCCCTATGTTTTTTTGTCCACTGGTAAACCAGGCAGCCAACGTATTTGGGCTTTCTGAGGGTGTGCTAGACTCTGGGGCACACAACTTTTTCTATGAGAAAAGAAAAAAAAAGAGGGAAAGATCAAGCAAATAGTCTGCCCTAATTACAAAATCATAGTAACATTTTTGTAGCTTTTATTTAGTTGTAAAATTATTGAAAATACATACAAACAGTACTTACCACAAAAACACAAAGAACCTATGTAATATGGCTTTGTTAGCATCTAAAGCATATGAGTTATGGTATTCTCTTCTGGCTGGGAAATATACTTTAAAAGCCTATGTGTACACGGACACATATAGTGAGTATAGAAAAGAATCACCCCCTTTAAAATAATCACATTTTGTTGCTTTGCAGCTTGAAATGAAGACAGACACAGTTTTGGTTTTATCTAGCTGTATCTGGTCTTTTGTGGAACCACCTTTTGCTTTAATTACAGCCTTTAGGGCTAATGCACCCTGTAGCTGATAAATGACTGTTTTTGGTTGTTTGGGCGTTTTTTTTAACAGCCCAAAAATGTCCCTTTATGTTATCCTATGTGTTCATGCACACATGGACGTTTATTGTCGTTTAACAGCAGTGGCGTTATTGAGTTATCTGGACCTCCTGAATTGGTGTTCAAACGTTGTTCTTCTGACCACAAAAAACTCTGGATGCCAATAAACGGTCATAAATGCCGGTAAACAGCAGTTTATCGGCGTCCGGCGTTTTTTGTAGTCAATGGAAGCTAATGAAGTAAAAAAAAAACGCTCAAAAATGCAGACGCCGATAAACGCTGCAAAAGAACGTTTTCTAAGCAGCGTCTCCTGCCCGACGCCCAGAGGGCATCCAGTGTGCATGGAGCCTTAGTCTGTTGGGATATGTCTCTACTAACTTTGCAAATCTAGACTTTGCAATATTTGCAGAACTGCTCAAGTTCAGTTCTATTTGATTGTGACCGTTTGTGGACTACAGTCTACATGTAATTCCACAGATTTTCAATGGGGATTAAGTTTGGGCTCTGACTAAGCCATGCAAATTCATTCACCTTTTTCTCCTTCAAACACTGTGTGGGCATTTTTGCTGTGTGCTTTGGGTCATTGTCAAGTTGGAAGATAAACCTTCTTCCCATTAACAATTTTCTGGCAGAGGGCAGCAGATTTTTATCAAGAATTTGACTGTATTTTGCCCCATCCATTTTTCCTTCTATCCTGACAAGTGCTCCAGTCCCAGCTGCAGAAAAACACCCCCCATTAAGAGGATATTACCACCTCCATGTTTTACTGTAGGAATGGGGTTATTTGGATGGTGAGCTTTATTGGATTTCCGCCAGACATATCGTTTGGTGTTGAGGCAAAATTATTCAATTTTAGTCTCATTTGATCATGTGGCCTCAGAAGCTTCAAAGTGCATGACTGCATGTGGCTTTTTGTGAGGAGTGGCTTATTTCTTGCAACCCTCCCATACAAGCCACATTTGTGGATAATTTGTGCTATTGTTGTCACATGAACACAATGACCACTCTTTGTCATAAATTCCTGCAGCTGCTTCAGAGTTGCTGTAGGCCTATTGGTAGCCTCTCTGACTATTTTCCAGACTCTTTCATTAAGTTAGGAGTGATGTCCTGATCCAGGGAGGATCTGTGTTGTACCAAATACCTTCCACATATTAATGATAGACTTCACTGTGCTTCTAGGCATTTATAAAGCCTTTGAAATTTTTATTGTATCCATCTCCCGACTTGTGCCTGTCCACATCTTTATCCCGGAGATCTGTTGACAGTGCCTTGCCACTAGGGTTGCCACATCATCCCTTTAAAGAGGAAGTAAACCCGATGGGGTTTACTTCCTTTATATTCCCCTGCAAAGTAAAAGCATAATGGGCTACTATGCATTGCATATGTGTCACCTACTTGCAAACGAAGCTTGCGATGTCCCCTGTACAGGCAGCGTCCATCTTCAGCCCCTCTTCCTTCCTGGGCTGCGACTCCGTCTCTGTGACTGGCCGGAGTCGCGTGACGTCACTCCTGCGCATGCGCACAGGAGTCACCAGTCATGGCATGCACAAAGTGAAGAAACAGCACAGCGGGCCGTTTCTTCACTGCGCATGTGCTGAATGACATCAGCAATGACAGTACACTGTATATCTTCTAAACCGTGCAGGTTTAGGAGATATGCAGGGAACCTACAGGTAAGCCTTATTATAGGCTTACCTGCAGGTTAAAGTGTTTGTCACAGGTTGACAACCACTTTAAGCTGGGACACACATTAATTACACAGGTTCTGTGGCTGATTAAGGTGGTAATTAAACTCACTGGGTGCCTTATCTCAATTCAATTAGCCTCAGAACCTGTGTAATTCATATGTGTCCTGGATTAAAGGGATGATGTGGCAACCCTACTTACCATCCATAGTTCATTGTTTGCTTCAGTTGCATTAACAGGGACTAAAAGCTCTTTTTTCACGCTCAGATAATCAAAATGACCACAGCTGATCACAGTTGAAAGTCAAATGGCTTTTTGTGCCATTGAGAAGGTGATTAGCTAAACCTGAGTTTACAAGTCATTTTTAGAAAAGGATTGAAGGAAAGACTCCCTCAAAAAATTATAGGACTTTGAGGGCACACCATAGGCCAAAAATATTAAAAATATAGCTTTAATAATAAATAGACAAATCTGATACATACATAACATATACCAACACATACATGTAAACACCCTATACTGAGCAAGATAAAGCACTACCCGTATAACCAAAAACTGGAGGTAGAGTTCTACACAAACAGTAAGTATAATAGTCTAGCGAAGTAGCCTCTATATAGCAAGTATAAAGAACTCTGTGAGATGCCTCCACATTGGTCTGTCGACGCTTTTCGCTTCCCAGAGCTTCCTCAGGACAGATACGGGGGTGGGTGCTGATGTTTAAATAGAAAAAAAAAATGAAATTTTTTTTTACACACAGGGTGTATTAAATATGTAAATTCTAAATATTCACTAAATAGCATGCCCGTACGGACTGTAATACTGCAAGTGCAGGATCTAGATCAAAGATTGCATTTGAACAAACATGTACAAGTCAATAATACCAAATACATAGGGTGTTAGTATATAAAGATAATACTTGCCTGTCTGGCTCTAGCATTAAGGGGGCAAGGGACAGACATCAATAAAAGCAATAACCGTGCGGCCAGGCTTCTCCAGACCAAGCTTTAAATGGGCCTTGTGAGATACACGCTGATAGATTGTGGATAAGTGAATTTCGTGTCTATGGGAAAGCCACCTAGAAGAGTATGACCCCAAGGGGGAAGACATAGAACAAGATGACAAAATGCAAAAAAAAAAGGGGGATTAAGGAGTGTATACTAATGAGTAATTCTATATACCTGGTAAGGTCCTGCTGAAAGGATTAAGCAGGAAACAATGTAAAGGTAGTGTAGCCCAAGATTTGTAGGAACCTCTGTGTCAGAGTGTCTCTGTAGAAAGGTTGCACAGGGGAGAGAACACAAAAGGAATATAAATATTGTTTATTAAGAAATCGTTTCAGTATCCCAAGGGAAAAAAATATCCCCACAGGGGGCGTAATAATAAATAGTAGAGCACCCTATATCCTACTAGGTACAGGACTTATAAACAGAGTGTGTAAAGAAGGGGCTTACCAAGGAAACGTAAACAAGGTAGCTGTGCTGGCCGATGCCAGTGGGGTTAGGTATGCTTGTAGATACCCATCACGTTGATGTATGGACAACCACACCCATTGGGGATACGGTGCTCACCATATGAGTGGCTCTAATAAGACATATGTATATATATATGTATATATGAAGTAGTAGTCAAGAAACAAAGGCTTAAAGCATGCATATATATGTCAATACATGTAAAGCATTTTTAGGAGGAGGGTGATCCTTTTTCCTACTCAATGAATCTGGTTTTGAATTTGTTTTATTTTTTTCTGACATGTAAATACAGCTAGAAAAAAACAAAAACTGTATATGTCTTCATGTCAGGCTGCAAGTAACAAAATGTGATTATTCTAAGGGGGTGATTCTTTTCTATACCCACAGTAGGCTTTTATGGAGTTGAGTTGAGGAGCTTTGGCAAAAACATGCAAAAGCTCCTAAACTCAAGTTTAGGAGCTGCCAGTGTACATGAAGCTTAAAGCGCAGTTCCACCCAAAAGTGGAACTTCCGCTGGTTGGATTCCTCCCCCCTCAGGTGTCACATTTGGCACCTTTCGGGGGGAGGGGAAGAGGACACCTGTCTTTAGACAGGTGTCCTTTTCCACACATCTGGGAACTCTGGCTGGCCGCCGCGGCCACTGACGTCAGCAGTCCAGCTCCCTCCTCCCTGCTCGCTCTGCTACTGGCCAATAGCAGAGCGCAGCGGAGCCTCGCGCATGCACAGTAAGGTGCCCAGCGTGAAGCTGTAATGCTACACGTTCGGGTTCCCTTACCCGCAATGGACGCGGCTGTACCTGATCCGAAGATCGGCAGCGGGTGCAGACATCGCTGGACTCCAGTACAGGTAAGTGTCCTATTATTAAACGTCAGCAGCTACTGTATGTGTAGCTGCTGACTTTTATTTTTTTTTTTTCCCTGGCGGACCTCCACTTTAAAATAAAAGAACTAGAAGACATTGCACACCTTTTTTATGCACCTGAAATGTATTTAACTGATTAAGTAACTAAAGTTCAACAGCGTTTGGAATATCTAATAATAAAATAAAATACTGCAATCCGTCAAATGCCTTGTCGTGTCTTTCAGCCTCACAGCCTCATTGTAGTATGTACTACTACAATTTGCAGGATTTGGGGCTAGGTACAGTATCAGCAATTCCAGAAGCTCGTTCTGTTTCTCACCCAGTATAGCTGCTGATGACTGTTATATCAGTGACTGGTATAGACTGCATAGAAGTGTAGTCAGCAACTCTGTAGCTACAAATGGCTACAGAAAATAATCATGAATATATTTTTCTGCTACAAAGTTGATAGTGTGACAATGACTAGGGATGAGTGAATCTTCCTATGTATGGTTCATGGAAGGTTCAGCTAACCTAGCATGAGGTCTACAGATCTTGAAATTAGTGCCAGGAATGTGGGTGTTGTTATTAATTTGGGCAGTCATGTCCCCCAGGATCCCTGGCACTATGTTTACATTTCCACAATGCTGGGGATCTGTCCTTTAGCAATAGGAGTGTGACATGTACAAATCGGTGGACTTCAGGTCCCCATGATTGACAATGGATTTACATTGCTGGGCACCATGATCGATGATGGATTTACATCACTGGACATGGTGATTTACATGGATTTACAGCATGGGATATTAGTAACATTTTTTATTGCATCTTGTAGCCCTTATTTCACGTAGGAGAAGACTACAAAAATTGAAATGGTGTTTTCTCCTTACAGTTTCATATTAATAATATAAGCTAAGCATCAGTCTAGTTGGTTGGACCTAAATTATGTTTGCTTAGTTGAATTCATAAATTGTACTTAGAAAGGCCAGTTTTTAAAAAATAAAACATTACCCCATGGCCTTCTCTAAGATGGCATCTGGGTACCATCTGGGCCATTTGGCAGATGGTTGGGCCATAAATATGCACTTAAAAGCGGGTTGGCTGATACCTTATTGCCCCCTCCTTCCTCATCAATGCACAGTATTGTTTGTCCATCTCTCCCGTGCAAGGCTGGCAAGCCCAATGGCTTCAATATCCTGTGAAAGGGAGGTAGTGACTTCAGTAATCGTATGCTACCGACACCATATTGTCCCTTCAACTATTGTGAGTGCACCAACGCTGTGATGAAAGCATTATGGCAGTGAAATCCTGCATGTGCGCAGTAGTGACTGGACTACTCTGCCATTACCTCGCATGCGTGGGATCCTACCTTCATATTTCTGACATCACAAAAGAGTAGTAGTATTCAGCTCAAGGACAGTAACAACCTCAGCGATTGCACCCTTACCCACATGTACCTTATACTGCTGCCTTTTTGCTTTCATCGTAACACTTACACAGATGTGCTAATTAAGGGAACCTTTATGGACCGTTATGGAAGTGCATATGTGGCAAACCCTCTCCCCATTTGCAAGGTATCCTATTCCCAATGTTGAGAGGCAGGGGCCCTTTTTCCACTTCCAGTGCCCCAGTAAGTCAATGTAAAGTCATAACAATTCCAATGTACAACAATGCAATCCATTTCAATGATGGCGTCTAGCATTGTATATCCAACAGCAATGATGATCTGTCCCCAATGATCTTTACCTGCTGCACTTTACATGCTAGTGATTCTGATTTCGAGGTTACCCAGTGTGCCTGGCATTGTGTTTACATTACAGCATCTGGGAATTCAAGTGGCCAAACGCCTTCATTAATTTGTTAGGTCTGCGAACCACAAAAAGGAATCTGAACCAGAAATTAACAAGGGCTTTCCATATAGTACTAACATGCCTGCAGTCATTAGGAAGGGAGGCTCTAGTCACCACCAGCTAGTAATAAATACCAAGGAAGTCCTGAGAGGGGGAAAGATTATGTGGTCCTCTGGTGTCTATTATTTATATTTATAAGCTGACACAAAAATTGAAATATTCAGAAAGCTATTTCTTTTTTTTTTTTGCTTGAATGTTTTATTATAGCCGGACCCAATACAGGACATGCATAATTTAAGATGTTGACAGGATTATTTTAATATGTTTTGTAGAAAATAGTTTCTAAGCTGTTGGCATATTTCCCGAAAGGTCTATCTGACAGGTTCAGTTGGTTCATTTTGCTGTAAGTTGTTTATAATTTTAGCAAATAATGCATTATATATGGTGCACATCCAACAAGGACTTTTAGTCATTAAATAAAGAAAAATCAATCATAAGGGATTATTTAAAAAATATATGCATTTCATTTTTTGTGTCAATTAAACCTTACAGTATCAAGACTTAAGCCTCGTACACACGGTTCGACGGTCGTACGACCGAACGGACCAAATCGTATGTTGGCTGTTGTATCTAGCATACTGACATGCACTACACGATCGTACGGCCAAGCTGAACATAGTGACGTGTTATGAACGTATAAAGAGAAAGTTCAGGTGCATGTAATTTGTGTCTGGCCGTTCCTGACTTCTGAGCATGCGTGTTTTGCACAATACAACTTGTTGGACCAACTTCTCTGTACACACGATACAAGTGTCGTACGACCGTTTGTTGGTACTACCAAAGTTTTCTAGTTTGCTCATACAACTCCTGTTTTTCGACCGCCGTACGTCGACTGTTCTATTTGCGTGTACTAACGATCGATTTTGCGTACGACCTGTTGTATACGATCGTCGACCCGTGTGTAAGAGGCATTAGGGAGCATTCACATTTGTTAGGCTGTTGCGGTGCTTTAATGCTCATGCATTATTGTGCAGGCATTATGGTAGCGCATTCAATATTATTGTCCTGCACATGGCCCAAAAATCAAACAACTTTGTTTTTCTTTTAATGCAGCACACCACAATATATGGTATGTGTGTTGTGCAGATGCATTTCCCTTTATTGTAACAGTAGCAACATGAATGTCACCACAAAATACTAGTTAATGTAGTTGATGAGTTAATGCGCAGGTTTTGCCACTTGTTGCCTCAATGCAATGGTTAGAATGGGTGCTAACAAACGTGAATAATCTTGGGGCTCTCCCTGATTACCCAGTGCTGTGGGATGTAAATGTTAATAACATTGATTTTAAAGGATAATTTGCAATACATTTATTAATTTTTTGGAGACCCTAGAGAACCAGAAACAGCTGGGCTTTTGCAAAAAATCTCAATCACTTCAGTTATTAAAAGTGTACAGAACTTTTTATGAATGATTTGCATTTGCCTTCTTATTTAGCTTTGTTTGCATTGTTTGTCTGATTCTTCTGCCTAAAGCAAAGGGTGAAATTGTGCTACATAGTGTGCACTGTGTGAGTCCAAAACATTGATAAGGCTAAAATCCACTTCTTCTAGTGGTGATCTTAAAAGCATTGTGAAAAAGAACATTCAACCCATATTCAACACTCTCACCATGTACTGGGTTGAGGTTCTTATCTCCATTCTATTTAAGAAGCACACTTTTTTTTCTGATAACCAAGATGACTTTCCTCTCATTGTCTGCTTCCATTCTAGACACCTCCTCCTCAGTCTGTCTCCCCTCAAGATGTTTTGGCTCGGGCTGCTGCTAAGGGACTGCTCAGTGGCATTCGGGTTGCAAAATCTCCAAGAAAAGATGACAAAAAGAAGAAATCAAAAGCACAAAATTATAAAACCACTCCAGCCACTTCAAATGGTCAAGCAAAGATCAACGAGTTCATAAACCATGAAAATATTTTGATGAGCCTGAGAACAGCAAAAGACCAACATGACCAAACTTCTTACAAAAACAAAAACTACGCCAACACTTTACAGTTTACAAGGGCACCAAAGCAGAGTGGCATTCCCACTGTGTCCATAGCAATGAAGAATCCAGGTAACTTCTCTTTTTTGTCCAAAGATCGACAGACAAGTGCCATCAGACCAAAGCCAGAAGATAAGATGATCGCATTGAAGCCCACCCCGATTATGCTGCCTCCAGTGACCTCTCCATTCCAGTACAGTTCTCCACCTGAGGTCAAGAACCGCAGTCCAGTCCATTATCATCACCAGCGTTGGCATTCAGGCATCAGGAGCAGTCCCCAAAATCCCTTTATTTCAACTGTACCTTTTATAGGCAAGACCAAGGAAAGCACACCGTGGCCTGCAGTCCGACATCCCAAGCCCTGGCACTGAACTGTTGTTTTTCTACTTTTTTTTTACTGGTTTTATTTAATACTATAAATACTATAACAAACATTTATAACATTTTTTTTGTATTTTAAATTAGTGTTTTTTTATGTCTTGTAGTGTTCAGTGGATCAACTAATATTTGCACACTGTCCTGTCCCTCTTTAAATAAACCAATCGATTTATCTTGTGGGTTCTATCATGTTAGAATGTAGCAGTAGACACTATCTATGATAATAATAAATAAATTACCTAATTATTGTGCAGTCAGTTTCAGAGATAAACGGTTAATGTTCACTTTTTAGGTACCTAAAATCCTTTCTAGGGGAAAAGTCTTTTTTGATGTTGAATAAAATCCCTAACTTCAAGGAAATGATACATAAAAGATTTTAAATATTCTTACTAGATTTTACAAATATTTAAGAGAACAACTATAGTGTTTTCTACCAATAGTATTATAATGTTACTAGGCATGCTTTTCATGACATAATCAAATATCATCAACTGTTTTTCTACTATGAACATCTTGCAGAAATACCTGTTAATACCTCGTGACATTATATCCAGCATGACTGCCGTTAGTAGATTTTTGTCATAGTTATCTTTATATATATATATCATCAAAATCACAAATTTTGGGTTATCCTCGGAACACTAATAGAAGTGAAATCTTCCAATGAGGACACTACTTCGGGTCGTAATAAAAATCATTATAAATCAGTTTTAAATTACATTTACATGTTAAAGAGTATATGAAAGTTTAATGATTAACAGGATGCTAGGTGTACCTTAGACTAAAAGCGCGCCTAAGGGTCGGCCCTCGGGTGGTGGCGCCAAACCCCCCATCTGCAAAACAGAATTCAGTTATTGCCTAGCATCTCAGGAGTCAGACATTAAGCTTTTTAAGCTCCTGTTTTTTTCATTTTTTCTTTTTTTTCTTTGGAATTTTTTGGTTCCAGCTGGAAAGTTTTGCAGGTGGAAGTTTGAGTTCCTCCCAGGGTTAGTTCCTGGATCTGTCATTTTGTTGCGGGCCCACCACTTTATTTATTCTTTCTGGTAGCCCATAGGCTGTCTTGGTGTTATCGTCCTGGTACTGCTGGCTACTAATTGAATCATGTCTTGTAGATGGGGGGTTTATCCACCATCAAACGGCTGCCCCTTAGGTGTTCTTTTAGTTTAAGTTGCACCTAGCATTCTGCCCCTATAGATGGAGGCATCCAATCCACTTGTGAAGAATTGCAGCAGTGTCCCTCAATGAACTCAGAGAAAGGATTTTATAGTGAGTACAAAACTCCAATAATTCAGCTGAATTTCTCTGCATCATGCATGATTTACATATCCTTCAATCTAGGAATTGTGAAATAAAACATATTGGTAGTAACTTCTATGTCCATGCATCAGTATTATACACCTTCTGTCTCCCCAGAATCTAGTGGAAGGGTTTCACTGTGGAGCAGGACCTGGGGATCACTCACCACAGTCCCTGATGATGGGGTCGTGTTTGAATGTTGGACAGTTTTCAAGCTGTAGCTATCAGAATTAAAATGATCTTGCTTTCAAGCACTGAAAGGGCATTCAAGAGTATCTTGCAAAAACACCCCCCCCCAAAAAATACAATATATTGCAGCTTACCAGTCTTTAGGCTTGGATGAGTTTTCTTTTCTTGGATATTCTGGTAGTAACACATTTCCTGTCCTAGGGTGACTCACTCAACTGTATTGATGCAAGAACAGCAAAAAAGATGTTATACTTACCTGCTCTGTGAAATTATATTGCACAGAGCAATTTCTTACCTTCTCTTTGGCAGTCCCCCACTGGTGCTGTTCCTTCTTCCTTCCTCAAGCCGGGTGCTAAGGGGGGCACCCGTGTGGGTGCTCTCCCAAGCTGAGCTGTGTGCATCTGTAGACAAACACAGTGCTGGTACACCATGCCCCTGCTCTCTCCTCACTGGAGTTTGACTGGCAGTAGCAGGAGCTTATGGCTCCCACTGCTATTAGTGTCTCCTGTGAGACCAGGAATCAATGAGAGCAGCATTGCAGCCGGGATAGTGTGGAGTGGTGAGAGGAGTCAGGTGTTCAGGGATGGGGTGGGGGGACAGTAAGTGGGACATTTTTTACCTTCATGCATAAAAGACATTTTGATCTCATACTTCTGATTAATCTCATCTCCTCATCATGGAAACAGCCCTTCTGCACCAATGCCAATACTATGGTCCCCTCCTCTTGCCCTAATCTCTCACTTCCCTCCCCCTTTGCCACCTCACCCCCCCTTTTTTATTATAATTTCTCTTCCCTTTCTAGATGTCTTAGGGCCCGTTTACACTTTGCTTCAAAACAGGGTGCCAGACAGGCGTTGTTAAACCTCCATTAACGCCAGTCAAAGCCCATGTCACTAAATAAAATGGTTAGCTTACAGTCCTATTTACACCTTGCGTTGGCTTAGCTATGCTGCAGCTTAGCGTCAAAAATTATACCCCATGTAGCTTTAGGCAGGTTTCAAAGCCTCTCCAACGCCTCCATAGAAGTCTATGACAAAGCTTGTTTGAAGCTCGCTTAAAGCACCTGCGGCTTTCCAGAGGCTGTAATTCAGCTTTAGCTTTGCTTTGTTTTGGAGAAATTGCAGGTGTGAGATATCAACAAACACACAGGACGTTTACCAAGCTTCAACAAGGCTTCACAAGTGCATCACTGAACCCTCGTCGAATCCTTGTTGAAGCCTTGTTGAAGCCTCACTGAAGTCTCTTCGAAGCACTGCTGAAGCCTCAAAAACACATCATAAAAGCTTGTTGAAGCTGTATGAGCTTTAATGAGCGTTGAAGCTGAAGCAAGTGTAAACTAGCCCTTAGGGTGCCACCTTTTCTATCTAAAATGTTATAAATGCTTTTGGTTTATGTTTACTACCCGGGTACTACCGATTAGATGCACTGTCCATTTATTTTGTATTGCTAATGGTACATGAACATTTGCCACCCTCTATGCTCTCTTTCTCCTAAGCTTGCCAAGCTACCAATCTACAATATTTTTTTTTTCATGTTCCTTTGAGGTTTGTTGTCCTTATCATTCATTCTGCCAGCAGTTCTACTTGCTGTGGGAGCCTCCTTTGTAAAACTGTACCATGTATTGTATGTTGGTTGTGGGAAGGTCATAGTTTTAAGCTGCCCTTGTCACACAGAATGCTTCCAAAGGTCTGTCCATACCTGATATATCTGTCAGTCATGTTTTTGTATTTTGACATATTCCACTAAATAAATAATATTAAAAAAAAATAAAAAAAACGCTTTGAGTTTAGAAACGTTTTTAGTTCAGTAAACCATAAGTTACAAGGACACTGCATTCCTATCAGCAGGTATTCAGTGATTCTCTAATTGCAGAAAGTGTACTTAGCCAGAAAAAAGAAAACAAAGGTAGCCAGCGCATCTATGGACTTGTAAGCTGCATTATACTTAATTATTTTAGTACATGATGGGACACAGAGTATCTTCATATTCATAATGACACGGTTATACTGGCATCTTCAGGTGATTGGACACTGGCAAAATGAAAGACACAAAGTAGCCTTCCAGATATAATTTTTGTCTTAGGTGATGGTCATGTCTGTTTAGCTATCTGCATGCATCAGCTGGGATTACTGCGTTGTCTGGATCCATGTCCTACAGCTTTTTCAATACCCAGTGATTCTGTAGTGTTGCAGACCAGCACTGGATTCTGCATAATGGGACCTTGTGCAATGATATATTGCCTACCAGTAGGGCGCTACAGTGCACCCTTATTGCCCCTGATGTTAACCAGTTCCCTGCCAGTGTCATTTATACAGTGATCAGTGCATTTTTTTTAGCTTTAATCTCTATATTAGTGTCACTGGTCCCCAAAAAGTGTCACTTAGTATTCACTTTGTCCGCCGCAGTCCCGCTAAAAATCACTGATCACCGCCATTAATAGTAAAAAAAAAGTCCCTAAATCTATCCCATAGTTTGTAAACGCTATAACTTTTGCGCAAACCAATCAATATACGCTAACTGGGGTTTTTTTTTACCAAAAATATGTAGCAGAATACAAATTGGCCTAAACTGATGAATACATTTGATTTTTTACATATTTTTATTGGATATGTTTTATAGCATAAAGTAAAAAATATTGGTTTTTTTTTTCCAAATTGTCACTTATTTGTTTATAGCGCAAAAAATAAAAACCGAAGAGGTGATCAAATACCACCAGTAGAAAGCTCTATTTGTGGGGAAAAAAAGACATCCGTTTTGTTCGGGTTTAACGTTGCACGACCATGCAATTATCAGTTAAACTAACACAGTGCTGTATCACAAAAAATGGCCTGGTCATTAAGGGGGGAAAATCCTTCCGGGGCTGAAGTTGTTAAAAAAGAGCATGTAAGCATTGATTTTAAAATATTTTTTAAAGTTATGCTATGTTAATTGGAACATATAACAAATATAAGTAGATGCAGCGGCGGCTTGGGCCCCTTGACAAGTAATACAAAAAAAAGTCAGCCCGGCCCCCCTGCAGGAGGCGCCGGTACATTGACTTTTCTTTTTTTTTCCTCAGCTCCTTACTGTCAGCTGACAGCAAGTAGTGAGCCGATTGGTCAGCCATTAAAGTCTATGTGTGTGCGCTGAACAGGTGGCCACACATAGTCTGATTGGCTGCCCCCTGAACCCCTGTCATTGGCTGCTGTGGGCGGGGGGCAGGGCTGTGGCGGACGTGCTGGCTGTGTGATTACTCACACAGGCGCAGCACTCCGCGGGGTTTCAGTCCCGAGCTGCTCAGCATACTCTCCGCAAGCCTATCTCTGCATACACCTGGCCTGCCTGCTATTAGATGGGGTAAGTGCGGGACTTGTCCCGACTTGGGGGGGGGGAGGGTGCCGCGAGCCCCTATCTGATGCCCTGTATGCCCTATCTGATGCTCTGTATGCCCTAGTTGATGCCCTGTATGCCCTATCTGATGCTCTGTATGCCCTATTTGATGCCCTGTATGCCCTATCCGATCCCCTGTATGCCCTATCTGGTGCTCTGTATGCCCTATCTGGTGCTTTGTATGCCCTATCTGATGTCCTGTATGCCCTATCTGGTGGTCTGTATGCCCTAT
The DNA here is from genome assembly GCA_018402905.1 of Glandirana rugosa. NCBI lineage: Eukaryota > Metazoa > Chordata > Amphibia > Anura > Ranidae > Glandirana > Glandirana rugosa. Next base: position 1,367,781 of record BLSH010418757.1, on the reverse strand, counting down.
CTGGTGCCCTGTATGCCCTATCTGGTACTCTGTATGCCCTATCTGGTGTCCCATATGCCCTATCTGGTGCTCTGTATGCCCTATCTGGTGCCCTGTATGCCCTATCTGGTGCTCTGTATGCCCTATCGGGTGCTCTGTATGCACTATTTGGTGCCCTGTATATCCTATCTGGTACTCTGTATGCCCTATCTGGTGCTCTGTATACCCTATCTGGGACCCTGTATACCGTATCTGGAGCTTTGTATACTTCTACATGGTGACTCTGTATACCTATCTGTGATGTTGTATACCCTATCTGGTGATGCTGGGCTGTATACTCCTGACACAAAGGGTGTAAACTATACGGGTTGGGGCTTATGAGAAGTGGGAGGGGTCAAAAAGGAAGGGCAGGGTCTGGCGCCCCCCCCCCCCATCCTAAAATTTCACCAGCCGCCACTGAGTAGATGGTATCTCATAACTCCAGGACCTATCTTCTGGATACTGCAAAGAAAGGCATTTTCACTTACTGCTCATTTTCAGCAATTAGGCAGGAATAGCTTATATATCTGCAGAACACATGCAAGTAGGTATCTACAATAACCTAAAATCCTCTGTTCTCTCTCCCTATGAGACTGCAAGAGGCTGATAGCAGGTCAAATTCAGATACTTAAAGTGCTTGCATTTATAAAAAAAAATATATACATGATGTGTATTTGGCCAGAATTCAGCTTTAAATACTCTGCAAGGTCCTTGCAGCAGAATTTGTGGCTTATTCTCCTCTCGTAAAGTTATAATTATACTGTCACTGATTTGTCATAAAAATAAAATGTAAAACGTATACATGGTGTCAGTGCAAATTACAATAAAAAGTTTTCAAAATATATTGTTACCTGAACACCTTTCAATGTTTCTAACAAAGGAAAAGTTAAAATAGAAGTTTTCCCATTTAGATTGTTAAAGAGTTTGCTATATTAACACTGTTGTAGAAATTTAGGGTGTATTATGTATTGTCACAGTGTCTCCCAGTGTCGGTTTACCGGTATTCGCTGTGTACAGCGAATATGGCTTTAACCGATATTGAGAAAGGCCACATACAATGAAAATCTTCCATCAATTGATAATTACACGCTACCCGCCCAATCATCCCGGCCAGCAGGCACCCTGAGCGGTTATCGCTGGAGCAAACGCTGGTCTGGATCTTTGAGGTGCAATGCACGTTCTGTGGCGCAGGTGTATTGCCGTCAATCAGGGGGCCCCTGTCTTCTGTACAGATCGATCTGCTTGGCGGCAGTTTACTTGCCTTATGGAATTAGTATTGCCTTTTATGTAAGGATAATGATCTGTGGGCTTTCTGTGGCATCTGATCAATGTGACAGAAATCTACAGCTATATTCCTTTGTGTTGTAATTATCCTTTAATGGAACAGTAGCATAATCGCTATGGAATATAAGTTCAGAGAGCTGTATTGGGTAGTGATTCATTGTAATTGGCAGGTTAGTGCATGTGTGGGGTGATGGTTGTGTGGCCTTTGTGAGGAAAGCACATGGCTCCCATGTGGCAGTTGTTTTCTCATAGAGGCCGGGCAGCCTCCCCCCATACATGCATGCCTTTCCTATTGTATAGTTTGAATGTAAACAAGTGTGTCATTGATTGGTGATATTGTATTGAGCTCATGTCATGTGACTGTGCCTTGGAGGCTGATTGGCTGATTGTGAAGCCATCAGTCCCTTTTGTTAAACCTATCTGACCAGTATAAATAAACACAGCAGCCATGGAAAAAGCAGGACAATCCCTGCGAGGGCCATGTGAGATGAAGCAATCTGTGTCTGTGTCTGTCTGCTTCAACACAGGTCGATCAAATGCATTATGCAAAAGAGCTGAAAAATGCGCTTATTAGCGCAGGCAAATTATAATGCATACAAGGTATTATAATTGCCCTTACAACACATAATTTCATAATTTGATTTCTTTATTTGCTACTTAGCAGCTACACTTTGGCAGAGTAGAAAAGCATTTCTTTCACAATAAGATGACTAAGCATATTGTACCTTGCGCACTTTCATGATGATAAACCCACACAGAAAATTACTGTCCCTAATCCACCCATACTTGGCTTCCAATTTGATGACGACCCCCGCTTATGATAAGTTCCAACTCATGCTGTTTGGAAGTTTAATAAATCTTAGGGATTTTGATCACTGTTGAGTCAAAAACTTGATGATGACGTATAAGACATGCTGGAAGGTATACATCTTCCTTTCATTTGTTTTATACTTTTGCATATGTATTATTTATACAATCTACAATGTATACAATTATTTGTGCCCCAATTTTCACAGATCTCACCGTCTAGATCCACATCCACCATTTTAAACACGCCTTTTTTTCAGCCATTAAAGTGATCTCCCAGGAAATTCATTATCCTTGGCAAATAGGTCTGTTTATTTTAATTAGTTGCCTGGCTGTATAACAGTTGGCTCAACCCACTATATGGCCACTTTGCCATGTCCATGTCCACTGGAGAAAAAGAGTTATCATGAATAGTATAGTGAAAACATTTAGTAACAAACATGACTTCCCAAGGAAACGCTTATTTCAGTAACCTATGCCACACACACAGAATTTATCAAATGAAGGGAAGCTCTGCTGACTTACACCATCCATCCAATCATGTGCAAGAAAATGTTCTTTTTTATTTCCCTTGCATGTGATTGGATAGTATTTGGAAAGTGAAACTTCACATCTTACACTAAGCTCTGGAGCAACTGCACTTGCAAAGTGCACTGTCTATTTGCCTTTTAGTAAATCAACTCCATAATCTCTGTTGCAGGGCCTTGTTTGTTGTGTTTTTACTGTCAGCATTTTTATCGTTATACAGCATTTATTGGGTATTTACTGGTCCATTATCAATAGTTCCTGCACCCAAAGCAGTTTATAATCCACAGTAATCAAACGCCAATTCAAACTCATCCAATAAATGCAGACACTATATAACGTTAGGTTACGTTTTTGGTTATGGAGGAGAATAGAGATATAAACAAAACTCCAGAAGGAGAAAAAGATACAAATGTAAAGTGCTACTAAACCCAGGAGCCTGCATTCACTATATCTGGTCTCCCACAGTACACAGAACATGGAAATGCAATTATTAAACTGCTAAATACCTTTTTTCATCTGCAGAATATAGCAGTCTTGTGACTTCTATCAGTGTCTGGTTAAATCTTGCAGGGGGAGTTTTCATGGCTGTCCTATGAGGCTGCAGGACCCCTGACCCTCTATCTGGACAGTGCTGATTGGCCCTGTGTCGATCACATGCACCCTCCAAAGAGAAAAAAAACTATAACAATACACATCAAACTGAGCATGTGCAGAGTCCCCCCAAGGCTCTGTTCTATTAGCAAGTAAAAGAAGTGGAGGATGAGAGAAGACAGAGTCATACAGCCTTTTTACACACTGCAGAGGATTAACCCCTTAGGTTCCACAGTGAGTATAACAAGCATGCTTTACTGCATATACAGACTGATTTTACTGTTGTGGGTTTAGTAACACTTTACAGTATAAGTTTACTTTTAAAAATAATAATATATGCACATGCTTTTGCAAGTACAAATTATTACGATTATTTTTTTTACAATTGAGCCTAAAGAGTATTGCACCCACGATCAGGATGCAATATCAGGTTCTGGCAGAGGCTGCTGGGAGCTGTCGGGACATACCTCCTGCATGAGCAGACAGTAACTCAGATGTAAGAACTGCCAGTGAACTACCAGGGAGCTGATCAGTGCTCTGGTAGTTCATTGACAACTAGAAGCTATCTCCCCACACCGCTGTACAGTAACATGTTACATCTTACACCCTAATTAATTGTAACATGTTACAAAAGGTAAACTTATCCTTTAAGGCCTCATACACACGGACGTTTTTTGACGCCAGCGTTTTTGCAGCTCCCCATGTTAGTCAATGGCCCCATAAAAACGCAGACGTTTTTGAGCTGTAGAAGGCGTTGGCGTTAGTGAGCTGTAACTAGAACCCACAGCCAGCGTGTTCTGAGACTGTAACATTTTGGTGTTTTTTTGACGCCGACGCCGCAAAAGCTTACTAACACTCACTAACGCCGTACCAGTGTTAACCGGCATTTTTTGACGCCGACGATTTAGGCTGAAAAATAGCAGAGGGCTGATTTTTTTTTTTAAAAAAACGCCTATTGACGCCGACGCTCACTAATGCATAACGCCGAAACCGCCAATTTTTTTCCCTGACGTTGGGTCCGACATTTTGTTTATTTTTTAAGATACATCCATGTGTATGAGACCTTAAGATGAACCTCAAACAGCTAGTTCAAATAAGAATATGGGAATCGTTTTACCTGACAAAGGCTTTGTATTGCTATACATCCACTTCTGAGATACAATTAGCTCTGCCAGATCCAAGTTGTTGGCCTATTTTATACTAGAGTTTGGCATTTAGGCCTTGTTCACCCGTGCAAGGGGATGCACAGGTGTTCTGTGCAAGGTAGTCCCATTACGGTCTATTGGGGCACAGTGGCTGCATGGACACAGCCACTGCTGCCAATTTCACAGTTGTGTTAGTGTGAGTGTACCCACACTGTCTGCACACCCGCACTCACACAGCTGTCAAAGTTCCTCACACCTGCAGAAAGAATAGAAATACAGCTTTTGCTGCAATACTTACCCTCTCCTCCAGCACTGTCCACTGCAGAAACTACACTCAGTTCACTTCCAAATTGACTGACACCAAACATCACCCAACCATATGCCCAAGTGAATGGTGACACAATCCCCTGGGTTTAGCCTAATCATGCAGCCTGGGCTTACATTGTAAAGATGAATAGAATGGTGCACACACATCACAATGCAAGTGTTGTTTCGTGCACTATTGAAGACCAGCCCCTGCCCGACACCAAAGAGGAGGACAGTGCAACAACCCTGAACCTAAAAAATAATACTAGTAATAACATACCTACCTATAAAGACCAATGAAGAGTTTAGTAGCTGCAGAACTCTGGATGGGCACCTTCACCACAATAATGAATGTGAGCTTGAGCAGCCCCTTTACTATGAATGATGTCCAGATGTCCATAGAACCTAACTCATCCCTTTGGCTGTAGAAGCTTGGAGGAGTTCAATAGTGGACTTCATGAAAAGTGCACTTATTCTTTGAAAACATTTTTACTGTAAGCCAGTACCTCTCAATATACTTTTGTTGTATCTCCCATTTATTAGAAGCCATATAATCTAAACATTTATTTCTGTTCCGTGCTTTACTTTCCTACAATTACTTTACAGTGATGAGAGGTTCGTTTTACATTATTTATTTTTGCTGAAATGCCAGAATAAGGCGAGAAGGAATATAATTAGTTGATATTCTATGTGAGCAATTTCTTGCCTGTTTAATTTATTGGCCTCATTAGAACCTTTCCTCAAGGCAGACAGGCAATCAGCATCTTATTACTGCGGCTAATAGCCCTCATCTTTGCTGTCTCTGGTTACTGTGTGCGCTATAGTAAAGTAGGGGCAATAATCATTACATACAGTGTTCCAAGTATTTCAGCATGAACAGTGTAAACATGGCATATCTGAGCCACTTATATCGCAAAAGTGATGCTTACAAAGACTGTTGGCAAGTCACTTACTTCTCAGATTTGCAATCTTAAGTATGGTTTATTTGATGTTAGTGATTAACACTACAACCAGGGGCATATCATCAAATCAGTGGGATGGAGGGACAGCAGATCCTACACCACAATAGCAATATGTGTATTCCAGAACATTTAACAATCAGCAGATAAAGATACTCCAAACACCTGGTGTTAGCGCTTCAATCATCCCGACACCATGGTTGGTATGGTGTCCGGATAATTGAAGTTCATTATTTCTTATATAACATTGTTATATAAAATTAAACCATTCAACTGACCATAATGCAGAATCAGTGGGAGCCCAGAGCGTGTGACTTGCCACGTCGCCTGTCACCAGATGCCATCAGGTGTCTCCAGCAGAGTGCCTCCTTACATCAGGTGTCCCCAGCAGAGTGCCTCCTTACATCAGGTGTCCCCAGCAGAGTGCCTCCTTATATCAGGGTGTCCCCAGCAGAGTGCCTCCTTACATCAGGTGTCCCCAGCAGAGTGCCTCCTTATATCAGGGTGTCCCCAGCAGAGTGCCTCCTTATATCAGGGTGTCCCCAGAGGTCAGTGTGCCTCCTTATATCACTAGGGGGTGCTACACATATTATACTGTATGTGCATTCCCAATCATTTGAAATGGCACCCCAATGCATATATATATAGTAAATAAGGGTATAAATATGCCAATAAAATATATACAGTATAAACACCTGTAATTAATTAAATTGCAATACATAATGTACAGCATCATTGCCATTTATGCTAGGTTTTGTATCTTAAACATAGGTGTGCGCAGCTTATTACATTAGGGTGTGCACCCCAAAGCTCAAACACACATGCCTTTCTCTGCAGCCTCAGTTGCACAGGGCATTGAATGAATGGGAAGTGCTCTGTGCTGAACGGCTTCCTGTTTATTCACAAACTGAAGCAAAGTAAACAGAGTTTGAGTGTGTTCACTGTGTTCATTTAGAAAAGGAAGGGGCTGGTAAATGACATACTGATTAGCCCCTTACCCCGCTCTCCATCCTGAAACATCCCCTGCAGCAGCCAGGGGGGAGAGGATGGATGCAGTGGGGGGGGGGGGGGCAACACAATGGAAGCCCGGGCAGTGGGGGGAATTGGCACCACACAGAGCGCTTAGGGTGTGCCCACACCTGGCACACCCCCTGCACACGCCTATGATCTTAAACCTTGTGCTGGCTGCTTCTTTATGAGCTTATTAATCTGAGCACGGATCCTTTATATGTACTGTATATAGTTAATGAATTATAAATGAATTAATTCTATTTCCACATATACGGTATCTCACAAAAGTGAGCACACCCCTCACATTTTTGTAAATATTTTATTATAGCTTTTCCTGTGACAACACTGAAGAAATGGCACTTTGCTACAATGTAAAGTAGTGAGTGTACAGCTTGTATAACAGTGTAAATTTGCTGTCCCCTCAAAATAACTCAACACACAGCTATTAATGTCTAAGCCGCTGGCATCAAAAGTGAGTACACCCCTAAGTGAAAATGTCCAAATTGGGCCCAATTAGCCATTTTCCCTCCTGGTGTTATGTCATCAGGTACGAATGGGGAACAGGTGTGTTACATTTGGTGTTATCGTTCTCACTCTCTCATGAAGTTCAACATGGTACCTCATGGCAAAGAACTCTCTGAGGATCTAAAAAAAAGAATTCTTGCTCTACATAAAGATGGCCTAGGCTATAAGAAGATTTCCAAGACCCTGAAACTGAGCTGCAGCATGGTGGCCAAGACCATACAGCAGTTTAACAGGACAGGTTCCACTCAGAACAGGCCTCTCCATGGTCGACCAAAGGAGTTGAGTGCACGTGATCAGCGTCATATGCAGAGGTTGTCTTTGGGAAATAGACATATGAGTGCTGCCAGCACTGCTGCAGAGGTTGAAGGGTTGGGGGGTCAGCGTTTCAGTGCTCAGACCATACACCGCACACTGCATCAAATTGGTCTGCATGGCTGTTGTCCCAGAAGGAAGCCTCTTCTATAGATGATGCACAAGGAAGCCCGCAAACAGTTTGCTGAAGACAAGCAGACTAAGGACATGGATTATTGGAACCATGTCCTGTGGTCTGATGAGACCAAGATAAAGTTATTTGGTTCAGATGGTGTCAAGCGTGTGTGGCGGCAACCAGGTGAGGAGTACAAAGACAAGTGTGTCTTGCCTACAGTCAAGCATGGTGGTGGGAGAGTCATGGTCTGGGGCTGCATGAGTGCTGCTCGCACTGGGGATCTACAGTTCCTTGAGGGAACCATGAATGCCAACATGTACTGTGACATACTGAAGCAGAGCATGATCCCCTGCCTTTGGAGACTGGGCCACAGGAAAGTATTCCAACATGATAACAACCCCAAACACACCTCCAAGACAACCACTGCCTTGGTAAAGAAGCTGAGGGTAAACGTGATGGACTGGCCAAGCATGTCTCCAGACCTAAACCCTATTGAGCATCTGTGGGGCATCCTCAAATGGAAGGTGGAGGAGCGCAAGGTCTCTAATATCCACAAGCTTTGTGATGTCGTCTGGAGGAGTGAAAGAGGACTCCAGTGGCAACTTGTGAAGCTCTGGTGAATTCCATGCTCAAGAGGGTTAAGGCAGTGCTGGAAAATAATGGTGGCCACAGAAAATATTGACACTTTGGGCCCAATTTGGACATTTTCACTTAGGGGTGTGCTCACTTTTGTTGCCAGCGGTTTAAACATTAATAGCTGTGTGTTGAGTTATTTTCAGGGGACAGCAAATTTACACTGTTATACCAGCTGTACGCTCACTACTTTACATTGTAGCAAAGTGTCATTTGAGTGGGACCGCAGGTCGGGGGGACTTGATGTCCGCTGGCGACCCGTGATCGCCTTGTACAGAGCCAGAACGGGGAGTCACTGATGTAAACATGGCGGTTCCCCGTGCTGACAGGTTGCATGTCAGAAATCGAATGATCCCTGTACTCCGGATCAGTTAGATCTCCGGTGCCCCTGCCAGCCCAGCCCCCATACAGTTAGAACACAGTTAACCCCTTCACTGCCCCCTGTATGTTAACCCCTTCCCTGCCAATGACATTTATACAGTAATCAGTGGATATTTACATTTCTGATCGCTGTATAAATGTCATTGGTCCCAAAAAAGTGTCAAAAATGTCCGACATGTCTGCCAGAATGTCGCAGTCCCAATAAAAATCGCATATCACCGCCATTACTAGTAAAACAAAAATTGTAAAAATGCCAGCAATGAATTTACACGGTTTGTAAATGCAGCAACTTTTGTGCAAAGCAATCAATAAACGCCGATTGCGCTTGTTTTACCAAAAATATGAATAAATTCGTTTTTTTATAATTTTTTTTTGGAAATGTATTTTAGCAAAAAGTAAGAAATATTGTTTCTTTTTTGCAAAATTGTCGCTCTTTTTTTGTTTATAGCGGCGATCAGAAATGACGCAGAGGGGATCAAATACCACCAAAAGAAAGCTCTATTTGTGGAAAAAAAGGATGCAAATTTTGTTTGGGTACAACGTCGCAAGACCGCGCAATTGTCAGTTAACCTCCCTGGCGGTATGACTGAGTCTGAATTTATTGCTGAAAGCGGTAATGTTTTTCAGCATGGAGATATGGCGTTATGTACTATAGGCCTGCAATGGTTAGTAATTACTTACTTAAAACCTCCCTGGCGGTATGATTATGTCAAATTTTTGGTGCTGAAAGGGGTACAATTATTTTGCAGTTTGAAAAAAGTTTGAAAAATGAAATCATAAATTATAATATAATAAATAACTAAAAATAATTATCAAAAATAATAATATAATAGTAATAAAATTTATTCAATACTGTAATCAAACCAAAAACGCAGAAATTTGCTCATTTGCAGAATTGTCGCTGTCGTCACTTTCAGTGTCTGATGATAAATTTCCCCAAAAATCAGTATCACTCAATTCTGCAAATGATTCTTATTTACTATCGCTGTTTTCTAGCTGATCAAAAAACACTTTTGACGCAAAGGGACACTTTTTGGTTGCTATGAACATTCTCATGTTTCCAGGCAGAAAGAATGACATTTATTATATAAAAGTGCATGCAGGGCTCTGGACTAGTGTTGAGCGAACCCGGACTGTAACGTTCGGGTCCGTACCGAACTTTAGGGTGTCCGTGGCACGGACCCGGACCCGGACATTTCAAAAATCGTTCGGGTTCGGTCCGGGGTTCTGCTATTTTACTCCACGTGTTGAGAAGCTGCAGGGCAGCCAATCAACAAGCGTTTCACTGGTTTGCCCTTAGAAGCCATCACAGCCATGCCTACTAATGGCATGGCTGTGATTGGCCGGTGCATCATGTGACCCAGCCTCTTTATAAGCTGGAGTCACAGTGCTGCAGTCACATGCTCCTTGGGTTAGTATAGGGAAAGGTAGCTGACGGCGTGAGGGACAGATTTTAGCCATTTTAAGACCTGATCCTGCATCCTGAGATAGATTACTTTACTACTGCTGTCTGTGCTGTTGCTCTGAGGACAGATAGCAGAAAT
>BLSH010418757.1:1316660-1346622 GCA_018402905.1 Glandirana rugosa | reverse complement strand
GTACAGAGGGGGTTTTAGACGCTTCCTTCGCCGGCGATTTGAGCGTTTTATATTTAACTGCCTGTTTCTACGAGGCCGACAAAGCGGACGTTGCATCTGCGTAGCCGGTTCTCGATGTCGTCCTGTTTGTTGGTAAGCTGTTGTATGCGGCGCTGCATCTCCTCAGTGTCTCGGCGGAGGGGCTGTAACATGTCTTCCGCAGCACTGATTCGGGTCTCCGCTTCGGTGACTCTGTCCCGCAGTGTAGAGAGGTCTTGACGGAGGAGAGAGATGTCTATCTTGACCTCCTCTATCTTCGTGGTCAGGGTCCCTTGGCATTGTGCTATGGCGTCGAGCACTCTGAGTTCCGATGCTGTAGGCTCCGAACCGGATGTGGAGGGCTCGGCGCCATTTTCTCCAGGCGCATCTTTGTCCGTCAATTTATATTTTGCGAGTTTAGCGGCCGCTTCCTTCGCAGATTTTGGGGGAGACATGTTCCCAGTAGGTTTAGCGCCCTCCGGGATAAGTTTGGTGCGAAAACCTGGCAGTGTTTAAGCAGGATTTTGGCTTCAGGATTCGATGGGGCCCGGAGCTCTCACTCCACACGTCCGTTCACATCGCTCTCCAGGCCACGCCCCCAGCTGCCTAGAATTTAAATACAAATTGATCCTCTCTAGATTGGAAATGTAATGTGTCCAGTTCTTAAATATAAGGTTACATTAACATGGCAATAAACAGCACTCCAAAAGGACATTGAGAAAAAATAAGTCTTCTAATGATCTGAAATATTTTTATATGGGGAATTCTATACATTATAGTTACATTATATGATAATATGGTATGATGTATATATGTAATATAGTATTGGAACACCTGCCTTTACACGCACATGAATTTTAATGGCATCCCAGTCTTAGTCCATAGGGTTCAATATTGAGTTGGCGCAACCTTTGCAGCTATAACATCTTCAACTCTTCTGGGAAGGCTGTCCACAAGGTTTAGGAGTGTCTATGGGAATGTTTAACTATTCTTCCAGAAGTGCATTTGTGAGGTCAGGCACTGATGTGGACAAGAAGGCCTGGCTTGCAGTCTCCGCTCTAATTCATCCCAAAGGTGTTCTATTGGCTTGAGGTCAGGACTGTGCAGACCACTCAATTTCTTCCACCCCGAACTCACTCATCCATGTCTTTATGGACCTTGCTTTCCTGGCACTTTATACACCAACACTGCAGTATCTCATGCTGACATGGCGAATTCCCAGAACTGCAGTGCAAGCAGTACCCGCAGCCACCAAGAATTCGAACACAGGCCCATATAGCCCATAGTGTTCTTCCGGATATGCTTGCATGGAACTTAGTGTCATCCTTGTTCTGTAAGGGGTGCCACTTGTATGTGGACAATTATTATACAAGCATGCCACTTTTTAGACACTTATTTGATCTTGGCTCATGTGGCACCTAATCGCCGGGGGTTCCCCCCAACGGCTTGCAAAAACCCCACTTAAAAAGAGGGAGAAATCCTGCTTGAGAAATAATGAATTGCTCACAGTGAAGTGGTAGGACAAACAGGGATGTTTTTGCTCTGTCTTCCATTCACCCAGATACAGCAGTCCAAATTTGCATATCGCCTGGTGTTGTTGAGAAGCCCCACGACTATAACCTTAACATGGGAGGGGTGGACTTCCACGACCAGGTGATGAATCCATACTTAGTTTTCTGTAAAGCGAGACGCTGGTACAAATAAGTGTCTGCATATCTATTTCAATTGGCTCTGTACATTGCTTTTGTGCTTTACAAAGCAACAGGATGAAGGGAAGAGAAGAGATCATCACAGCCCTTTTGTATCCAGAAGGTGTGTGGCCCCAATCCCCAAATCCAGATTCAGTTAGCCAACTGCATGAGAGGCATTTTCCGGATGTCCTCCCTGGTAACCCAACCCAAAAGTCACCCCAAAAAAGATTTCATGTCTGTAGCAGATGTGGAATTAGGCGTGACATCTGCTTTTTTGTCCCTCCTGTCCTGGCCAACCTGGTCTCTGCTTCAAGGACTGCTTCCATCGCTAATACACACTAGTAGAGTATTAGTATAGGGTACAGCACGGCACAGTCTAGGGCAGTGGTTCTCAACCCTGTCCTCAAGTACCCCCAACAGGCCATGTTTGCAGGTTTTCCTTTATCTTGCACAGGGGCTTTAAATCAGAGTCAATAGCTTGGTATTATGGACAGCTATTTTATGTAAGAGAAATTCCCAAAACATGGTTGGTTGGGGGTACTTGAGGACAGGTCTAGGGCAGTGGTTCTCAACCTCAGTCCTCAAGTACCCCCAATGGGCCATGTTTTGGGAACTTCCCTTAGATAAAATAGCTCTTATCAATACCATGTCATTGATATTGATTTAAAGCAGCCGTGCAAACATAAAGGAAAACCTGAAAGCATGGCCCATTGGGGGTACTTGAGGACTGAGGTTGAGAACCACTGGTATAGGGCACACAGTTCATACACAAGGGTCTCGAAAGATGTTAGTCAGGAAACTGGCTATCACATTTTGAGAGACCCTAAAATCACAGCCTGGAGAGTTTAGTTTTTTTTTTAGTTACAATAAACTTTAAAAAACGTTAACCACTTTCCGACCGCCCGCCGCAGCGTGACGGCGACAAAGTGGCTCGTTATCGCAAACCGCCGTCATCTGATGGCGGCCGCAATAACTAGTATTGTGAGCTTGCGCGCTCACTGTGTTCCGGGGGGGCCAGGGAGCGGGTAGGGCGGACTCGATCTCTGCCAGCTACCTGCGATGGCCCCTCCCCCCCGCAGTGAGAGAATGGAGATCCGTGTAAGTAAACACGGATCTCCGTTCTGACAGAGGGGGAAGGGCTGTAATCACGGGCGTCCTGTATACGGAACTAGTATTGTGAATTTGCGCGCTCACTGTGTTTCGGCGGGCCAGGGAGCGGGTAGGGCAGACTCGATCTCCGCCAGCTACCCGCGATGGCCCCCCCGCAGTGAGAGAATGGAGGTCCGTGTAAGTAAACACGGAACTCCATTCTGACAAAGGGGGAAGGGCTGTAATCACAAGCTTCCTGTATATGGAAGCCGTGATCACTCCCCTCCCCCTGCCAACCCAGCCCCCATACAGTTAGAACACACTGAGGGAACACAGTTAACCCTTAGAGCGCCCCTCCAGGTTAACCCCTTCACTGCCAATGGCATTTCCACAGTAATCAGTGCATTTTCATAGCACTGATAGCTGTATAAATGCCAATGGTCCAAAAAAAGTGTCAAAAGGGCCAGACATGTCCGCTGCAATATCGCAGCACTGCTAAAAATCGCAGATCGCCGCCATTACTAGTAAAAATAAATAAATAAATAAAAACCCCAGAAATTAATTCTCATAATTCGTAAACGTGGCAACTTTTGCGCAAACCAATCAAACGCTGATTGCGATTTTTTTTACCAAAAATATGAGGAAGAATATAAATCGGCCAAAACTGATTAAAAAAAATGTTTTTTATATTTTTTTTTTTTGGAAGAAATTTTTTTAAAAAAAATTGCCGCTTTTTTTTTGTTTATAGCGGCGATCAGAAATGACACAGTGGTGATCAAATCTTTGGGTACAATGTCGCACGACCGCGCAATTCTCAGTTAAAGTGACACAGTGCCGAATCGCAAAAAGTGCTCTGGTCCTAATGTGGGGAAATCCTTCCAGGGCTGAAGTGGTTAAAAATAAAACAAACATAAAAAATAAAATAAATAAATAAAAGAACTGTTTTATTGTTAACCATTGTTGCGTGCTTTGCAGGAATGCCTTTTAGCTGCAGCACTGATAAGTTTATTCTGACAGCAGCAGGGTGTGTTTTAGAATACATTCATCAGAGCTGGAAGCGCTCCTGGTGGAGATTTCTCATCCACAGTTTAAAAAAAAGAGTGTATATTCCCAAGCTTGGGGGCCTAGAGTGGTCACTGGGCAGATGGCTCCTATATGTCAGCATATACAGTGATTCCTCAGTTCACGAAAGCTTCTGTTCACAAACAACTTGTTCACAAAAATTTGCTTTGGTTCATGAACTCCACTTCAGTTCATGAACACGAGCCGCTGCCATGATCCCTGCTCTGACACGTTCATATTGAGAAGAACAGTGCAAGATGAGAGTCTTAGGAGAACCTGTCCACTCAGACAGGGGTTTCTGCCCCCTGACTACCATGAGGATGGGGTCACTTGATTGGGAACCATGGAAAAACAGTTCATATGAATTCTACAACTTTATCATGCCCTCAGATGGTCTTTTCCTGGATGCACAGAGATGTTTTCTGGCCCCTAGATTAGTCATTTAAATTGGGGTTTTGGATTGTTTCAAACAAGGATTAAAGAGGAGCTATAGTTTTTTTTTCTTTTTAGATGTACACATGAAAGAGGTCATCTTAATGTAAAAGACCATATGTAATACATGTTTAAAATCCTTTTTTTGTACATACATTTCATCATTTTACTTTATATGTAAACAAAAAAAAGTTCAGAATGGATTACCTGATTTACATTGAACTCTATGGGAAAATTTGCCTCGGTTTGCAACCAATTCGGTTCGTGACCAGAGTCGTTTCACGAATTAAGTTTGTGAACCGAGGTACCACTGTATATTTTTCTTTTTTTTGGCACATATTTCAATTTAAAAAAAGTTGTTGTTTTAGTGAGTTATTGTTCTGTTGTTACTGTGTTTTATTGTTAACTGTTATTGTTTGCTTTGCAGGAATACCATTCAGCTGTAGCACTGATCTCTTTATTCTGACAGCAGCAGGGTGTACTTTTAGAATACATATGTTGAGGAGGCGCATGCGCGGAGTCGCCTGAGCAAGACTTGCCCACTTAGTGCCCCGCACTCACCGGGACGAAAACGGCCGCAGGTCACTGGTTGTACGGCCTCAAATACAGCGGCTTTAATCCTCTGACTACCCCTGGCCCTGGAGACCCCCCGGGGGGATGTGCTCTGGAAAAAACAAAGGCATCACTACCAAAACAATCCACACTAACACAAGTGGCCCTCAAGATGGCGGCGCCGACTTCCTCACACGCAGCTCCGGCCACTACATTGAAGCCAGGCAGCCTGCTTCTCCCCTCACAGAGCGGTGAGTCCACCACAGCATTTCAACTGCCTACAATGGTCTCACAAAGCTCTCCCCATACCTCAGACCTTCTCAGCCAGTTTGAAGTGATGCTTCATAGGGCACTACAACACACTTCAGATACTATAACTGACAGGCTCACCAGGGAGATTCGTGAGGTAGGCCGCCGCACCACAATATTGGAGGAGAGGATGGAGGACCTCCAAGTAGTTTCTGCTAATCATGAAGAGGACATAGAGACACTCAAGGAGGAGAACGTAGCCCTCCAGGCCCGCTTAGAGGATTTCAAAAATAGGGCCAGAAGGTCTAATATCCACATTAGGGGGATACCAGAATCAGTTGAAGACCTCAACTCTACCATTACAGCCCTCTTCCAGGAACTCAACCCATTCCATCCCCATAGAAAGGCTAGAGATGGACCAGATTCACAGATCCCTGACATCCTGCAGAGAAGAGGACCCCCCCGCCCCCGTGATTTCATCACCAAAATGCACTTCTTCCATACCAAAGAGCAACTAATGGAAGCGGCCCACAACAAGACCATATTGATGTTTCAGGGGCACCACTACCAGATCTTCCAGGACCTATCACAGCAAACTTTCTCCAGGAGAAGAGCCCTGAAGCCTCATCTGCAAATCCTGCAGCACAACAGGATCTCCTACCGCTGGAGCTTCCCCATTCGCAGTTAAATTAACCCACAAAGGCACCTCCTTCATATGCAAGTCTGAGGAGGACCTCATCTCTGCTCTCCAAAATCTGCTCTCCCTGGAACCATCGGCTGACAGCTCCAAGAGAGGAGCAGCATCTACCTCCCCAGGAAACAACAAGATGGCCGTGAACACCACTCTTCCACAACCACGTACAAGAGGAGCCGTCTCAAACACCCCACCAGCTCTGAACCGATGGACTGAGGCTATGATCTGCATCATCCATTGGACAACTGCTTTTTTCCACTCCAGGATGGAGCACTGAACCAGCAGGGACTGCGAGATGTTACCACAGCTGTAAGGTAATATCTGGAGGTACACATCCTCCAAAGGACTACACAGACACTTCTCCTAGACTTCCTGGGTTAGCATAGTACAACAATGCCTGAGGTGGAGGCCTCTACCCTGGCTACCCATACTATGGACCCTAAGGTGCCTGTCATGCTCCCCCCTTCTTTTTTTTTCTAACGGGGTCCAGGGCTCCTTCCCCTTCGCTCCATACGCGGTAGGGAACAGTCAAGCCTCCTTAAGGTCTTAAGTTCTTAAACACTTTACGCAAAACCCACTGTACCACAGCCTTGCAATGGAAGCCGGATTTACCCTGACGTCCAACCGGGTCGCTTTGACTCCCCTCGCCCTAAGCGATTGCTGTATACACCCATTCAGCTGGTGAAAATCCTCACACATTTTTGGTTTAACTGTTTAATTGTACAACTTGTCAAAACTGTTTATGGTTAACCTATGTTTTATATAGCGGCTGTCAAGTTCCCGATGACAGCTCACTGCACCTCCATTAATCCTTAGCGACCCCACACCAAAGTTTGGGTCGCCAATAGGATTGAAAACCCTCCGGCTGTTGGCCTTCCGCTATCCTTAGGATTTTTCTGCTCCACCTGTGAGCACAACTTTTGAGCCTCTGACCACCTGTATACCTAATTCTATTACAAAGGTATACCTAGACCACAAACCTCATCCTTCTCCTTCTGTTTTACCCCCCACCCCCCTCTTCTTCCTCCCCCTACCCCACCCCACCCAGCTCCAGAGGGGAGACACTAATAGACCTTGGTAAATCACCTAAAACTTAGAAACAGCCTGCACCCCAGAATGGCCCCCTTGACTATCCTGACTCACAATGTCCAAGGCCTCAACTCCCCCTCAAAACGAACCAAAGCCTTCCATACCTATGCCTCCCTAACAGCCCAAGTGGTTTGCCTCCAGGAGACGCATTTCTCCACCCACTCCACCCTGAAATTTTTTGCCCACCAATACCCTCAGGTCTTTACGGCCTCTGCTCCAAAAAAACATAGAGGAGTACTAATCGCGTTCCACTCCGCGGCACCGTTTACCCCCCTGGCGGAGATCAAAGACCCAGAGGGCAGATACCTTCTCTTAACGGGACAACTCCTAGACCAAGAAATTACTATTGAAATTCTCACTGCTCTAAAAGAATATCTAACCAATAACGCGACTCCCCAAACCGACCCATTGACCATATGGGAGGCCCACAAGCCATACAGCTGGAGAAATTAGAAATAGCCTTCCATAAAGCGTCAGAACAGTTCCAAAATTCCCCGTCCCCAGCGTCCAAACAAACATTTGAAAAAGCTCGCTTGGAACTGAACATAAGCTCAACCAAAAAGGTACTCCACAGATCTAAACACACCTTGTACATGAAAGCAAATAAGCCAGACACCTTCCTTGCCCTCGCCCTCGCCCTCCAAAGAGCCGACTACATCCCTAAACCAATTAGACTGAAATCTACTCCCAACACATACTCGAGCAACCCTCTAAAAATACTGAATGTATTCCGTAGGAAACTTTCAGAACTTTACAGTGACCCTAACACTTTTGACCAGGCCCAGCTCGATTCCCTGTTATCTAATTCCCATCTCCCCTCCCTTGCCTCCGACCACAGAATTGCCCTGGATAAACCTATTACACTGGAAGGAGTAGTCGCAACAATAAAGGTCCTAAAACCACGCAAACGCCCTGGCCCTGACGGCCTCTCAGCCACCTATTATAAGTATTTTTCTGACCTGTTGGCCCCTCTATTGGTTGAGGCCTTTAACAACTTCCGCCCAGAATCCCTAACCGCATCAATTTCAATGATTCCCAAGCCCAATACCGATGACACCTCATGGTCCAACCTTCGACTTTTCTCAATCCTCAACCTGGATAATAAGATTCTAACCAAAATCCTCTCGGCCCGCTTAAACCCCATAATAGATACACTGATCCATAGAGATCAGACAGGGTTCATACCCTCTAGACAAGCAGGAGACAACATCCGCAGGGCCACCCTCCTTGCACACACAGCCAGGTCATGCCACATACCTACCTGCTTCCTATAATTATATATACACAAAGTGTTTGATTCTCTTGGTGGCCTCACCTAAACTCAATTCTACAACAGAGCTTCGGAGCGAACTTCCTCCTCTGGATCAGCACTCTTTACCATAACCCTGCTATATAAATCCTGTATAATAATAATAATAATCCCAAAGCTTACGTTACATCTTCGGGATTTCACTCAGACCCCTTCCAAATAGAAAGGGGCACACGGCAAGGATGCCCCCTTTCCCCCCCTCCTTTTCGTCCTGGCGACTAAACCCTTAGCCATCCTTATCGGGAACAACCCTGATATAAGAGGGCTGGAGACGGGAGGCCATCACCACAAACTGTGCCTCTTTGCTGACGATGTTCTCCTGTTCCTTACATCGCCCTTGATCTCTGCCCCCAACTTGATGAAACTCCTCTCTGACTTCGGCCGAGTATCTGGTCTCCAAATAAACTCCCAGAAATCGAAAGCACGTAACATCTCTTTGCCTCTCTCCCTACAAACCCGATTGAAAGACTCACTTCCGTTTACTTGGACCACATCACATCTTCCCTACTTAGGAATCAAGTTCACACCCGACCCTGCTGACCTCTACTCTGTGAACTACCCTCAAATGCTCACTCACCTCACTGGCCTCATGACCAAATGGTCATCTCTCCCCTTCCCCTGGGTGGGTAGAATTACAGTGGTCAAAATGTCTATACTCCCCAAAATATATCTATATCTATAGTCCTCCCAATTAACGTCCCCTCGCACTTCCTCAGGATACTCCAATGCAGAACCTCTCACTTTATCTGGGGCATGCTTAGACCGCGACTATCTCCACACACACTCTATACCCTGCATACTCGAGGCGGATTAAGTGTCCCAAACTTTACCAAATACTACCAAGCAGCTCAACTAGCTCAGCTTACCAAATACCACGCCACTAAAGAAGTCCCCCTCTGGGTTTCTCTAGAATCAGTCGACTGTGACCCATTGTATAGCCAACCTCCTATGGTTAAACCCATCTCACTGCCAAGGCCTCAACAACCCAATAACTAAACATTGTCTCATCCTATGGGACAGACTCAAAACACGTTTTGGTCTCCAATCCCCCCATAACCCGCTCCTCTCCTTCAAGCGCAACCCGGCCTTTCACCCGTCATGGGCCTCCCCACTCTCCTTCTCTAACTGGTCTAGCACCGGTCTCCTCCGAGCCCACCACTTATACAAATCTAATACCATTCCTTCCCCATCCTATGCAAAACGTATCACCTTTCACCTACAGAATTCAGATATATCCAAATAAAACACTTCTATACACAGGGTATACACCCGACACTTCAGGGCCCTCCTTCTCAAAATTTGAGCAGGCATGTAAAACAGACCCCCTTAAGCGCGGGCTCGTATCCGACCTCTATACAAAACTCCTTTCCACTACCACTTCCAGACCTCCCAAATACACAGAGAAATGGGAAATGGATTTACCCACACAAAAGAACGGTCTGGATTGGATCCAAATATGGCAAGCCACTAAATCTGCCTCACCCAACATAATTGCACTAGAAACTAACTACAAGGTGCTCACTAGATGTTACTTGGTTCCCGCCAGGATAGCCAAATTCCTCCCGACCTACCCCTCTAACTGTTTCCGTGGATGCACAGACCAAGGCACTCACATGCTCATCTGGTGGGACTGCCGGTTGCCCGTGACCTATGGTCTGAAGTCTTTCAGTTACTATCCACTATGTTTGAAATACCCATATCACCCGAACCAGCAATAGCGCTCCTGAACAGCAAACACCAGGCACTAACCCACAGGCAATTTAAACTCCTACTCTTTGTCACAACGGCTACCGAGCAAATCATTGCTAAAGCTTGGAAGTCTGCCTCATTATCCGTAACCCCAGTCAAGCATAAGATAACCCAAGCTTTCATTCATGCTAAAATCGAAGCCATCTATCTTGACAAGCTCTCCAAATTCGAGAGGCTCTGAAACCCATGGATCACCCATGGTTTACCCACTGACTTCAACCAATCACTAATATTAGACTGAGGTTGCTTATACCTCATACCTCTGGTGTGCGTTTTCGGACAAAGCGGACACATATCCCCCCCTCTGAAGATACTCCCTCTTCCCTCCCTCACTTTCCCTTCCCCCTCAACTCCCCTCATCACCTGTGGTTGTTGAGTACCCCACTTCGAGTCCTACTCAAAGAACAGAACTCCCACTTTTGAGCTATTATTCTATCTCACAGGAGGTCCCTGCTCCCCTAGGAACGCCGGGCCATTAAGACGGATCCCGGCTTGGGAAGTAGACCCTCCAACTTTAGCCCCCCCCCCGTTACGTAGCATGGAGGGTATGCCTAAAGATAACCCCTCCACATTTCTTTATCCTCCCTTCCACTTTGGAGACCGTTTATTGAAACTCAAGGCTTCAATGAGTGTCATCTGTTACCCGTTTATACTGTTTGTCAGACTTCCTTCTAATGGTTTACATGTTTCCCTGTTTGATAGATTATGCTGACACTCCATTATCCTCGTACTCAGGCATTGTTATCCTGAGCGTAAGATATCATCTATGAAAATATTGTACACTGTTGTATATCCTTTGTTATTCTATCAATAAAAAATATCTAAAAGAAAGAATACATATGTCAGTGATTGCAGCGCTGCAGGAGGAGATTTCTCATTCACAGTTAATAAAAAAATGTATATGCCCAACCCTGGGGGCCTGGGGTGGTCAGTGGACAGATTACCCCTATGCTCCGGTATATGTTTTTTTTCACTTTTTTTGGTAGAGATGTGAATGGAGGAATCGGTTTCAATGGGCTGAACGAAAAAAAAAAATTAGCATTACATGTATGCCCAACATTAGAAGTGGGTGGATGCAGAGCGGTGTATTCTAATGGTGGACATACCACACACTATTTTCTGCCAGAGATTTCTTCATTCTTCATGTGGCTGCATGAAAAAAAAGAACATTACATACAGTATCTCACAAAAGTGAGTACACCCCTCACATTTTTGTAGATATTTTATTATATCTTTTCATGTGACAACACTGAAGAAATGACACTTTGCTACAATGTAAAGTAGTGAGTGTACAGCTTGTATAACAGTGCAAATTTGCTGTCCCCTCAAAATAACTCAACACACAGCCATGAATGTCTAAACCGCTGAACAACAAAGGTGAGTACACCCCTAAGTGAAAATGTCCAAATGGGGCTCAATTAGCCATTTTCCCTCCCCGGTGTCATGTGAATCTTTAGTGTTACAAGGTCTCAGGTGTGAATGGGGAGCAGGTGTGTTAAATTTGGTGTTATCACTCTCTCATTATAGTCACTGGAAGTTCAACATGGCACCTCATGGAAAATAACTCTCTGAGGATCTAAAAAAAAAAAAAGAATTGTTGCTCTACATAAAGATGGCCTGGGCTATAAAAAGATTGCCAATACCATGAAACTGAGCTGCAGCATGGTGGCCAAGACCATACAATGGTTTAACAGGACAGATTCCACTGAGAACAGGTCTCGCCATGGTCGACCAAAGAAGTTGAGTGCACGTGCCCAGCGTCATATCCAGAGGCTGTCTTGGGGAAATAGATGTATGAGTGCTGCCAGCATTGCTGCAAAGGTTGAAGGGGTGGGGGTGTTGGCCTGTCAGTGCTCAGACCATACGCCACACACAGCATCAAATTGGTCTGCATGGCTGTTGTCCCAGAAGGAAGCCTCTTGTAAAGATGATGCACAAGAAAGCCTGCAAACAGTTTGCTGAAGACAAGCAGACTAAGGACATGGATTACTGCAACCATGTCCTGTGGTCTGATGAGACCAAGATAAACTTTTATATGGTTCAGATTGTGACAAGCTTAAACATGGTGGTGGGAGTGTCATGGTTTGGGGCTGCATGAGTGCTGCCAGCACTGGGGAGCTACAGTACATTGAGGGAACCATGAATGCCAACATGTACTGTGACATACTGAAGCAGGTCATGATCCCCTCCCTTCGGAGACTGGGCCACAGGGCAGTATTCCAACATGATAACCACTCAAAACACACCTCCAAGATGACCACTGCCTTGCTAAATAAGCTGGGGGTAAATGGGATAGACTGGACAAACATGTCTCCAGACCTAAACCCTATTGAGCATCTGTGGGGCATCCTCAAATGGAAGGTGGAGGAGCGCAAGGTCTCTAACATTCACCAGCTCCGTGATGCCGTCATGGAGGAGTGGAAGAGGACTCTAGTGGCAACCTGTGAAGCTCTGGTGAACTCCATGCCCAAGAGGGTTAAGGCAGTGCTGGAAAACAATGGTGGCCACACAAAATATTGACACTTTGGGCCCTATTTGGACATTTTAACTTAGGGGTGTACTCACTTTTTTTGCCAACGGCTTAGACATTAATGGCTGTGTGTCGAGTTATTTTGAGGGGACAGCAAATTTACACCGTTATAAAAGCTGTGCACTCACTACTTTACATTGTAGCAAAGTGTCGTTTCTTCAGTGTTGTCACATGAAAAGATATAAAATATTTACAAAAATGTGAGGGGTGTACTCACTTTTGTGAGATACTGTATATGCCCAACAAGGACCAGCAACGTACTGGTACGACGCTGGACTTTGAGTGATTATACCGGGATGATGCCTGCTACAGGCAGCTGCAGGCATCCCCTTGGGGTTGATTTTTTTAGCCGGTGGTCAGCTTTCATGTAAAAGCAATTATTCTATGGCTTCTACGGCTTCTCTGGCTCTCCCGTACCATGGGGGAACCCGAGAATGCACCCGGCAGTTCCACCGGCTGACCATAGAGCTGAATGAAGACAGGAATGGCTCCAATCATTTCTATGGTCCAAGAAACCGGAAGCTACAAGCATTCCATCGATTCGATTTAACCGGATATAAACAGCACCATTTTTAAATTGGGAAAGCATGTGATCACACCGATCTTGGTGTGATCAGATACTTTAAGGGCAGAAGAAAGATCTAACAGACTCCAGATTTCAAAGAAATGAGTACCTGTCACTGCCTGTTGCTATCACAGGGGATATTTACATTCCATGTGATAATAAAAGTGATTAAAAAAAAAATCTAAGGGACAGTGTAAAAATGAAAAATAAAGTAAAATGAATAAAGAAAAAAGAAATTGAAAATTAAAGCAAAGGCGAACGCAAGCATTGGTCTATGGTCAGTATGTAAACAGCAATTGCACTATGCATGTAAGATATCACTGCAAACGTTAGATCGAGGACAGTAATTCTAGCACTAGACCTCCTTTGTAAATGTAAAGTGGTAACCTGTAAAGACTTTTAAAATGTTGCCTATGTTTATTAAAAATTTACATAGTTTGTCACGCAAGCATGCGCAATTTTAAAACATGTTTGGTATTTATTTACTTAGCATAACATCATCTTTTATATATTACCAAACAATTGGGCAATATATGGTGTTTTTGTGCATTAAAATTCCAAAACATATATTTTTTCCCAAAAATTTGCATTTGAAAAAATGCTGCGCAAATACTGTGTGACATAAAAAATTGCAACATCCACCATTTTATTCACTAGGGCCCCTACTTTAAAATATATAATGATTGGGGGCTTCAAAGTGGTTTTCTAGCAAAAAATCCAGATTTCCCGACGGCTCCATGTCAGCACAGCTGGGTATAGGCTCCGCCCCCTATGCCTCCAGGGCTTAACTCATATAAATTTGAGCCCACCTACAGCCTCGGCACTCTTCTTTTTTCCTCCTATGGACCTTGGTGTTCTCCTCTACGTGGCTGGTCTAAAGGGCTGGCCATCCGTCCATGCGTGTGGATTAGGCTGGACGCAGTCCCTGGTGTCTCGGGTAAATGACCCATAATGCAGGGAGCCCCGCTGCTGGTATTTGAGGTGGCTTATAGCATGGCTAACAGCCTTGTCTGGGGTCCGCTGGGTCCATGTGAAGTGGGCAGAGGTGTTGGCAGAGTCTCCCCTAGAAACGCGCATCCGCGCAGTGCCAGTGTTACAATTGTATGGCGGAGGTTGGGCATTTTCAATTTTTCGTTCTTTTAAATTTTCGGACTTTCCTTCTTACTTTCAGATTTTCATTCTTTCAAATTTTCATTCTTATTTTCGGATTTTCATTCTTTCAAATTTTCGGATTTTCAAATTTCAGATTTTTGTTTTTTTTTGTTTTTCATTCTTTTCAAAAATTTGTTTTCTGAAAAATTTGGGAAACGGTTTTTCGCTATTCGGACATTTCCAAATTGATGAAAATTCCGAATTTTGACGAAAAACGAATGCGGAACGAAACAAATTGCACATATCTAGTGGACATAGGTATAGCTTTAGTGATGGAAACTTGGTCCCTTAGGTAAGCATTTCAGGCCATATTTGGAGATCTTTCATCCTTCACGTCTCGGATCGAGCCGTAGAAATAGCCTCGCTCCAGCAGGTCAGGTAGGCTCAGTTGAAATCTCACCTCGTTCAAGTCAAGTTTCTGGATCAGTGGCCTCGTTGGAGAAACAAAATTGTCTGCAATGTCATTCCCTTATGATGACCTAGTGGCTGGTGGGAAGTCAGACACCTGTAAAGTAGAAGGGGAGCCCTACTTTAAGAGCAATGGGCTCAGGGCCAATGGTCTTTTTCAAAGGTCCAAGATGGTGTCCAACATCCTGGATTTAAGAACAGCATTTTAGGCTCCTAGCCTTCAGTCACCTCATCCAGGGTGAACCTGTCCTGGTGAGGATAGACAGACAGCACAACGACTGTGGCCTATATCTGGAAACAAGGTCTCTGTCTCTCCCTCCTAAAGGAGGTTTCTTTGTTTCTAGAATCTGTCCAAGTCAATCTTCTGCAGCTATCTGTGGCCTATGTGCCTAGTCAGAAGAATCTTCAGGAAAACTATTATCCAGGACAAGTCTGGATGATAGTGAATGGTCCAGTCTACTGCTCGTCCTTCGAGAATTAACAGAGCTTGGTATTTTCTTCCAGAGGTAGACCCGCTCGCATCCCCAGTCAGCACCAAGTTGCTGAATGTCTTGCAGGACAATTTCATGGATCAGATGGTAAATGCACCAACAAGAATCAAAGCATTACTAGACCTACTGATTACTAACAATACAGACCTAATAGCGGATGTGGAAGTATGGGGCAACTTAGGAAACAGTGACCACAGGTCAATTTGTTTCAGTATAAATCACACAAATAGAAAACACAAGGGTAATACAAAAACACTGAATTTCAAAAGAGCCAACTTCCCTAAACTACGCTCTTTGCTAGAAGATATTAAATGGGACAAAATCCTAGGAACAAAGAACACGGAGGAAAAATTGGAGTGCTTTAAGAACATATTAAATAAAGGTATTGGCTAGTGCATTCCAATCTGAAATAAACTCAAAAGAGCTAACAAAAGTCCTGGGTGGCTTAACGGCAACGTAAAATTGCATATAAAAGCAAAGGAAAAAGCCTTTAAAAAATACAAGGCTGAGGGGTCAGCATTAGGATTTCAACTTTACAAAAAATGCAATAAGAAATGTAAGAGTGCAATCAGGGCGGCTAAATACGAAAGGCACATAGTGGAGAGTAAAAAAAAACAAGAAATTCTAGAAGTATATACAGTATCTCACAATAGTGAGTACACCCCTCACATTTTTGTAAATATTTTATTATATCTTTTCATGTGACACTGAAGAAATGACACTTTGCTACAATGTAAAGTAGTGAGTGTACAGCTTGTATAACTGTACATTTTCTGTTCCCTCAAAATAACTCAACACACAGCCATTAATGTCTAAACCACTGGCAACAAAAGTGAGTACACCCCTAAGTGAAAATGTCCAAATTGGGCCCAAAGTGTCAATATTTTGTGTGGCCACTATTATTTTCCAGTACTGCCTTAACCCTCTTGGGCATGGAATTCACCAGAGCTTCACAGGTTGCCACTGGAGTCCTCTTCCACTCCTCCATGACGCATGGAGCTGATGGATGTTAGAGACCTTGCACTCCTCCACCTTCCGTTTGAGGATGCCACACAGATGCTCAATAGGGTTTAGGTCCGAAGACATGCTTGTCCAGTCCATCACCTTTACCCTCAGCTTATTTAGCAAGACAGTGGTTGTCTTGGAGGTGTGTTTGGGGTTGTTATCATGTTGGAATACTTTCCTGTGGCCCAGTCTCTAAAGCCAGGGGATCATGCTCTGCTTCAGTATGTCACAGTACATGTTGGCATTCATGGTTCCCTCAAGGAACTGTAGATCCCCAGTGCCAGCAGCACTCATGCAACCCCAGACCATGACACTCCCACCACCATGCTCGACTGTAGGCAAGACACACTTGTCTTTGTACTCCTCACCTGGTTGCCGCCACACATGCTTGACACCATCTGAACCAAATAAGTTTATCTTAGTCTCATCAGACCACAGGGTATGGTTCCAGTAATCCATGTCCTTAGTCTGCTTGTCTTCAGCAAACTATTTGCAGGCTTTCTTGTGCATCATCTTTAGAAGAGGCTTCCTTCTGGGGCAGACCAATTTGATGCAGTGGGGGGTGTATGGTCTGAGCACTGACAGGCTGACCCCCCCCCCCACCCCCTCAACCTCTGCAGCAATGCTGGTAGCACTCGTAAGTCTATTTCCCAAAGACAACTTCTGGATATGATGCTGAGCGCGTGCACTCAACTGGTCGACCATGGCTTTTCAGAGTGGAACCCGTCCTGTTAAACTGTATGGTCTTGGCCACCGTGCTGCAGCTCAGTTTCAGGGTCTTGGCAATCTTCTTATAGCTTAGGCCATCTTTATGTAGAGCAACACTTCTTTTTTTCAGATCCTCACAGAGTTCTTTGCCATGAGGTGCCATGTTGAACTTCCAGTGACCAGTATGAGAGAGTGAGAGCGATAACACCAAATTTAACACACCTGCTCCCCATTCACACCTGAGACCTTGTAACACTAACGAGTCACATGACACCGGGGAGGGAAAATGGCTAATTGGGCCCAATTTGGACATTTTCACTTAGGGGTGTACTCACTTTTGTTGCCAGCGGTTTAGACATTAATGGCTGTGTATTGAGTTATTTCGAGGGGACAGCAAATTTACACTGTTATACAAGCGGACACTCACTACTTTATGTTGTAGCAAAGTGTAATTTCTTCAGTGTTGTCACATAGAAAGATATAATAAAATATTTACAAAAATGTGAGGGGTGTACTCACTTTTGTGAGATACTGTAAATAGTAAGAAAGGGAGGTCAGAACATATTGGCCCAATAAAGGATGAGGAAGGGAATCTGGTTACAAAATTGTAAATAAAATTATTCTGCGCAATCAATGTGAACTGGTGATGAAACAATAATATGTAAAATAAAAATGCAATAAATAAATACAAGTGAATAATTAAACTCCAATATAAAGTGCACTAGTGCAATGATTCATCCGTAGGAATAAATCCATGCAATCTTATGCCCTCACCAAAAACACCTCTGTGCCACAGAGCTCTCACCTCAAACAAGCGATGAATGAGCCTTATAAACAGATCACCTTTTAGCATGGGTAATTGGTCATCAATGAGTGCCGTTCCCTCCAGTACATGTTGGCCTCCAGGTGATGTCTCACATACAACTTTAGAGCCAAGTGATAGTATGACAAACTAAGCCTCTATTGTACCAGATTCTCCGGCCCTTTAAGTGGTAATATTTCTGCTCGTGTATGGGGAAAGAAGTAAAGAAATGCCTCCCATAGGATATTATCCAAGATTAATCAATATTTATTAAATAGCAAATGGCTGCTTATACTTAAAAATCTGTAAATTCGCATAAAAGTTAAAAACAGCGGCGTTCAGATCGCCTCTCATGTCACTTCCGGTCCACGGTATCTCCGACCACGCCCTACGCATTACATCACAACACGTGACTTCTTCAGGGGAACCAGATTGGCTGTTGTACCAGTCTATTTAACTGCCGAGAACCGGAAATGCACGGTCGGCCATTTTGTTGTAGTCTATGTTTACAATACATGCGGCGGCCATTTTCTAGGTGATTGTTTCACATCTGCTAGTGATGGTGCTGAGCGGCTTATTTGTTTACGCCTCATATACAGAGTTTTACTCAATATATTGAAATACCAAGATTGTGGATGTATTAAAGATATTCGCCCACTACTGGCATTTAAAAGATGTATATTTAATGAAAATATTGGTGCAACTGCCGCCATTTTGTTGTAGAACAAGGTAACAGTGGGCCTCTATAAATAATTTGTAGTAAATGATACTAAAATATTAATGTCCGATCTTCATCAATACATTAGCAAGTTGCAATGGATAAATCTAATAGGTTAATCTAAGGTGGACATATAATAGATTCAATATGGAGCTAGAGATACAGATTTATTCATACGGATGAATCATCACACTAGTGCACTTTATATTGGACTTTAATCATTCACTTGTATTTATTTATTGCGTTTTCTTTTACTTATTATCGTTTCATCACCAGTTCACATTGATTGGGCAGAATCATTTTATTTACTTTTTTTTCCACGTATATTGTGACTACGTTTTGCAGCATTCATATCTTTATTAATTTTGTAAAGGTTTTTAGCACATTCACAATACTCTACATGGATGCACTTTGTTTTTACACCAACAATACATCAATTTACACGTGTGCTCTTTATACAACAGTGATCCTCTGTAGTAGCACAGGGGATCACACACACATTTTTTGGTTACAAAAGATGGAGAGATGACGAAGGTTTTGAATTTATTCTTCTCCTCAGTCTTCACAACAGAAACGGGGTGGGGGGTTCAGTAACCAAGACGGTAATGGTAATCTCATTAACACGTCACAGGAAGCACCCTCATGGCTAGCAGGGGATAGAATTAGAAATAGACTTAATAAACTTAACATTAATAAGTCACCAGGCTTGTATCTGAGGGTCCTTAAGGAACTCAGCCAAGTGATAGCCAGGCCATTGTTCCTAATTTTTATGGACAGTGTACTGCATGGAATGGTGCCAACTGATTGTAGAAAAGCTCTTGGAGGGGATGATAAGGGACTATATAAAAGATTTTAACAATGAAAACAGTATCATTAGCAGTAATCAGCATGGATTCATGAAGAATCGTTCTTGCCAGCTCTACTAACCTTCTATGAGTAAGTAAGTTGCTATCTAGATAGAGGAAGGCCTGTAGATGTGGTGTATCTAGATTTTGCAAAGGCACTCAATACAATTCCCCATAAATGTTTACTGTACAAACTAAGGTCTGTCAGCATAGACCATAAGGTGAGTACCTGGGTTCAAAACTGGTTACGAGGGCAAGTCCAGAGGGTGGTGATAAATGGAGAGTACTCACAATGGTCTGGTGTGGAAAGTGGGATCCCCTAGGGTTCTGTCCTGGGACCAATCCTATTTAATTTAATCATAAATGATCTGGAGGATGAGATAAGTAGTTCAATCTCAGTATTTGCAGATGATGCAAAGCTAAGCAGAGCAATAACTTCTACGCAGGATGTGGAAAACTTGCAAGAAGATCTAAACAAATTAATGGGGTGGGTGACTACATGGCAATGTAGAAAAAATGTAAAATGCAATTGGGTGCTAAAAATTGGAATGCAGTTTTCTCGCTAGGAGGAGAACCTCTGGGGGAATCTAGGATGGAAAAGGACCTAGGAGTCCTAGTAGATGACAGGCTCAGCAACGACATGCAATGCCAAGCTGCTGCAAGCAAAGCAAACAGAATATTGGCATGCATTAAAAAGGGGATTAACTCCAGACATAAAACAATAATTCTCCCACTCTACAAGATTCTGGTCCGGCCGCATCTTGAGTATGCTGTCCAATTCTGGGCACCAGTCCTCAGGAGGGATGTGCTGGAACTAGAGAAGGTCCAGAGAAGGGCAACAAAGCTAATAAAGGGACTGGAGGATCTCAGCTATGAAGAAAGACTGCATGCACTGAACTTATTCTCTCTGGAGAGGAGACATTGAAAGGGGATATGATTTCAGTGTACAAATACTGTGCTGGTGACCCCACAATAGGGAAAAAACTTTTCAGTTAAAGGGAATTGAAAAAGACGAGCGACCATTCGCTAAAGTAAGAAGAGAAGCGGTTTAACCTTAAACTGCGTAGAGGGTTCTTTACTGTAAGAGCGGTAAGGATGTGGAATTCTCTTCCACAAGCAGTGGTTACAGCGGGGAGCATCGATAATTTAAAAAAAATTTTAGATGGGCACCTAAACAACCACAACATATAGGGGTACACAATGTAATATTAACATAAAAGCACACACACAGGATGGGCTGGATGGACTTGGACTATTTAACTATGTAACTATGTATGCAAGTTCTATTCCAGGGTCCAGAATCTGCAAGCAATCGGGGTGGAGGCGCTGATTGCAGAGTGGATCTCCAAGACAGTGCATGACTTTCTGCCCCTCCCTCTGATTCTCAGCTTCAAGCTGAGGCTGTGACGGTGGAAGGTGATAATTCTGGTGATGATCTCAGATTGGCCGAGGGGGCCTTGGTAACGTCTGCTCCTCTTAATCAGTGTTAAGGATTAATTCCCTCTGCCTGTAAGATCAAATTTTCTCTAAGTCCCATTCGTCCAGCATCCAAAGACTCAGGCTGATGGCTTGGGTCTTGAGAGGCAGAGGCTAATGGATCTCAAATGCTCTGTAAAAGTTGTGAATACTCTTACTAAAACAAGAAAGGACAATACCAGTGCTTATAGTAGAACATGGCATAAATTTACAGGATTACTGCCGATCAAGATTTTACACTGGACTCTTCAGAAGTCTGTTCTGAAATTTCTGCAGGTGGGGCTTGATTTAGGTCTATGCGTAAGTACGCTATAGGCACACATTTTGGCTATTTCTGCCTTCACCGGCATACAGTGGGTATCCAACACCTAATTATACTGTTTTTCAAGATGCAATTTGGTTGAAACTTTGAATTGTTGTTTCCGAAATGGGATCTCCAATTGGTGATAGACGTTTTTGCATCAGATAAAAACGCCATAAATTAATTTTCATGGTTTGTAAATGCTCAAACTTTTGCGCAAACCAATCAATATACGCCGATTGTGATTTTCTTACCACAAATATGTAGAAGAGTATATAATCGGCCAAAACTGATAATAAATTAGCTTTTTTATATTTTTTTTTTTTGGACATGTATTATAGCAAAAAGTAAAAAATATTGTTCAAAATTGTCGCTCTTTTTTGTTTATAGCAGCGATCAGAAGTTATGCAGAGGTGATCAAATACAAATTGTGGGAAAAAAAGGACGCCAACTTTATTTGGGTACAACGTCCCACAACTGTGCAATTGTCAGTTAAAGTGACGCAGTGCCGAATTTCAAAAAGTGCTCTGGTCCTAAAGTGGGAAATCCTTCCGGGGCTGAGCTGGTTAAAGAACCCATGCTCGCGTACTTCCCAGACAGGGTGGTACTCATGTCAGTGCTCGAATTTGTGCCTGAACTAACCTTCAGAGTCCATATCACTCAAGAGGATGTCCTTCCTACATTCCTTTTGGGGAGTACTTAAGAAATCAACCCATCGGATGTGGGCAAAGTTTTAAGATGTTTAATCAAGGCGACTTCTGCCATCAGGAAGTCGGAGCATCTGTTTGTCATTCCAGGTGGTTCAACGCATAATGATTTCACGGCTTTCAACAAGATTATTGCCTCTTGGTTGATGAAGCTCATTTCCCTGGCCTACAAGTTGAAAGGGTTGGCTGTGCCAGGGGAATCATGGCACTCTTCACTAGAGGGGTCTCAACCATGACAGTGGCAGCAGGCCGAGTGTCTGAGACTATCTGCAAGGCAGCTACGTGGGCACCAAAATATATACGTTCATTGCTCATTACTGTATAGAAGAAGCCTTAATGACAGTTGAGTTTGGCAGAGGCACCCTGGCTTCAGTTTTTAGCCAGAATTGAGGAGTGTGTAACATTATCCCTCCCCTGTTTGGCTAATTAGTTCCCAGCTGTGTTGACATGGAGCCATTAAGAAAATGGAAAATTGATTTCAAATACTTTGTAATTTTCCTTTCCTGACAAACTCCATGGCAGCACAGATCCCACCCAGCTTGGAAGGACTAGTTGCAGATTGTCGAGGCTGTAGGTGGGCTCAAATTTACATGAGTTAGTTTCAGGAGGCATGGGGGGGGGGGGCTGTACCCAGCTGTGCTGCCATGGAGTTCATAAGGAAGGGAAAATTATGGTAAGTATTAGAATTCAATTTTCCATTTTTTCATGTAAACAAAAAGTGCCAGAAAAGGCTTGGTCTTCAAGTGGTTAGAAGCAGGGACGTGTGGTAATGGCAGTGGATGGTGAGGCACTGGCTAGTATCAGAGCCAGATGCACACAGGTTACAAACGACGCGAGCGTTAGAGCGAGAGCAATAACTCTACCACTAGACCTCCTCTGTAACTCTAAACATGTAACCTCTACAATTTTTTAAAGCATTGTCTATAGAGATTCTTAAGTACTGAAGTTTGGCGCCATTCCACAAGTGTGCACAATTTTAAAGCGTGACATGTTAGGTATATATTTACTCGGCGTAACATCATCTTTCACATTATACAAAAATATCGGGCTAACGTTACTGCTTTTTTTTTCATTCACGAAACAGTTTTTTTCCAAACAAAAATAAAAAAACGCGTTTGAAAAATTGCTGCACAAATACTGTGTAACGTAAAAAGTTACAACGACCACCATTTTATTCCCTTGGGTGTCTGCTAAAACAATATATATCATGTTTGGGGGTTCTGAGTAATTTTCTAGCAAAAAAAATTATGATATTTACATGTAGGAGAGAAGTGTCAGAATTGGCCAGGGTGGCAAGGGGTTAATTACCATAAGTAATGCTGGCCACACACTATATGAAAAATTGGTCAAACCCATTTTCGAAAAACGAACATTCGGTCGTGAGAGCAAACGATAGTGCCATCATGTTATGACCGATAAATCGTTCAATGGACATAAATGAATCCATTTTTTGTTCCTTGTATCACATATACCTAATGCAAAGTTTGGATGGGAAACACATTAACCTTTCAATTTATTGTTCGTTCGGCAGAAAATTTCCAAACTTGTCCTTGGTTTTTTTGGCTCAAAAAACTCACAACTGATTAATGTTTTGTACCCATTAACCTTGTCAAAACACGAACGAACTGTCCAATGACCGATTTTCGGCGGATTTTTCGTATAGTGTATGGCCAGCATAAGTAATATACAAATAATTATTATGTACTATTTTTAAGGTAATTTACTATATTTTCAAAAACTGTACTCAAGCAGGTGGCTTAATGGACAAATTACTGAAGTTTGAAGTTATAACTTCAAACCAGTAATTTCACAGTAAATAGATAAATAATAAATGATCATCTTATAACATATAGCATATTAATATATGATTTAACTTGCACCTTTTCAGCAGCAGAATGTTCTCATTCTCCCTGTTAACTGTGTGAGAAAAACATGGGATAATGGGTAAATCTTCTACACATAAACCCACGTATTTCCTTGTAGTTAAGAGGGCTGGGCTGGAAGGGAGTATTTGTCTTTTAGACACATGCCCCCTTCTATGAAACTGCAGTGAGGCGTGCCTCCACTGCAGCATTTTTATTGGACAGCTTGGGCCAATGGTGCTTTACCACTGGATAAGGCTCCAAGCTGTCCATTGAGCTCAGTGCCTCTGACAAGAAGTGAGGAGAGGCATTGTGAGCTCATCCTCTCAGTCTGCTGCAAACACAGTGTGTCAGCTTGTATTTAAACTGCCTGCTCTGTATGTAGCTTCTAACAGGCTGCGCAAGGACCCCTGTATTTTCGGAACCATAGGTCGTAGAAGCCCCAATTTTTTTTTTTACCAGTGGTGCGTTAGGACTTCAGCTACCTACCTACCTGTGACCCCAGGTCGCCGAGCGACGACCCTCAAAGTCGATCAGTTTTTGTTTTGTTTTTTTTTAGTTTTTTTGGGTTTTTCTAATGTTCATGGCAGGTGAGGCTCTGCCTCACCTGCCTCCCCTGACTACAAGTCCCTGGTTAGAAGAGTGGGTGATGAGTGGTATAAGCTTCTAATGTTGGGCATAAAATTCCAGGGCAGTTCAAACACCCTCCAAAGGGCATCATTTCTTCATTACACTTCCTGACTATCTATCACAGTTTCAGAGGCCCTGAAATGTCAGGCTAGTACAAAAAAAAACCTCCAAATGACCCCTTATTGGAAAGTAGACACCCCAATGTATATGCAGAGAAGCATGTTTAGTACATGAAGAATTTATATTTTGCCACAGGTTTTTGGAAAATTATAAATTTTTTTTTACTCAAAGATGTCAATTTTATTTCTCACACACTGTTTAAATTCCAGTATATAAACCATAGTTTGAAGACGCTATAAGTTTCACACAAATCAATTAATATATACTTATTGGGATTTTTTTTATCAAATACATGTAGCAGAATACATTTTGGCCTAAATTTATGACAAAAGTTGAGTTTATTGGATTTTTTTTTATAACAGAAAATAGAAAATATGTTTTTGTTTTCAAATTTTTACTATTTTGCTTATTTAGCAAAAAATAAAAAACCCAGTGGTGATCAAAACCATAAAAAGAAAGCTCTATTTGTGTGAAAAAAAATTATATAAACTTTGGGTATAGCATTGCATAACCATGCAATTGCCAGTTAAAATAGCACAGTGCCAAATAACAAAAAACGCCCTGGTTAGGAAGGGGGTAAAACCTTACGAAGGTCAAGTGGTTAAACCGGCTATTAATGCTTGCAAACCCTCCAATGTGGCTAAATTAAAACAATTCTGCAAAAAAGTGTGGGCCAAAAATCCTCCACAGCGATGTGAAAGACTCATTGCCAGTTACTGCAAATGGTCGATTGCAGTAGTTGCCGCCAAGGGTAGCACAACTAGTTATTAGATTCAGACGGTAATTACTTTTTCACACAGGGCCAGGCAGGTTTGGACAGCTTTTTTCCCTTAATAAATGAAATCATCATTTAGAAACTGCATTTTGGATTTACTCGGGTTTCCTTTGTGTAATTTTAAAATTTGTTTGTTGATCTGAATCATTTACGTGTGACAAATATGCAAAAAGTAAATCAGTAAGGTGCACAAGTGGTGGCTAGGTGGTTGTGTGGGAAAAGTGAAAAAAAATTGTATTTTTTCTTGTTGCACACAGATTTCTTCAAGGCTGCAGTCACACTGTTGTGCACTAAAGGGGATCTAAAGTCAAAGCTATCCTTTTATAACATCAGCTTTGTAGCAACAATACAAATGATAGTTATTTTTAAATCCCATATAAGCTTAGTTGAAAGATCTAATTGCATGTTCTGAGTACTGCCTGCCTATCTGCAGGCCATCTCTTTCAGCATCTTCCTGGATTCCCTGCATGCTTTGGGAGGCCTTCTCAGCTGTTTCATGTTTTACCATCAATTTCTAAGGGCTACATATCCTATGTAACAACGCTGCCTGCAAGCAGTGATGATGTCACATGAGCGTTTTCTGTGCTCACTGTGCCTCCTGAAACTCCTCCCCTTCAGCATCCCTGTAGTATAGTTGTAGTTCAGAAGGCTGGCTCTGTGAAATGGGTGACACAGCAGTGCACATGCCCAGGGCACAGGAAATATGAGTCACTGCATTCAAGGAAGTAAATCCTGTGAGAGTCTTCAAAAAGTTACTAACTTCAAGATCGTTCTGATTAATAGAAGCAGACTAGAACAGAAATTCAATGTGGAAATTAATATATGAGTTTTCATTTTGACCATAGTTCACTTTACCAGAATATTTCCATATTACGACAGACTTACTAAGCAGTCTGCTCTTCTCCACCACTAACAGGTCTGTGACACTCCTCGTCACTCTGTTGCATTTGCTGCCATATTCTGATTTTCTTCCAGACTCAAGTCTTTTCTCTTTTGTCAATGAGTGGCCGCTGACTATGTAACTCCTGTGCACACAGGAGTTACAGTTTTGAGGCACCTGGCTTTTCCTTCCTGCTGACAATTTTTCCACAATTTTAATTGCATATGCACATGTGTAGTATCTACTACACAGCCCAATAGTCAACTGAAGCAGTGCACACAGCAGGCTGACAAGGCTGCTGCTATTTGTAAGGCAATGGCTTAGTATTATCAGCCTGGAACAGGGAGTACTGGTACTGTCAGGATGTCTAGGTAAGAAACTTTGCAACTGGTTTACAAAAATGAATAGCTCAATAAAACTGTACAGTGAGGCATAGTGACCATTATACTATAAAATATATAGGGTTTACAAACAATATAAGCTTAGTTCAACTTTATGGTATTATACTCTTATACCTGATGATGTACCAAGTAGATCTAAAACAATTTCTGTTTTGAATTGCTGTAACAGAAAATGACTGCTCTCTATACTTGTACACCTTTTCTTTCCTAGATGTTTTTCATTAACACTGCAACTCTTGGGACAGGTCTCAGGTTGAAGACTAATCTTACATAGTTAGTCTAGTTAAAAAAAAGACACAAGTCCATCTAGTTCAGGGGTAGGCAACCTGCGGCCCTCCAGCTGTTGCAAAACTACAAGTCCCATCATGCCTCTGGGAGTACTTGTACCCATCAGCCTTGCAATGCCTCATGGGAAATGTAGTTCTACAACAGCTTGAGGGCCGCAGGTTGCCTACCCCTGATCTAGTTCAACCAATAAAAAGGGGATCTTAAATCTGAACTTCCCAAATCTCTTTTGATATCAGTCTTGATAGACTCTACTGACTCCACACAGCTCTTTTCCCCAGACAGGAAAAGAGGGAACAGAGGGATGACCTTAGTTCTTAGTCACAGTCTGGAAGAGGTCCTAGACCAGGCTGTATGGCTGAACTTAGGTACAGGGAGCCTTGTCGGGGCCTGCAGCTTACGCATACACTTGCAAATGTGTGTAACCAATCCCTTGCCTTTTAAAGTCTACTGTTAGGTGAATTTGGTTGGTCACAAACTGGTCAGTAAGTTGAGATTGGAATTCTTTGTTTTTTGTTTGTGTCCACCCTTCCATAGCTCCTTACAGTAATGGCCAGTTATAAGTGGGGGCAGTGACTTTAGCTTGTATTGTATACATCTCAGGTAACACACTGACACCCTAGCCGCCATTGCGCAATGTGCTGGATGTCTTGTCTGTTCCTGTACCTTTAAGGAGGGTTGGGCTCCTCCAGTCTCCTGACCTGTCCAGTCACCTGTCCTCCATCTATCCATTAAATTGTATGTGCTTCCACTGTGGAGCCTCTTATACAGAGTTAGGCTGCAGTATACAGGGAGCCTTGTCGGGGCCTGCAGCTTATGTATACACTTGCAAATGTGTGTAACCCATCCCCTGCCTTTTAAACGCTACTGTTAGACAGGTGAATTTGGTTGGTCACAAACTGGTCAGTAAGTTGAGCTTGGAATTCTTTGTTTTTTGTCAGAACTCAGGTGTAGCCTGTAGAACCACAAAATCCTATGAAAATACACTCCTGCAATGGGCTGAAGTGCGATTTTGCATGCTTTTAAGCTCCCAACTCTGCCAGGAGTCATTGTGATATCAACCACACCTTCCAGAAACATTGGAACATGGGGCTGAGTTAAATATTTTTTTTTGACTAACAGTCTAACAGCCCCACATGTGGTTGGGCATGAGGGGGCATCAGGAGGCTTGCAATAAAATGGAAATTCCATCCGACAAGAAAAATCCACTTTAAGTACATAAAATATGTTGTTGAAAATATTTACTCCTTCTCCTAGAAAGAAAATAAAGGCTTCAGTAGAAGATGTGAAAATTAGTTCTTATTAATAAACTTTGTTCTCAATCTTCACTAAGCTCACACTATCTGGATTTTGGCTTGGTCACTCCTGCTTTCAGCTCTGTGTCGGACCCAGAAAAGTAGTCTAAACTGCAATGCCTGCTTTCAGGTTGCTTGTACTTATAGCACACAAACCCAGTATTTCCAGGTTGGGTCTTATTTTATACTCTAGTTACGAAACACTATATAAGTAATCAAGCATGAAATTGTAAGAAATCAGAGAATGAGAAGCACTAGCACAAAATGCAATGTCAGCTATTCATTTATAAATCAAATAAATATTTGTGACAGGTGAATAAAAAAAAAACACAAAACATACAGGGCATAGTGAACATGGCTGTTTATAGAGCCAGTGCATACAAAGAATGCATAGATAAATGGACTCTTACTAACACATTGGCATTTAGTCATACATACACACCACATACATACTTTTTGGCCGTAAAAAAAAGTGACTTTTAATTACAATTTGTTTTACAAAATAATCTTTTAAGTTAAAATATGCAAAGCTATTTTTAAAACAAAATATCTGCAAAGGATTGGCAATTCCCTATAGATCACTGCATCTTCAACCATGTTTGATGTGTGTGGTAACATGAATGTGGGGCGCAGTAGAGAGGGTTAGATGTGCACACTACTTGATAGTGGAATATGGCAGAATTATCTAGGTGTGCACACCATTGTCATGTACAAGTCTATACAATAAAGATCGTTTTTTCGGAGAAGATATGAAATTCTATGAACATTACTGTCATCATCATTAATCTAGATGTGTATGTAACAGGTGTAAGCAGAACTCACCTTTGCAGTTAAGCTGTAGCATTTCACAGTAATACTGAAGCTGTCAAAGTACACGAATCACAGGAAACAAGAAATGAACGGTCAGTTCACCTAAAATAATTTTATTTTAAACAGATACTAGTGGGCTGAGTCCTGGTGAGGCTTAATTCTGAGAAGTTGAAGTGTTTGTCCCTATGTCCACCCATCTACTGTTGCTATTGAGAGAGAGGTCTCACTTTTACATTACAGCTAATGTAACAATGGGTGAATCAGCCTGTCAGTGTCCATCCATAGATGAGACATCAGATTTGGTTGGACTGACCCTATAAAGGGTCATTTCTAAGGATTCCTCACATTTCTAATATGCATGGAGATGCAGAATATGCTGGTACTTTAGAAAAGATGAACATATTAAAATTTGCAGAATTATAATAAGTGCTGGACCTGAGAACATCCACATAATCTGCAAGCAGAATTTGTGAGTGTTGATTATGAATACTTTGCGCTTATTTCCTTTTCAAATGAAGCAGCACACAGGACAGGAAACCATAGGCCCTATGCTAAGATCCCTATATCTTGGATCAGCAGGTATAAAGATGCCCATGGAAGAGCGAAAATATCAGGCCAATTATTACACTCAAGAATGACAAGCCTTTAGAAATTCCAATTGGACTTTTTTTTTTCATAATTAAAATTTTTATTCCCAATTGGACATTTAGAAAGGGGAAAAGGAGCCATGTGTGGTTAGGTCAGCGCGCACATTGCAAGCGAATTCCAATGTAGGTGAGGCTTTAGTCAAAGGTACTTAGTACAACCGTATGTCTTATGAGTTTCAAGTCTCGGTCCAGGGTTCATGACATATTATGAGGTCCAGTGTTTCTACTTATCCGAGTTTCGACCTAAGTATGTTTGTGACGTGTACGAGTTATACTTTCAGTCTCGTCCCCTTTGTAGGGAAGGTCTTGGTTTATTTTAGGTCAAATAAACATTTTAATATTTGTTTGATTTGTAAGTCCGTAGTGGGAAGAGTCAATATCACGATTCAAATTATTTATCTTTACGTGGTAGGTAGGTGGTGATGTAACAGGAGAAGTAGGGGGATTAAAGTCGATTAAAGATCCACAATATCTTCTAGTACGTTGACGTACCTCCGTCTTAGAGTGGATGTAACCTTAAGCGAACGTTACACGCGCGACTGGATTGGTGTGTACCGAGGAAAAGGGGAAAGATTTACAGGTTAACCCTTATTTTTAAAATTAATACTTTTTTTT